>OZ030009.1:119317613-119817613 GCA_964023405.1 Apodemus agrarius | reverse complement strand
TTATACTCAACTTAAAGTAAGTTATAACAAAGACCAAAAAGAAGTAGAATGCTATGTGCCTCAACACCTGCCAGGACTTAGCTGTTAAAAAGTTTCTCCATGGCTAAGCCGGTTAGCGTATGTCTGTAGCAGCTATGATTAGTCATACGCTTTGCTGGCGAGGACCTTGCAAGTGGCCTGACCTGTGGGGGGGTAGGTAATCTGCATCATTTCGGGCAGGCTGTGGGCTTCCCGGGTTACAGAGCGAGCCTATGGAGCTACAGTCATCTCAGATAGCTCTCCTGGCCTTCTGGTTGGAACTCTGAGTCCTCACTGAAAAACCTCTTTAAAAGTCTTTTAACTCATTCATCTTTCATTGATGAACATTAAACAATCTCAGTGCCATGGTTAGAAACCGCCAACTATTACACAAACTTACTAATTCGATTCCACCAGTTCAACCAGGAAGATTTAAGGGTCACCAAACACCTAATCAAACAAAAGAGAACTTGACAGAATAAACATTTTACTTTGATATTTAAGCTTAACTTCTTCAAGCAATTTTTAAAAAGCAAAGACAAATCATCTGCATAAAATTAATGTATTGTTAGTTCATGTATAAAATACAATGGAACAGATGGAGTTTGTTTGTTTGTTTGTTTGTTTGTTTTTAAAGGCTTTGTTTGCAAAGGGAATCCACCCATATTCCATTTTCTAGTAAGAGAGGGCTGAGGAACATTGTTGAGAACAACCACTTGAAATTAGAAGTCGGTATATTTCTCAAAGTCTGGCTTTATTTATTCGTAATTTTCTAAAGTATCTTAAATTGAGCTGCTTTGGGGGGAGGGGGTAAGACAGGATCTCTATGTAATCCCGGCTGTCCTGGAGTTCATGAAGACTAGGCTGACCTCGAACTCGCAGAGCTCCGCCTGGCATGCGTCACCACTCTTGGCAGCCCCTTAATCTGAATCTAATGGGCTCGGGCTCAATGCCAACTGCTGAGACCTTAAGTTCTAAGTCTGTCCAGGATCTCACGCCCTCCTCCCCAAACAAAACAAAAACCCAGAGGCCTAAAAGAGAAGGTAGCTAACAGGAAAAGGGCCACAGGAGCTGAACTGTTGTAGAGGATTACTGCCACTGGGGGGTGAACCGGGCTGAGCGACAGATGGTTGTTCTTGGCACAGAGTTAAATGTACCGTCTGAAAGAGTAAACACAAGATCAGACCTGCCTAAGACAGACATGCACGGCATTCTCCTGCTTAAAGAACCGAGACGCCTGTTTAATATGAAATAAAAATGTACACTTAAATATGAACTCATCTACGCAGTGAATGTTTAGTTTCTCCGTTAGTTTACTCTTAAGAGGTTTGACAGTCTATAAACACTAAACTTCCTATACAAATACCAATGACTCAAATCAAAACCTTTTGTTTGTTTGTTGAGTCTACAACATTTATGTCTTCCAGAGATCACACAACCGCAGCTGTTTGCCACTAAAAATAACTGGTCCGGTGCTCGGGTTGGTCTGGCCCTCCGGGCTGGATCCGGCGCACCCCGCGCTGGCCCGGCGTGGCTCACCTTGACCGGCGGCGGCGCGGCGATGCTCTCCAGCGCAGCCCGCAGGCCGAGCGCCGCAGCCGCCCCGACCTCGGCGATGAGGTTGTGGCCGCAGGCGTGGCCCAGGGCCGGCAGCGCGTCGTACTCGCACAGGAAGGCCAGCTGCAGCGCGCGGGGCCCCGCCGCGGCCTCGGGCGGCGCCCACTCGGCACGGAAGGCTGTGGGGAGCCCGAAGTGCGGCTGCACCGCCCACGAGGCGGCCGGCGGCTCGCGCTCGAAGAAGCGCGTGAGCTCGGCGTGCGCGCGGTGCTCCTCGTAGGCCAGCTCGGGCGCGCTCCAGATGGCGCGGCTCAGCGCGCCCAGGCGCTCGGCCGCCTCGTCGATGCGCTCGGCCGCGCGCCGCTTCAGCAGCTCCAGCTCCGCGGCGCCGCTCGTGCCCGGCTCGGCCGGCCGCTCCACCACCGGACCCATGGCGCGGGCGTGCTACGGTCTATCCGAGTCGGCCCTCGGCGGCGCTCGGCTGTCTGGCCCGTCTTCGGCAACGCTCGGCGCCGCTCGGCAGCCCCCGCCAGCCCTATGCAACGCTCGGCACCTTGGCAGCGCTTGGCTGCCCTTGGCAACGCTTCGCTGTCCTCGGCAGCCCTCGGCAAGTCTAGGCGCTTCGGCAGCGCTTGGCAGTCGCCGGCGCTCGGCCCTCGGCAGCTTCGATGACCAGCGCCCCGCGCTCGCCCACCGTCCAGCACAACCCTAACTCTAACAACACCCCCAGGCCAGGAGTTGCCCTGTAACTCGGCATGGAGCTGGGGCGCGCCAACTCCCCCTAAGAAGAGGAATTGTATATGACAAGTTTTATCCAAATTTTTGATTGACGATAAGCCCAAGTAACATGATTTGCACAGCTCGTGTTCGTGTCATAACGGGTCTAAAGTTACCGGAGGAAGAAATTCAAGAAGTCATACTATCCTTTTCCTCCAGAGTGATACAAGTTCAAAAATTGTTATTGATGATACACCCAATAATTAGTGTTCTGGGGTTTTCTTGTATTAAAAGCTTCTGTGGGTTCTTCCTATTCTATGCTCTCTTAAATTGCCACAACTAGGTCAAATAAGATACAACATATATTTTCTTTAAAAAGGAGTGCACGTCTTTAATCCCAAGCACTTGGGAGGCAGAGGCAGGTGGATCTCTAAGGTCAGTTTGATCAAAGAGTGAGTTCCAGGACAGCCAAAGCTACACAGAGTAAATTCGAGGGAAGGGAGAGGGAGGGGGAGGGAGGGGAGGAGGGAAGAAAAAGACAGATGGTAATCAATTTTTACTAGTTTATACCCTAAAAATGCCGGAATCCGGGTCACACTCTAATGTGAAAAAAACGTGTCCTTAGTTAACACCCTAATAGAACGAAACTCAGCCCTAAACACAATAAATGTGATATAAATTCATGGACGGGCTCACTTTCCTTTTTTAAAACTTTTTTTTTCATTTTGTGTGTGTGTGTGTGTGTGTGTGTTGTGTTGTGCTGTTTGAGTGTTTTGTCTGAATGTATGCATGCATGCCATGTCCGGTGCCTGAGGAGGTCAGAAGAGGGCATCAGGTCCCCTGAAACTGGAGTTACACATGATTGTGAGCCACCTTGTGGGTGAATGGGAACTGTACCCAGGTCCTCTGGCAAGAGCAACAAAACACTCTTAATGTCTGGAACTTCTCTCCAGCCCCACCCTCTTTATTAAGAAAACTTAATAAAGTTTTCTTAATAAACATTACCCTTGATACAAACCTTACAGGATTCCTCCAGCATCTACGAGACTCCAGATTATTTTGCTCAGTGAATTGGCTTAAAACCAGAATAATGCTAAAATAATAAGAGCACTTACTCTATACCAAGTGCTCTCCCGGATGTTTTAAATGTTAATACCTAGTTTCCATCCCAACCTATGAGGTTATTAATGTGATCATTTATCATCAATTTACAGATGAGTATCCAAGATTATACAGCCCACTAAGAACTGGGCACAGCATTCCACAGAATTCTGTTTAACCATCACACTAGATTGCTTCTGACATCTGGATTCATAAACACATCTATTTACAGCACAGTGGACACAATCATTCTTCTTCAATGAATTTTGCAGCAGAATTCTGCCGACAGCAGTGGAACTCCTGTTTGTTCTCATCAGGCAGCAGTTACAGCTGCAGACAGGCTTGTACACAAACCTTAGAGACAGGCCGCTATTTAGGTCGCCTGCTACAAAGTATTAGTGTTGTCATCGGCGGTGGGAAGATAGGTAACTCTGGGCTGGGTTCCTTATTGCAGGAAATATTAAAAACGACCCACCTGCTCTCCTGTCCCTGCTGGTGAATACCTCTTGCTTCCACACAACACCCCCACACCCCACAATCTGCCACCTCATCACCTAACTACCTGGTAGAATCAAGACTCTTAAAGCTTAAGTAACCAATCAGATTTATGTATAAATAATTTCACAATTTACGAGATGTCAAACAATAATTTTAGAGCCAATTGATAATGATAAAAGCTTATCCCCACATTTCTAACCTTATAAAACCATAGCTTCTTGTGGCTGGTAAATGCCACACAGAACACATCTGAAGTCATCTCTGTTCTTCTTCCTTACCCTTCTGCTGGTTCTCTCTCTCTCTCTCTCTCTCTCTCTCTCTCTCTCTCTCTCTCTCTCCTACTCTTAGCTCCACCCCTTTCCCCTGTCCAATCACAGACCTTCTGTGCATTAATGTAATTGGACAGGGAAAATCCTGCAACTTATCACCCTTTCTGTTTAATTAAAAAAAAAACAACTTTCTCTCAAAAATAAAATTTGAGCACAACTATTACCATTTTGTAAATTATATGGTATAAGATAGACCTAACACCCAGACCAACATTTTTGCCAATAAAATTGAACACTGTCCTCTATCCTAAGTTAAAAGACTATAGTTCTGCACCAGGCTATGTCTTGGCTTTAGATTGAATGTCATCTGAAAAACATCTTCTCAATTCTGTTCCTCTCAAAGTGAAAAACTTCTGTTGGCTAGGACACTATGTAGTGTTTCAACCCCATCATAAATGCAAGAATGACTGATATTAATTGAAAATATATAGGAAGCTTAACACAGCTTCCAAAACTTAGCCAATTTATAGAGACCACTGATCACCTAGACAGTCCCTGACTTCAATACGTTGGAGCATTGGTCTTCAGCCTTCTGGTCCAAGAACATCTGATAGACGTTAGAGAAACAGGAATATTAAGGACTAGCCTACCCTGTCTTGGCAGAATCAAGTTGTCCTAAACCTGTAATTGTGTCCTTTCTTTGGGCAGTGTTATGTCTATAGACAAAAAGAGGCAATTCTTGCCTAGTGGCCCTCTCGCCACAATTCCTGCAACAGTTCCTCCTGAGTATGTACGCCCACACATACATATATATATTCAGTTTCTACTTTTGACATCATGGGTTTCTTGTGCATGGTAATTAGAATTCTTGGATCTCTTTATAAATTGTGATGATGTGTTTGAATGGGTATCTTCTCTTCAGTCTTCATACTTTTTTTTTCTAGCACCTAACAGCATATATCATGTATCCCTTGTGGTAGTTTGAATAAGAATGGTCACTGTAGACTCTTATATTTGAATGCTTGATCATCAGGGAGAGACACTACTTGTAAGGAATTAGGTGTGGCCTTGTTGAAGGAAGTGTGTTACTAGGGGGTGGAGTGGGTTAGAAGCCAGGGCCAATGCCTTTCTCTTCCTGCTTCCTGTGGATTGGATGTAAAACATTGAGGTACTTCTCCACACCATGTCTGCCTATATGACACTGTGTTTCTTGTTGTGATAATAATGGATTAAGCCTATGAAACTGTAAGACAGCCCCAATAAATGCTTTTCTTTTATAAGATCTGCCATGGACACAGTGTCTCTTCATAGCAATAGAATACTGACTAAGACATCCTTCCTCTGTGACGGTAAGTATTTTTGGCTAATTATTATTCTTGACTCTCATGGTAGTATTACACAGCCAAATCCAGCTTTTTACATGGGCGGTGGGGATTTGAACTTATACTTGCAGGGCAGTGTTTTTACATTTTGAGCCATCTTCCCAGTTCAAGAATATCTTCCTAGAGCTGAGATGGCATTCTTGAACGCCAGGCAACTTAGTTTCTTTCTTTCTCTTTTCTTTCTTTCTTTCTTTCTCTCTCTCTCTCTCTCTCTCTCTCTCTCTCTCTCTCTCTTTCTTTCTCTTTAACTCAGTATCTTTTAACTATTTTACATACAACTGTCTGCACTATCTATGATGCCACTAAGGACACTGAAAAACCTCTCTTCCTTTACCTGGGGCTGGAGTTAAAAGTACAGAATGTACTCTTAAGTGGGTTTTTGTTGTTGTTGTTGTTGTTGTTGGAGGAGGGGGATGGTTGGGTTTTGTTTTTTTGTTTCCTTTTTGGAGGGAAGGAACAAGAGGCAAATAGAAGTGGTTCTATGTGATGTATAGTTTTAAAGTATAAATATGTCTTTCTTCCCAAGCTACTCACAAAACAAGCTCCCATCACTGGGGATAATTACTTTGAAACGGGAAATTCCTGACAAATGGATACTTTGTTGGAACAAAGCGGGGAGTTCAGTTACTTCGGAAAAGAGCTGAAATACCACATCATACTACATATTATTGCAGCTTTCAGATTCAGACCTCCTTTTGACAAATGACAGGCTTCAGCAAGGTTTATATTTTTTTGGGTAGGATAAAAATAATCCTGTAATGAAATCCCCAACACAGACCAACAAAACGTGACCTACATGAGATCACAAACAATGGAACGGAATGGGGGATTTAAAGGGAGAGTAAAGGCAACTAAAAATCCTGGTGGGGAACAGTGTGTAGGAGAGAAAAATATCTGGCTCATGGAGAAAATTCAGTTGTGTCACCCAAAACAAAATAAGAAATAAACTGTTTTCAAATGTAAATAGGAACCGTCCCTGCTGTCCTCAGTTACGATGTTTGAACCTGAACAATTCTGTCTAGCATAAAGCAGAACCATGGCATGATCTGGGGTCTGCTACTACCTGGATGCAGAAAGAGAAATGCTGTGTCGTTACAGAGTATTATCCGTAAAACCTTCCCAAGCAATCCTCAGAGCACATGGCTATCTCTAGAATGGCAAGCTGAAATAAGCCAGTAACATGCGAGTAAGAAACTCCTGTGGGCTGAGGGGTTGAAAGAGCTAGCTGCCACATAATAGAAAGGAAATGCCTAAGGGTCAGAAGAAAGGTGAGCTTTGATCAGGGATGGAAGGGTGTTTTAGTCACTGTTCTCATTCTGTGAAGAGACATTGTAACCAAGGTAACTCTTAGAAAGTAATTAATTGGGGGCTTGCTTACAGTATTAGAGGCTTAATCCACTATCATCATGGTAGAGAGCATGGTAGAATGCATGGTTCTGGAGCAGTAGGGAGAAAGTACATCCTGCCATCTTGCTTGGGAGCTTCAGGGGAGTGGGGGCTTTGTAGAGGCAAGCAGTTTAACAGAAGCTAAGATAAGCTGTTAGCTGAAGGTGACAAGAACATCTAAGAGGAGATGAGAAGGCACATTGGAAGTGCATTTTTCTGTACTGACTATGCAAAATGGTATACCCAGAGGAGGAGCAAAGCATCCAGGGAGTAAAGAAATCTCCCTGGAAAAACTCGAAGCTGAGAAAGCAACCCTGGAACATGCAAAATTCCTCAGAGACCCATGCTTATATTGGGCAGGGGTCTCTGTCCTAATTAGGGTTACTATTACTATAAGACACCATGACCAAAAGCAAGTTGAAAAAGAAAGGGTTTATTTGGCTTACACTTCTACATCATAATCTGTCACTGAACAGAATCAAAGACAGAAATCCAGGTAGGGACCTGGAGGGTAGGGTTGATCTAGAGGCCATGGAGGGGTGCTGCTTACCGGCTTGCTCATCATGGCTTGTTCAGCCAACTTTCTTATAGAACCCAGGACCACTTTCTCTGGATGGATGTTGCCACCCATGATGGGCTAAACTCTTTCAAGTCTCAATCACTAATTAAGAAAATGCCCTACAGGCAGATCTCATGGAGACATTTCCCCCCTGAAGCCCCTTCCTTTCAGATAACACTAGCTTGTGGCAGTTTGACATGAAACTAGCCAGCACAGAGCTGGAGAGATGGCTCAGTGGTTAAGAGCACTGACTGCTCTTCCAGAGGTCCTGAGTTCAATTCCCAGCAACCACATGGTGACTCACAACCATCTGCAATAGGATCAGATGCCCTTTTTTTAAAAAAAGTTTAAAAAGAAAAAAAAACTAGCCAATACAGTTTGTTACTATTTGTTTTCAAGTCCTATACAGATTTTCTCCAATGACCCACAAAAGGGAGGCAGCTATCTCAGAGCCCTGGCTGCCCCCATGCTCCGTGACTTCCAGCTCGCTTTGGCTTCCTATCTCCTGCCAAGTCAGATTAGCTGCTCTGCTCGCCACAGCCATTCCTGGAAATGAGGGCATCAAATGCCTCTCTAGGGACAGGCCTCTCCTTTATGCTGATCCTCCATGACCAACACACAAACACTTGATTGTGGTAGATAAGCTTTCTCTCCTAAAGGCCAGGAGCGGAGCAGAGAATGTCAGCTGCTCCTCATCCCATTGATACAATGTAAAACCTGGCTGGAAACAGCACAGAAAGGACCTGTGACAGCTCTCAGACAATGTATAGATAGGCCTTTAAACAACTCTTGCATGAGTTTATGGTGTGCATGTGCGCCGTGCAGATGCACATGATCATATAACTAAGTGCAGGCATGCACATGCTACAGTACCTGTGTGCAGGGTAGAGGAAAACCTCCGGTGACTGGCTGTCCTTACCTTCTACTTTTCTTGAGACATGTGTTCACTGTAGCATCTGCTAGGCTAGCTGGCCCATGAGCTATTCAGGGCCAGCATCATCAAATCAGAGACTTGAAACATTCTAGCAGAAAGCTAGGAAACCCACTGACATAATAGAGTCCTGGGAAGAGGAGTATCCTCTCTAAGAAGCTTGCAAGTAAAAGAACAAGTAACAGCAGAAAGGTAATAGCATTACATTGGAGCTTAGGAGCATCCAGACTGAGGTCAGCCAGCTGAGTTCCCCATCCAGTGTCCCATCTGGTGAGGCTTCCAAGTAACGGAGCAGACAGCAGCAGACAGAATATGCCTACAAATCTAGTGCTCACTGGGCAGGTGAGACAGTTTAGCAGTTAGCATGCTGCCAAGCCTAACACCCGGAGCTTGACTGCTGGGTGGTAGAGGATGGAACATAGAACATGCACACACCATACTTACTCACTCACACACACATACACATACATGCATTCACATATAAACACATACACACTCAAGCCAAGTAGCTCTTATCTTAGCTTAAGCAATGGCTAAGAATATTTAAATATCTTAGCCATTCTGACTGGTGTGAGGTGAAATCTCAGGGTTGTTTTAATTTGCATTTCCCTAATGACTAGTGATGTTGAACATTTTTTAAGGTGTTTCTCAGCCATCCGAATTTCTTCAGGTGAAAAGTCTCTGTTTAGCTCTGTACCCCATTTTTGGATAGGGTTATTTGGTTTTCTGGGGTCTAACCTCTTGAGTTCTTTGTATACATTGGAGATTAGCCCTCTGTCGGATGTGGGGTTGGTGAAGATTTTTTCCCAATTTGTTGGTTGCCGATTTATCCTTTTGACAGTGTCTTTTGCCTTACAGAAACTTTGTAGTTTTATGAGGTCCCATTTGTCTATTCTCAGAAGACATCAGGTGTTGGCGAGGATGTGGAGAAAGAGGAACACTCCTCCACTGCTGGTGGGAATGCAAGCTGGTACAACCACTCTGGAAATCAGTATGGCGGTTCCTCAGAAAACTGGGCATGATACTTCCGGAGGACCCAGCCATACCACTCTTGGGAATATACCCAGAAGATTCACCAGCATGCAATAAGGATACATGCTCCACTATGTTCATAGCAGCCTTATATATAATAGCCAGAAGCTGGAAAGAACCCAGATGTCCCTCAACAGAGGAATGGATACAAAAAATGTGGTATATATACACAATGGAGTACTATTCAGCCATTAGAAACAATGAATTCATGAAATTCTTAGAGAAATGGATGGAGCTGGAGAACGTCATACTAAGTGAGGTGACCCAGTCTCAAAAGAATACCCATGGTATACAGTCACTGATAAGTGGATATTAGCCTAGAAGCTTGGAACACCAAAGACACAAATCACATATCAAGTGATGTCTCACAAGAAGAAAGGAGTGGACACTGGTGCTAGAATGGACCAAAACATCATTGTGGGAGAGTACAAGAACAGTAAAGTGGGAGGGGGTGGATGCGGGAGCAGGGGGAGGGAAAAGGACATGTGGGACCTTTGGGGTTGGGGAACCAGAAAAAGGGAAATGAATTGTAAATATAGAATATATACAATAAAAAAAGAAAAAAAAAGAATATTTAAATATCAAGGGTTACAGGCATAAATTATACCTGAATATGATTTTTTTATCCTTCACTGCTGATAACAAAGGAGGGACGTGCTCACTGTAGACAAGGGGAGGTCATGTACACAGTAGGCAGGGAGAAGGCCATGAACTCAGTAGACAGGGGGAGGCCATGCACACAGTAGGCCTGGGGGGGGCAGCATGCACACAGTAGGCAGGGAGAAGGCCATGCACACAGTAGGCAGGGAGAAGGCCATGCACACAGTAGACAGGGAGAAGGCCATGAACTCAGTAGACAGGGGGAGGCCATGCACACAGTAGGCATTGGGGGGCAGCATGCACACAGTAGGCAGGGGGAGGCCATGCACACAATAGACAGACTACACTGCTGAGCTGCTTCCCAGCCCCTCTACATCTGCATTTTCAAAACAAGTTTCTAACTTGTGTGTTCTCTTTTAATGTAGCAATAGGAGTTAGGAATCTTATTTTTGGTTTGGTTTGGTTTGGTTTGGGGGGTTGTTTTGGTTTGGGGTTTTGGGGGGGTTGTTTATTGTTTTTGGGTTTTTTTGGTTTGGCTTGGTTTTGGTTTGGGGACATCATTTCTCTGTGTGTATTTGGCTGTCTGGAACTCACTCTATAGACCATCAGGCCTCTAAATCAATCCTCCTGCCTCTGCCTCCTAGGTGTCACCAATGCCCAGCTGGAGTTAAGAATCTTATCCTGGCCAGATACAGCCAGTGCCACCTCACACAATTTAGGTTCCCTTTTTCTTTAATTTGAATTTTCACGGTAAATGTATAAAGATATGGAAAATTGCATAAGATAAGGATAGGGATTTTAAAAGGCGTCCTCTAGATTTGGTTTATGGTGTCCCTGTGTGTGCTTGTGAACAAGCTTCCCACCCACATCTGAACTCTTTGTCCTTTTTCTACCCTCCCAGTTATTTTTGTAATTCTAGGAATTGAACCCCACATGCATGCTAGACAAGCGTGCCTTGGCTGCATACTCAGTTTCATTTTTTTTCTCAATGTTCTCTTTTTTAAGTTTTCTATTTTAAAAGATAATATTTCAAGACTTCTGGTTAAAATGGCAGACTTCCTTCATGTGGCCCACCATAGAAATGCCAGTCTCAGAAAGAAAAAAAAAATGGTGGCACACGCCTGTAATCCCAGCACCTGGGAGGCAGAGGCAGGTGGATTTCTGAGTTCGAGGCCAGCCTGGTCTACAGAGTGAGTTCCAGGACAGCCAGGACTACACAGAGAAACCCTGTCTCGAAAAAAAAAAAAATACAAGACTTAGACCAGTCCATCTAATAAATGCTATTATAAACTGTTTAGGATGATTAAATAATGCAAGTTAAGGGCCAGATAGTAAACTCATAGTTATATAAGATTCTGATCTAATTATAGTAAGGTGCTTTCTACAATACTCAAATAGAAATAGCTAAGAGTAGTCAAGGCTTAACAATCAGATATACAGAGGCCGGGCCATGGTGGTGCACGCCTGTAATCCCAGCACTCTGGGAGGCAGAGGCAGGCAGATTTCTGAGTTCAAGGCTAGCCTGGTCTACAGAGTGAGTTCCAGGACAGCCAGGGCTATACAGAGAAACTCTGTCTGGAAAAAAGCAATCAGATATACTTTATACAAATAGATAGCCTTCAAAAACATCAGAAATCCACAAAATATGACATTTAATATTAATTCACTATTAAAGATCATTTGACTAGAGACATGCCTGCTCTTGACAATATCCCTTCCTTGGTTCAGAGAAGAGATTGAATATCAAAACCTCCTTTTGGAGTTGTTCCAGATTTGGCAAGATAGCCACTGGACAAAAATTGTTCTATTCATCTACAGACAAAAGTACTGTCCAGTAAAGGACACACAATACAGGATAGTCAACAGTTTAGCTCTGCTAAGACAAAGTAAACTAATCCTTCTTAGTTCCTACTTCATTTCAAGGTCTGCCAGATGATTCTGGGCCAGAATGCTAAAGACAGATGCTCTGACATTTTGAGAAATAGGGGATTTCCGACAGCGTTGAAGACTAGTTATAGTTTCATAATCAAACTCAGGTTGTTTAGCATTGAGGGGGATCATACAGATTTGAAAGAATGGTTTTCAGATGATAATGCAAGCTAAAATCACAACATAATTCACATATAGAATTGTAAACTCTTTAAGTCAGGATAGATGATAGGGTACTTTATCTTACTGACAGATATGATAGACTGGATGTTAAGTATATATCATGCTTTGTAAATTACAAAATTGTTATGGTTTTGCTCAATTTAGGTCTAAGAGAAGAGCATTTTTTTGTTTTTTTGTTTTGTTTTGTTTTGTTTTGTTTTGTGTTTGGACAGAAAGGTAATGTTAGAAAATGGTTGTAATGCTTTGTCTTAATTTGACTCTCAAAAGCTGTGCTTCCAGATATTGAGGGTCCCTGCCCACAGCTGGCTTTGATTGGTAATAAAGAACTGCTATACAGCCAATGGCTGGGCAGGAAGACGGAGGCGGGACGTTTAGATTACATGGACAAGGGACCCAAGGGGGAGAACAGAGAATCGCCATGATGGAGGAGCAGGGAAAACAGACTTAAAGTCCCTTTAACATGTAAGATTCTGGGAAAGTGGCCCTAGGGACCACTCCTGCGATTATGTCTGAGGTAGCAGAGATGTAATATAGATTTTAAAATATGTTAACTCAGGAGTACCAGAGGGAAGTGTAGAAGTGCCCAGCCATTGAGCTAGTCAAGTCATATCAAAATTAGCTGCAGTGTGTGTGTCTTTCATTTGGGAATTCAGCTCTGGTGGGTGGCTGGAGGTTTAATCACCCACTGGGAGGAGCTCAAAGCCAGTTAACCAATTCACCTCTGCAGTCAGCCATGGAGAGGAGATCACAGACCTCTGAAGGCTGGCGCTATCCTGACATGAAATCTACTGTTTGAAACAGGAGCTGCGCTAGGGATTTGAGATCAGGGAAGAGTCACCAGTCAGTCAGCCTGAATCAACCTGCCTCAGACCCAGGGTAACAGAGGGCTCTGGGAGGAGGTTGTGACAAACTGAGTGCGCTCACATGCTAAAGAGTACAAGCAGCAAACAACTAGGCCCAGGCAGAGACATTACAGGAGTAAGGGACCCCCAACCTCAGTGTCCAAGAGCAGAGCTCATCAAAGTGCGTTAATGTGGAGCTTGATGATTCTGAGCCCGAGATGTGACACTACCATGAGACTCACTGACAAACAACTGAAGAACTCTGAGGTTGCAAAGGAGTGCTTGGATCCTCATGCCTTCAGCAGGCGATTCACACTTAGAGGGTATTGAAAGTATGAAACTGGGACTGGAGAGATGGCTCAGCGGTTAAGAGCACTGACTGCTCCTCCAGAGGTCCTGAGTTCAATTCCCAGCAACCATGGCATCTGATGCCCTTTTCTGGTGTGTCTGAAGATAGCTACAGTGTACTTACATAAAGATAATAATAATAATAATAATAATAATAATAATAATAATAAATAATAATAATAATAATATGAAACCAAGTCCTCCTATTTAGATTTCAGAACCATGGCTGTTTTCCACATTCCCAACGCACCTGAGAGGAACCCTCAAGCTAATTCATTAGCTACCTCAGGAGGTATAAACTGGGGGGTTTTAGGAATATGGGAGAATCTGCCTGGCCTACATATTGCAATGATAAGCAAGTTCAGCAGAAGTTCTGTATCCAAGGACACTACCTCTGGTCGACATTGGACACTTGGCCAATAGAGACCTAGCAACTGCATAAGTCATGGGAAACACAAGAGTCCATAACATCAAATGACCCTCTTCCCTGCATGCACCTAACACTCACCTTAAGGAAAAGCTATGGTGCGGTGTGGTGGCACACATCTTTAATGCCAGCACACAAAAGGCAGAAGCAGGAAGATCTCTGTTCTTTTGAGGTGAGACTACTCTACATAGTGAGTTCCAGGACAGCCAAGGCTACATAATGAGACCTTGTCTCAAAAAATAGAGGGCTCGAGAGATGGTTAAGTGGTTAAGAGCACTGACTGTTCTTCCAAAGGTCCTGAGTTCAAAACCCAGCAACCACACAGTGGCTCACAACCATCTGTAGTAGGATCTGATACCCTCTTCTGGTGTGTCTGAAGACAGCTACAATGAATGCACTTATATAAATAAAATAAATAAATCTTAAAAAATAGATTAGATAGATAGATATGAAATTCAGTAACATTTACTCAAAAAACCAAAATAACACATAATTTAGCAAGATAGAATTTTACATAAAAGAAGTCTCGCATTAGCTACAGGTTTACTGCCATCAAGGATAAAGCAGCATTCAGTTCTGCTGTCACTCCTCTGTGATTTCTTCCTCGAGGAATCCTTTTGAGTTCAAGACACTCACAGAATTCCAGCTACCAATCCAAACACCCGGCAAAAAGCTGAATAAAATTCCTTCCGGGTGCTATTCGCTCCTGTTCTATTTCTGTTCAATGCATTTGATCAGAATACAGTCAGTTTGACACCTCTGCAAGGGAGGCTGAGAGATGAAGTCTCTTAGGATAGGTAGTGTGGTTTCTACAACTAGCCTCCATAAGCAGGTGGGCGAGTAGAGACGAACAAAGCAGAAAATTGGAAGTTAAGTACTTCCAAAATACCAGAAGAAGAAAGAAGGAAGGAAGGAAGGAAGGAAAGAAGGAAGGAAGGAAGGAAGGAAGGAAGGAAGGAGGAAGGAAGGAAGGAAAGAAAGAAAGAAAGAAAGAAAGAAAGAAAGAAAGAAAGAACCTCTAGACAGCTAGAGCCACCTGTAATTTTGAATAAAGTAAATCAACCATAAAGATTTGGCAAATTAAGAAGAAATGCCCACGTCCAATTCATTCAAGAGCTCAGTTCACATTAGGCAATATATTCATGGACTTCTGAAAGAGAGTGACTTAACTCTTCCTGCTTAGGTTATCATAGAATGGGACTTTACATATTTCCTACCCACAGCATAAGTGTAAAGTTCATAATATATTCCCCATTCATATATTCTTGGCTATATGTAATGGTGTCTTACAAAGTGTGTGTATGTGTGTGGTGGAGAAAGATTTATAATTCATTCTGTATGCATCCCTATCAGTTGAGGATATGACCTGTGGTAGAGCATTTGACTGGCATCACAAGGCCTCAGGCTCAGTCCCTACTACCAAACACACCCAACAACTATACGAGCAAAAACAAAACCAGCAAGCAAAACCAAGCTTCCCTATCATCTTCCACATCAAGGTTATAACCTGGTTGGGGTAGTTTAGGGCTGCGCTCACTAGCGGAGGGTTACTGCCATCTGCTGGGGGAGCTGCAACATTAATCCTTCAAATTACCACATAAGCTTCAAAGCACGTGCACGGGACCAAGCACAGCGTAATCTCGCAATTAGTTATAGTCCTCCTCTATAACACTCAAAACCAAAGCCAGAGAATTAATCTGGTTAACTTATGATAATTTGACGTGAGTGGTGACACATGTCTATAGGTAGGTATTTGAAAGGCTGAGACAGGACAGTATCTGACTGTACTCTGGTACAGGGCTAGCCTGGATTATATAGCAAGTCAGTCTCTGTCTCTGTCTCTCTCTCTCTCTCTCTCTGAGTGTGTGTGTGTGTGTGTGTGTGTGTGTGTTCCTCCCTCCCTCTCTCCTTTCTTCTCACTTTCACCCCTTCTGTTTCATGATTTGACTTCTTGATAACACTAATTAGATTCATTGAAGAAATAGAAGAAAAGCTAGTTATCTTACACAGCCACATGCATTATTATTTTATTTCAGAATAATAAATTCTGAAATAAATTTGGAATTCCTAGAGTCCAAATGACAACCACCGCTCTTAGCTATTTTGCCAGAGATGAGTCTTAGGAGTCAAAGCCCAAACATCAGCTATCACTTCCTATATGCCTCTGCTTTCTTTTTAATATTATACTGGTTACTGGTTTGTGCGCGTGTGTGCGTGTGGCATATGTATGCTACTTTGTACATGTGAACCTAAGAGAACAACCATTGGAGTCTGCTCTCTGCTCCCCCCATGTGGGTCCTTGGCATCTGTCTCTGGTCATCAGGTTTGCTGGCAAGCCCCTCTATCCACAGAACCATCTCAGCAGCCATACTTTCCATATGGCATGCGCGATGATTTTAGAATTTTGTCTAGCGGCTGACGCCAGTTGGACAGGTCTGGAGACGGCCCTCGGGCGAAGCGGCCCAGGAGATAAGGACACGCATTCTGAACAAGGCTGGCCTTGAACTTTTCATTCTTCTGCTTTAGCTTGCTGATTATAGGCAGGTGGCAGTTCTGGTGCTGCTTGATTTTTGTTTTATATAATTTTCCCCCCAACTTTAAAGAAAGTGGGTACTATCCATGAAGTTTTGAGTGCTTCATACTTGTTTCAAAATCACAAGTGCTGTTTATAAAATCAGTTAGAAATTTTTGTTTTTACTGAAAAATACCTGATTCCAGGCAAATTTCAGGAGTGCTTTAAGAATTCTATTTGATTTGCGGTCATAATCTGGATATATGGAGCCTGTTCCCATTACTATTAAAAGAGGATCAGAAAAAAAAAGAAAAAAGAAGAAGAAGTTTGTCTATTAAGGCAAGCCTTAACAATTGAAAGGGATTCTGACCTTTGTCTTTTCCCAATATTCTTTATAGACCTGTAATGTACTTCTTCTTCCTCTTCCTCCTCCTCCTCCTCCTCCTCCCCCTCCCCCTCCCCCTCCCCCTCCTCCTCCTCCTCCTCCTCCTCTTCCTGCTCGTGGACTGTTGCAGTGCTGGCTCTCACACCCAAGGCCTCATGCTCACTAGTGCCCTGCCTCGGAGCTACAGCCCAGCTCTGTGGCAGAGATTTCAATTACAACTGTTTATAAGCATGGTAGTCCATGCCTGTAATTCCAGTGCTACAGAGGCTGATGCAGGAGGATTCCTGCAACTGCAGGCCTACCTGGGGCTACAACCATGAGTGCTAAAGCCAATGCTACATAGTGAGACCCTGTCTCCAAGGGGAGAAAAGGTAAAAAGAAAAATAATAAAAGTATCTCAATGAGAAAAGATAACAAGAGTATCTTAAAATACTTTTAAGATAGAGGTCCTGTTTTGGGAAGAAAAATAAGACGTGAGCTAGACCAAAAACTTTCAGCAGACCTCCCTAGCCACGCTGTCACGCTAGGCTAACTTTTTATTCTTTTAATTTAAAGTGTTTCTAGTTTAACGAGGGGGTGGGGGAAGGGAGTCACCCTTGTGTGACATGTGCCGGAAGAAGCTGCACGGTGACTTCCCCTCCACAACTCCGCGTATGTCTTCTCCCCAAGTGGAGAGACCAGAGACAGATCCCAAGGACCCACATGGGGGAGGAGAGAACAGACTCCAATGGTTGTTCTCTTTGCTTCACATGTACAAAGTGGTGCACTCACGCCACACGCACACACGGGCACAGATCAATATTAAAAAAGAAAGCAGAGGCATTCCCCCTTACTGAAGCTGAAGATTAGGACCTCTCCATTTCTTCAGGGGTTGCTGGCCAGTGGGCTTCTGGGACTCACCTGTCTCTGACCTCGCAACACTGGGGTCACAGGTGTGTGGCCATGCCCTGGATTTTTACACATGGGTGCTGGGAACAATGACTCAGGAACTCATGTGTGCCCCGTAAGCACTCTTAAATACTGAGCCTTCTTCCCAGTCACTAGGCTCTTCACATGCCTCTGAACTCTGTGTAGTATCACCTGGTGCTTTGAAGAAATGATTCAACAAAGCAGTGCGATTGGTTATCAAGCCTAGAACTTTGGATACATATGATTTTTTAATTTTTTTTTTTTAAATCTTGGACATGGAGGGCTTTTAGTTTGGACCCTTAGGAGTACCAGAAAAACATCGGAAGAGCCTTAGCACATAGCTATATTAGTTACTGATCGTAGTTAAGACACTGGCCAAGCTTAACGCAGTATTCCTTTTTGTCGAACTATTATTTGCTTACAGGTATGTATGTGCACTGCTTGTGTGCCTTGCAGCCCACAGAGGCCAGAAGAGGGTGTTAGACACCCTAGAACTGTAAGCCACCACGTGGACGCTGGGAAAGGAACCCGGGGCCACTGCAGGAGCTGCAAGCGCTCTTGACTGCTGAGCCTCCGCTCCAGCCCCCACCTCGAGCCCACCCTGGCGTAATATTATTTAGTCACCTGCACTTGAAAATATACGTGCCTCAGGCCCTCAAACAGAACAAAAGCTGTTGTACTAAAAGAAGTACTTAGCTGCCTCAAAACAGATCTGGAAATTTTAATTGTAGATCTATGTGTGCACGATCAGTAATAGGTCTCAGTTGGCTGACCTCTAGCTCATCTATAGTAGATAACCTTTGACCTTCCTGCTCCCCACTGCCCCCCCCCCGCACCCCTCTCCCACCATCCTGGGATTACAGGTTGTGACACAGTCTCTGCTCAGCCACCAGAACAGCGCACATCCTGCTGTCTAGACAACCACTCTTCCGTTGAGCTACACCCCCAGTCTTTTCAAGATAAATTCCATTAAGCCACCAAATGGCGTGGCATTGTTCCAGCAGCCCCACTAATCAATACACAGTACTCTCGATTTTCCTATTATTAAACCCAACCTGATGTGGGAATTCTAGGCCTGGGCAAACTAGCAAGCAAACAAAAGACCCTAGCCTGCTCTCCTGTCTGGGTTTCTCTGATGCTTACCCTCCAAGGCCTCAAGACCTTTCTGCCTAAACTGCAGTACTGCGGCAGTTCTCCCCTCCACCGGTGTTCAGTCGCTCTTCCCTGAGGACACAGTTGATCTCTTTAGGGGAAGGCTGTGGCTAAGCTTGCATGTCCACAAGTGGCGCCCAGACCCTGCACATGGCTCTTTCGAAGCCCTGCCATGAGATCGTTTCTGGGGCTGTTTGGGGGAGGCACGTCTCCCTGGGAGCACCTAGCTGGCCCGCAGCGGTGGGGGATCGGATCTATTCCCTAGAGGCCCGGGCAGTGGCCGGGTCTGTGCTCGCGCGGCCGCGCAGGCCCCGCGCCCCCCGCCCGCGTCTGCGGCTGCGCGGCCGGCCCGGGAGGGGGCGCGGCGGGCGGCTGGGAGCGGGGCCGCGAGCGGCATGTCTCGCTACACCAGGCCCCCCAACACCTCCCTGTTCGTCAGGAACGTCGCGGACGCCACCAGGTGAGAAAAGACGGGACCCCGTGGGTGTACCGGCCGGGGCGCCGGCTTGTCGGGGTGCGGGCTGGGCAGTGGGGGGCTGTCTGGATGTCGATGCCGCCCGGGTGCCCCGGGTACCGAGATGCAGGCTGTCGGGGTGCCATCCGGGTGTCGGGGTACCGGTCTTGTGTTGGGGTGCTGGGGCCGGGTGTTGGGAATACTGGCCAGGTGTCGTAGGGGTGCCACTGCGGGCTGTCGGGGTGTCTGGGTTTGGGGGTGTGGGTCAGGTGTTGGGGTGCGGTCGTGATATCAAGGTGTTGGCCGGGTGTCAAGGTGTGGGCTGGGTGGCTCGGCTGTGGTGGCAGTGCTGGCCCTGGCTCTGGCGTCCCTGCACGCTGCAGGCGCCGCCCACTAACCTTCCGGGGGAACTGGGGCTGTCTCCTCAGGATGCGCACCTTAGGCCTTGCAATTTCCTCTGCACTGCTCAGACCTTGGTTGTGGCCCAAATTTAATATACAGAAGACTAGTCAGTTCGATTTATATGGTTTTCTTTGAGTCCTGGGAACAGTCTTAGGGTTCACCATGGCTAAGGAGTCAGTTTCAAGGCTGGAAGTCTTTATTTCCTCCATCCCTCTTTGAAAATTCTGTCCAGATGGTTGCCAGGCATTGATCTGAAGAAATGTTCTCCCCCGCCCCCTTTTTTCCCATATACCACGTTTTCCTTTAACAGAAGCCAGAGAGAATGGGAGGTGTGACATTAATAGACACCTTCATTTTCACCGGAATTTCTGAATCCCCCTTCTAGTTCTGCGATCTTGTCCACCTAAGGAAAAGTTGAAGCTCAAGGGTTTTAAGGAGTTCCCTGAACCTAAACAGGAACAATGTACACAGCTCGCCCCTTGTTAGTTATCTGGAGTAATCATAATGTATGTTTTGTTTTGAGAGAGAGAGTATGTATCTAGTCCAGGCTGGCCTCAAATTCCCTACACAGGCAAATGACCTTGAACTTCTGACCCTGTTACCTTCACCTCCCTCCTGAGTTCTGGGATTACAGGTGAGCCCCACCGCCAAGCTGATGATTTACTTTTAGGAGAATTAAGTACTTTAAATCTAATCACTGTAAATATATGTCACCACTATAGACTTTAAAAGATGCCTGGGTTTTAAGGTTCTTCTCTTAGCCTATTTATCAAGATATTATTGCATAGGAAGCAAAATTAATATTTGGGTACATAAACAGTTAAACAACTCGAACAGTAAGCACAAGGTCTTTCAGGGCATGTTTGCCAAAGAAATCCCAGAGATTCCCAACTCTAGTGGCCACAAGAGCGAGGCAAAGCAATACAGATGTGTGGAGGTACCAGCTCATAGACAGATCGCAATGGCACAGACCGACAGATGAGGGTGTGCCATCTAATGGGAAGTCAGGCTGCCGCTCTTTTCAGTCCTAGAGAACCAAACCCAGAGTGTGTACATGCTGGGTTCCCAAAAGAGTTATAGTTACCGGGGCATTGACTCAGTTTTGTAGCCTAACCAGGTCTTGGGTTTTCCCTCTTCCTACTTCAGCCTCCCCTGTAGCTGTGATTAAGAGCACATTCCGCTCCCCCAATCCCTGCCGCAACTTGCCTCAACTTACTTTCTTTTATTTTTTTTTAAATTTTTATTTATTATTATATGTAAGTACACTGTAGCTGTCTTCAGACACCCCAGAAGAGGACATCAGATCTCATTATGGATGGTTGTGTGCCGCCATGTGTTTGCTGGGATTTGAACTTAGGACCTTCAGAAGAGCAGTCAGTGCTCTTAACCACTGAGCTGTCTCTCCAGCCCCTCAACTTACTTTCAAGAGAAGTTAAAAAAAAAAAAAAACTGGATTTTTGTGTACATGGAACGAAGTTTAAAACACTAGCATTACTAGTTACGTAAGAGGCCAGCACGGTGTCTCCATGAGTAAAGACTCAGGCCTGAGGGTCTGAGTTCCCTGGGACCTACGTGGTGGAAGAAGAGAATAACTCCCTCGAGGTCCTCTGAGCTCACATAAGCCACATCCGCACATACCATAACTAAATAAAGATGTATTATGTTGAATAATGTGAATTCCCATTTTTATAGATCTAGAAACTATAAAATATTGGCTGTTTCATACAGTTTTCAGATGTTCAAATATTATGCACACTAAAAACATATCTGGGCATGTCACTCAGTAATAGATTGCTCACCTTAAGTGCAGGAGGCCTTGGCTTCCATCAAGTAAAACAAACAAATTAAAAACATGTCTTTAGCCAGGTGTGGTGACGCATGCCTGTAATCCCAGCACTTGGGAGGCAGAGGCAGGCAGATTTCTGAGTTCGAGGCCAGCCTGGTCTACAGAGTGAGTTCCAAGGCAGCCAAGGCTACACAGAGAAACCCTGTCTCAAACAAACAAACAAACAAACAAACAAAACATGTCTTCATGTGACTATTAACCTTGGGTCCAGGTAATCCTCCACCAAGTGCAGAGACTGATAATTGAGTTTCTAATTCTATTTTCTGTTCTTTCGTCACTTTTTAGCTTGCCACTGGGGAGGTAATCAGAACTGAGACTACCTTGTATTAAGAGAATAATAGTTTCTAGAATTTGTTAATAGTCACTGTGTGACAGGTCCTATGTGAAGACTTTTGAATAAGGCAGAGAGGTGGTTCAGCGGGCTCAAACACTGTGGCCAAGCCGGACAACCTCAGCTTAATCCCTAAGGTAAAGAAGACAGGAGAGACCTTCATGTTGTCCTTGGATTTCCACATGGGCATGTGGCATGTGTACCCACACACAAACACATACGCATAAAATAAATGTAATTTTTAAAAACTTTGCATGTACTACCTTATTTAGTTTTTTTCCATCCTTTATGTCTTAGTTAGGGTTACCAGGGCTGTAATAAAAGACCATGACCAACTTGGGGAGGAAGGGTTTATTTGGCTTATGCTTCCACATCACAGTCCATCATTGAAGGAAGTCAGGCCAGGAACTCAAGCAGGGCAGGAACCTGGAGGCAGGAGCTGATGCAGAGGCCGTGGAGGGGGGCTGCTTACTGGCTTCCTCCACATGACTTGCTCAGCCTGCTTTCTTATAGAACCCAGGACCAACCAGCCCAGGGGTGCTCCACCCACAATGGACTGGGCCCACCCACACCAATCACTAATGAAGTGATTAAAATAAATGTCGTACAGTTTGCCCACAGCTCGATCCTACGGAGGTATTTTCTCAGTTGAGGTTCCGCCTTTCTGACGACTCTAACTTGTGCCAAGTCAACATAAAGCTAACCAATACACTGTATATACATTTACATTTTATTTCAGGTTTTGGAGATAGAATTTTGTCACGTGATGTAGGCTGAACTTAAACTCATGGCCATCTGTCTGCTGTAGCCTCCTGGGACTATATGGTGTGAGTTTGTTTGCTCGCTTGTTTTCAAAAAAGGAGTCATGGAGCCTGGGTCTGCCTGGAACACTTTATATAGACAAGGATAATATTGAATTCCTGATCCTTCTGTCCTTCCTGAGTGGTGGAATGACACCCCTCTGCCACTTAGCCCAGTTTAGAGTCTATATATTCTTTATTAACCCCATTTACATATATAAAACTAAGGTTTATGGGGTTGTTCTAGTTAGGATTTCCATTGCTGTGAAGAGACACCATGACCGAAGCGACTCTTATAAGAACATTAAATTGGGGCTGGCTTACTGGTTCTGAGGTCCAGTCCATTATCGTCAAGGCGGGAAGCATGGCAGCGCCCAGGCAGGCAGGGCACTTGAGGAGCTGAAAGATGTTCTGAAAACAAACAGAAGACTGTCTTCCAGTGAGCAAGGATGAGGGTCTCAAAGCCCACCCCAACAGTGACACACCTCCTCCAAGAAGGCCACACCTACTCTAACAAGGCCACACCTTCTAATAGTGCCACTACCTGGGTGGGCCAAGCATATTCAAACCACCACAGAGGTTAAAGTAGCTTACCTAAAATTGTATAGGAGGTGAATGGTGTTATAGCAGAACCGTCATAGAAAACCTGTATCAACAATCATTTCTACAATGTTTGTCTAAGATAATTAACGATATGTTACTTTGACACTTTTATTAGCTTTGAAATATTAGTATACCTATGAAGAAAATAATTATACATATGATTTAAACTATGTGAAATTGGATTTAAATGCACATTTAATAATATACTAAAGATATAATATATATCTTTATATATTATATGTTAATATTATGTATTATATATTATATTATTATATAATATATAATAATATATTATATGATTATATACATATATGACTATATAATGACACTGGAAGCAGATTGGTGGTCCATCCCAGCACTTGGGAAACAGTAGCATCCAGAGTTCAGTCCTATCTGGGCTACATGAGGCCCTGTCTTTTTTTTTTTTTTTCTTGTTTGTTTTTTGTAGTTGGGGAGTGTGAGGGTAAGGCAGGGTCTTATTACAGATCCCCGATTGTTCTTATAAACACGTGAAACCACACCTTTATATATCTTGTCTCAAAACAAAAGAAAGAAGAAGATAGGAGAAAAAGAAGAAAAATAAAATGAGATTGTAAAGAAATGTATTTGACTGGTTTTCTTTGTTCATATGTTTTTAAAAGTGTGTGTGTGTGTGGAGGGTCAGATGTGTATGTATGGGGGGTGGGTATGTATATATGGGGAGGGGGAGGGGGAGGGGTCAGGTGTCTTCCTCTACCTTTTTGTTTTTGTTTTTGTTTTTGTTTTTAAAGACAGGATCTCTTACTGGACCCAGAGCTCACTAATTCAGCAAGACTATCTGGTCATCAGGCCCAGGGGTTCCATGTCCTGGAGCAGGACTATTTTGGTTACTGTCCTATTGCTATGAAGGAAAACAATGACCAGTGCATCTTATAAAAGAAAGCATTTAATTGGGAGCTTGCTTACGGTTTCAGAGGTTGGCCATGGTCACCTTGGTGGGCAGCAGGCAGCAGGCAGCAGGCAGGGATAGTGCTGAGAGCTCACACGCTGACCCACACGCACCAGGCAGAGACAGTGAGAGCTGGCCTGGTGTGGGCTTTTGAAAACCCAAACCAACAAAGCCTCCTAAACCTTACTCAGCAGTCCACCACATGGGAACTAAGCATTCAAATAGATAAGCCTATGGGAGCCATTCTCATTAAATAACCACAAGACCTTTTATCCAACTTGTAAAAACATCCATAACATTTCTGCCATGTTGTACCTCTGGGCATACTGTTGCAGCCAGGTTGGTTCTGGGGGGTAACTAATAGCAGTGGCGGTGACCTATAATGCGTTATGTATGGGGTGGGTGTTTGGACTGTGAGATCCTATTGGCCAGTAACTCAAAAAGAGGTAAGCCATTCTTGGTAGTGAGGGTTTCATTTAGTAGTTTATGGTGTCTACACGGCATATCCCCTCCCCTGTTATAGGGTAAATGCACTTAAACTCCTTTTATGGATGTATATATTTTAGGAAGTCCCAGGTAGCTTTCCATGCAGCTTTGTCAGACAACCTTTGGTGTTAATTATCCCTCCTCATATTCTCTCCTGCCCTCTGCCCCCTCCCTCCTCCATCTAATCCTTCCTGTTCCATTTGCCCCTTTATTCCTTTATAAAATGATATTCTATTTCCCTTCCCTAAAGTTCCCCTCATCCCCTGCAGTCCCTGGTTAATTGCATAGATTCTGTTGGAATTCCAAGTGACTTACACATATCTAAAAATTCAGAGCTAATATCCGTGTATGAGAGAAACCATCTAATGCTCGCTCTCTGGGTCTGGATTATCTCACTCAGGATGATTGTTTCCCAGTTCATTTGTTTATGGGCAAATTTCTTTTATCTTTTTTTTTTCTCTTGTTGAAAATAGATTTCTGCTGGGCATGGTGGCGCACGCCTGTGATCCCAGCACTTGGGAGGCAGAGGCAGGAGGATTTCTGAGTTCGAGGCCAGCCTGGTCTATGGAGTGAGTTCCAGGACAGCCAGGGCTACACAGAGAAACCCTGACTCAAAAAAACCAATCAATCAATCAATCAATAGAAAATAGATTTCCTCACATTAATATATTCTGATTATGGTTTTCCCCTTCTCTGTTCCTTCCAGCTCCTCCCTACCTCTTCTCACATCCAGATCCATCCTCTATCTGTCTCTCACTGGAAAACAGATAGGCTTCTTAATAATAAGTGTAATAATAAACTATAAGAAGATAAACCAAAACTGACACATTGGAATTGGACAAAACAAACAGAACTAAAGGAGCCCAAGAGGAGGCACAGGGACAGAGACTCACACGTTTGCATAGTCAGGAATCCCATACAAACACTAAACTGGAAGCCACTGGAACACACACACACACACACACACACACACACACGCACGCACGCACAGCACACGCACACGCACACGCACACACAAGGACCTGTAAAAATAGAGAAGAAAATATACAAGTAAAATAAAAATAACTAAATGTTTACGGCAAACTCCTAATACAGCATTATGAGACAGGGAGCCTCTGAAGATGCCATCGCGTTCACCCTGTTGTCCATCCACTGCTGAGCCACAGGCCACCCAGAGGGCAGCTTGTTTGCCCCAGGAGTTTCCCCTTGGAGGAAACTGAAATTTCATTTGCAAGAGGTTACCAATTGGAAATTGCTTCTGAGTTAGAGACGGGGGCCTGTGTCCACCTCTCCGTTCAGCCCCAGAACCTCATCTGGAGCAGACCCTGGCAGGGTCTGTGCTTGCTGCCTCTGTCTTTGAGTTCATATGTACGTAGACCATGTTGATTTAGAAAGACCTGTTTTCTTGGTATTCTCCATCCCCTTTGGGCCTTACACTCTTTCCAGTTGCTCCTCTAAGTTCCCTGAAGAGAGAGATTTGATTAAAAAAAAAAAAATCCCGTCTTAGTTAGGGTTTCATGGCTGTGAAGAGACACCATGACCAAGGTAACTATAAAGGACAACATTTCCCTGGGGCTGGCTTACAGTTTGGAGGTTCAGTCCATTATCATCATGGCAGGAAGCATGGTGGCATCCAGGCAGACATGGTTCTGGAGAAGGAACAGAGAGTTCTACATCTTGATCCTAAGGCAGCCAGGATGAGACCATCTTCTGAAGGCAACCAGGAGGAGGCTCTCCTCTGTCCTAGGTGGGGCCTGAGCACAGGATCTCAACGCCCACTGCTACAGAGAAGCGCTTCCTCCAACGAGGCACCTAGTCTAACAAGGACACACCTCCGAACTGTGTCACTCCCTGCGGGCCAAGCATCCAAGCACACATGTCTTTGGGGGCCATACCTATTCAACCCCCACACATCCCAAATGGGGCTGAGTGTTCCAAGGAGTCTTCTCCCCTGCATGATGCCTGGCTGTGGGTTTCTGTGTTTGCTCTCAGGTGCTGCAGGAGGAAGCGTGTCTGATGACGGCAGAGCAAGCCCTGACTTAGAAATAGGACAAGAGGAGTCATTTCCTCATTACCTTTTCTTTTCCTTCCTTCCCTCCCTCTTTTCTTCTTCCTTCCTCCTTTCTTTCTTCCTTTCTTTTTCTTTCCTCTTCCTCCTTTTTATTTTAGAATATCAGTATTTGGTTTTACTCTAGGGCCCTGGGCTAGCTAGTAGTCTCAGGTTCTGTTCCACACAAGTAGTGTCATGGAGTGAGTCTTGACTCAGATCAGATTCTTGGTTGCTTCCTCCCACAAGCTCCGTGGCATCGTGGCAGTAGCAGATCTTGCAGGCAGGGCGCCACTGGAGAAGAAGGGTTTTGCTTCTTGGTGTTTACATTTCTCTTTTGGTACACGCAGAGGATCGCCCTGTACCAAAGACACTAGCACAAAGGCGCTCTGCAGGCCCCAGCTCAACTCCTCCGCGTCCATTGACTTGTGTCCGTGTTGTCTTCAGCAGTGGGGCCTGGCTATCATTTTGCAGAAAGCAACCTATAGTCCTGGCAACAAGCTGGGTTGTTTGGGGGAGGGGGTTCCATGAGATTCCTTTGGCCAACAACTCACTTGGCTATTGTTGGATTTCAAACATGGAACACACGGCTGAGATACCTACTTAACATCTCAGTGGACCTGGCTGCCAGGCTCTCCCCGCAACCCCTCAGTCCCCGCCTGTTAAGGAGCCCTCCTGGCTGACACACCCCATCTCCTACCCCGAGCTCTCCAGCACAGAGGCCCAGGCTGTTCTTCCCTATATAATCCAACCATTTGGGTTACCCATTGTTTTGTACCTTTGGGTCTTCTGCCTGCTGCACCTGGTTCTGATCTCTCCCTTCTTCCTTCCCCTCCCCCAGCCCCCCACGTGGCCCAGCCCAGTCTGGTCATGTCCACTCTAGGCTCTCCCAGATGTCTCTGTCTGCCTCTGGCTATGCTACCCCACATATCTGCCACAAACTTCCTCCTCCACCATACCTAGGAGCAGTCATGTTCCTTTCCTTTTTATTTCTTTGTTGTTGTTGTTGTTGTTTTCATTCAGATGTAACCCGTTCCTGGTACTAGAAGCTTCATTTGGTGACAAGAGATGTCCAGCTGGGGCTCTGCCTCCCTCAGTATTTGGCAGTTTCATTTAGATCTTCGTGAGTGTGTGTGTGTGTGTGTGTGTGTGTGTGTGTGTGTGATTTTTCTTAACAGCCAAATGATATTCGTTATCCTTTCCTCCATAAATGGACATCCAGGCTGGTTGCATTTCTTGGCCGCTGTGACTAGAGCTGCATTGAACATAGATGCTCTGTTACCTCCATAGCAGGATGCAGAGCCTTTGTCTCTATGCCCAAGAGTGGCGTGGCTAGATGTTGAGATAGATCAGTTCTCAGCTGCTAGTGGAACCCCCCGCTGATCTCCACCGTGGCGACGACAGTTTGCACTCCAGTCAGCCGTGACTAAGAGTTCCCCTTCCTCTGACTCCTCGCCAGCATCTGCTGTCATCTTTCTTTTTTTAATCTTAGCACTCTGACTGGTGTAACATAAAATCGCAGAGCCATTCTAATTAGCACTTCCCTGAGGGCTAAGGGTGTTGAACATCTCAAACTGTTGCTCAGCCGTCTGCGTTTCATCTCTCGGTCACCCTCTGTTTAGTTCTGTACCCCAATTTTTTTTTAAAGATTTATTTATTATATGTAAGTATACTGTAGCTGTCTTCAGACACACCAGAAGAGGATATCAGATCTCATTACAGGTGATTGTGAGCCACCATGTGGGTGCTGGGATTTGAACTCAGGACCTTCGGAAGAGCAGTCAGTGCTCTTAACCACTGAGCCATCTCTCCAGCCCTGTACCCCAATTTTTAATTGGGTTATTTGTTTTCTTGATATGTAGGGGTTTTTTTTTTAGTCCTTTGCATATCATAGATATTAACCATCTCTTAGATATAGGGTTGGTAAACCTTTTTTCCGTTTCGTAGGCTGCCCCTTCACCGGAATGCTGGTGTCCTGTGCTGTACAGAAGCTTTTCTGTGTAATGAGGTCTCATTTGTCAGTTGTTGGGTCCTGTCCAGAAAGGCTCCTCCTGTGCCTATAGGATCAACCATATTGCAAATTTCTCCTCTAAAAGACTCAGGGTATCAGCTCTTATATTGAGAACCTTGATCCATTCTTCCACATGCAGCAAATCCAGTTTGACCAGGACCATTTGTTGAAAATGTTGTCTTTTTTTTATAGTGTATTTTTTTTTTTTTTTGCCTCTTTGTCAAAAATCAGGTATTTGTAGTTAGGTGGATTTAATAGCTGGGTCCTCAATTCTATTCCACTTATATGCCTTGATGCCAATACCATGCTATTTTTATTTCTATGGCTGTACAGTAATTCAGGAATGGCGATGCTGTCAGGAGTGGTTTTTGTTGTTGTTGTTGTTGTTGTTGTGTTTGTTTTTTTTTTTATTATTGTTAAAGGTTGCTTTAGGAGTTTGGAGAGGGCCGGGCGTGGTGGCGCACGCCTTTAATCCTAGCACTTGGGAGGCAGAGGCAGGCGGATTTCTGAGTTCGAGGCCAGCCTGGTCTACAGAGTGAGTTCCAGGACAGCCGGAAACTACACAGAGAAACCCTGTCTCGAAAAACCAAAAAAAAGAAAAGAAAAGAAAAGAAAAGAATAGAAAAGAAAAGAAAAGAAAAAGGGAGTTTGGAGAGATGGCTTGGCATTTGAGAGTATGGCTGCTCTTCCAGAAGAGCCAAGTTCAAGTCCTAGCTCCCACCGATTACTCACAAACATCTCTAAGTACAGTTCTAGGAGATCCAATGCCCTCTTCTGACCTCTGCTGTCACCAGGGATGCACACGGCACACAGACAACATGCAGACATAACATCCATACACACAAAATAATAATTTTAAAAAATGTAATAGGTTTCTCTAGTTTTTATGGATTCCCATATAAAGTTTGATATATGTTGTTCAGTCCTGTGAGGAATTGTGCTGGGGATTGTGTGACTATGTAGATTGCTTTTGATAGGATATCATTTTACAATATCAATTTACCAATTCATAAGCATAGAAGATCTTTTCTCCTAGTATTTTTTTTTTTTTTTTTTTTTTTTGAGACAGGGTTTTTCTGTGTAGTCCTGGCTGTCCTGGAACTCACTCTGTAGACCAGGCTGGCCTCGAACTCAGAAATCCGCCTGCCTCTGCCTCCCAAGTGCTGGGATTACAGGCGTGCGCCACCACGCCCGGCTCTTCTTCAATTTCTTAAAGTATTTAAAGTGTTTCACTTCCTTAGATTTATTTGAGGATTTTTTTTAAAGTTTTTGTTTTTACTTTATGTGCACAAGTGTTTTGCCTACATGTATGTCTGTGCACCGGGTGCATGCCTGGTTCCCAAGGAGATCAAAAGAGGGCACCAGATCCCCTGGAAGGGAGTCATGGACGATTGTGAGCTGCCGTGTGGACCCGAGAATGAACCACAGTCCTCCATTAGAACAAGCCTTAACCCTTCCCCATCTTCTCCAGCCCTCCCAAGACATTTTCCTTGATTTCCCATTTCCCTTGTTTCTCTGTCAGTGCGTTTGTTTGTAACAGGACGGCTACTGGCTTTCATGCAATTTTGTACCTGCTACTTCACTAGATATATTAGCCGTAGAAGTTTCCTGTGGCTTATACTCAGGGTCCTTTATTTATAAAATTACTGGCAAAAGGGATGTGTTGGCTTCTTTCTTTTGTATTTGTATCCTGTTTATCATCTTCATTTGCTTCCGAACAGTAAGTGGAGAGAATAGATAAGCTTATCTTGGTCCTGATTTTAGTGGCAATACTTTGACTCTGAGTGTTGCTTTGTGGCTTTTTCTAAACTTTCTCAGTACGTTGTTAATATGCGAGCGCTCCATCTTCTGGACGTAGGCACCTCGTGTGCTACACCTTCCCCTTAGGAAGACCTTCCCTGCGTCCCACAGATGCTGTGTTATTTGTTTTCACTTAATTCTAGGAAGTTCGTTATTTCCTTGATTTCTTCCTTGACACAATTTTCATTAAGTAGAGTGTTGTTCCGTTTCCATGAGTCTGTGTCCTTTCTGCCATTCTTATTATGGTTGATATACCTACAGCTTACTCTTTGGTGGGTTGATTGGACGGGGGATGTTATGTCAGTTTCCCTGTCTTTGTTGAGACCTTGCCTTGTATCCTAATATGTGGTCAGTTTTGGAGAGATTTCCATGGGCTGCTGAGAAGAATGTGCATCTTTTAGTGTTTGGGTGAATGTGCTGTAGATACACTAGAGATAACTACAGAGTGTCTCTGTTTAGGTTTTGTCTGTGTGGACTGTCTATTGGTGACAGTTGGGTACTAAAGTCATCCACTATTGCTGTGTGAGGGTCAGTATGTGATTTTAGACCTAATTTATGAGGCAGATTGCCCTGAATTAGGTACCTATATATTTAGGATTGGAATACTTGTTGGCAGATTTTCCTTGCGTGAACATGGAGCACCCCTCATACCTCTTCTGACTAATTTTGGTTCGGTCTATTTTGTCAGATATTAAAATGTCTACACTTGGTTGCTTCTTGGTTCCATGTACTTGTGAATATCTGTTATCCTTTCCCTGTGAGGTGGTGTCTGCTCTAGGTGGTGTGGTGGTTTTGGAGGCACTACAAAGATGGATCATGTTAGTTTGTATCCTTTTCCTGGGAAACTGAGACCATTAACACTGTGAGTTGTTATTGAGCAATGTTTATTAATTCTTGTTTTGTTATCACGGTGCTGTTTTCTTAGACTTCTTAGACCTTGTGCCTTCTTGGGAGCGTGTGATCATCTTTCATGCTAAGCATGCTCTTCATAGTGTTGGATTGTGGAATATAAATGCCTTCAATCTGTTTTTATTGTGAAATAGTTCTCTTCCTCCATTAAGTACAACTCATGGTTTTGCTAGTTTAGGGGCTGGGTTGGCACCCGTGGTCTAGAGCATCAGTTCAGGGCCTTCTTGGTTTTGTGTCTCCATTAAATAGTCCAGAGCTGGTGGCTAGAGAGATGGCTCAGCAGGTAAGAGCTCTGGATACCCTTCCAGATGACCCGAGTTCAGTTCCCAGCACCATGAGATGGCTCACGGTTGTCTCTAACTACAGTTTCAGGGGATCTGAAGCCCCCTTCTGGCTTCCCCGAGAACCAGACATACAGGCAACACACAGGCAAAACACTTCTACACAGAAAATCCAAGTAAATTTTAAAAAAATCCCAGCACTCGGAAGGCAGAGGCAGGTGGATCTCTCTGAGTTCAAGGCCATCCCCATCTACAAATTGAGTTCCAGGACAGCCAGAATGACTAAGCAAAGAAACCCTGTCTCCAAAAGACAAACAAGCAGGAAAAAAATCTTAAAAACTTACTGTAATTCTGATGGACCTATCTGTATATGTCACTTGATCTTTCTCTCTTGAAGCTGTTTATGCCCCTTTAAAAGTCCTTTACATGTAGTGTTTTATTTATTATATGTTGAGGGGAGTCTCTTATCTGATCCTATTTGGCATTCTGTATGCTTCTTGTACCTTGATAGGCACCTCCTTCCTTAGATTGAGGAGGCTCTCATCTATGGTCTCATGGAAAATACTTTCTGTGCCCCGACCTGCTTTCTTCTCCCTCTTCTACATCTGCACTTTGTAGGTTTGGTCTTTCCATAATGTCCCAGATTTCCTGGGTATTGCGCTCTTAGTTGGTTTGTTTTAGATTTAGTGTCTTCTTGACTGAGCAATCCATTTTTTTACCTTCTCTTCTGCTCTATCAAATCTTTTGGTGACATTTTTCTATGAGCTCTTTTCTGGCTTCTTGAGATTTTTTTTTTAACTTATTTTCTTTGACCTTTCTTCAAAGATTTTTTTCTCCCTACTAACTTCTGGTTCATATATTGAATTGTGCTTTTTTTTTTTTTTTTTTGAAGACTTATTTACTTGTTTTATGTGACTATACTGTTGCTGTTTATTGAAACATCAGAAGAGGGCATTGGGTCCCATTACAGATGGTTGTGAGCCACCACGTAGTTGCTAGGAATTGAACTCAGGACCTTTGGGAGAGCAATCAGTGCTCTTAACTGCTGAGCCATCTCTCCAGCCCCTGTGCTCATTCATTCATTCATTCATTCATCTGTTTTTTACATGGTCTTCAGGCATTTATACCTATCCTTTTTAAAATTTATTTATTTTGGGCTGGAGAGATGGCCCAGCAGTTAAGGGCATTGACTGCTCTTTCCGAAGGTCCTGAGTTCAAATCCCAGCAACCACATGGTGGCTCACAACCATCCGTAATGAGATCCGACACCCTCTTCTGCAGTGTCTGAAGACAGTTAAAGTGTACTTACATATAATGAATAAATAAATCTTTAAAAAATGTATTTGTTTTATTATATGAGTACATGTAGCTGTCTTCAGACATACCAGAAGAGAGCATCGGATCCCATTACAGATGGTTGTGAGCCACCCTATGGTTGCTGGGAATTAAACTCCACCTCTGGAAGAGCAGTCAGTGCTCTTAACCACTGAGCCATCTCTCCAGCCCCTGTGCATATCCTTTTGAGTACCTCAGACATATTTATAATTGCCATTTAAGTCCTTATCTTCCGGACAAACTAAGTTGCTTTTCTCAGTGGATCCTGCAGTGGGATGCTGGCTTCTGGAGGAGACATGCTGTCATGGTTGACAATGCTGTCCGTGGTGTCTGTGCTTTGCGTTGGGATGGAGGCGTGTGGGGTAAGGTTGTTTGTGGTGTTTCTTGGTGTGCATCTCTGGTCTCACTTTTGTCGAGCAGGTGTTTGGAACCCGGCTTGCTGTCACCACAACTTGTAGAGCAGCTGGACGAGGCTTGGTTTTCATTTTCAAACTTGGGGCCACTCCGGGTTTCACGGTGGCGCTCCCCATGGTCTGTGGGAGAGTGGCAGGCAAGATGGCGGACATTCGGGTCCACAGGAGCCACATTTTTTTTTTTTTTTAGAAGACCGGTTCCTTCTGAGCTATTGAACAAAGAAAGAAAAAGGACATTGTCACGCTAATAGACGATTTGAGAAGACAGCCAAACAACATTAAATAAAGTGTGCCATAAAATAGGCCCTGCCTGGGGCGTAGAGGAGATGCTTAGTCAATGTCAGATCGATCTTTATGTTACTACAGAAAGCCGCTAGCCTTAGTTACTGATAGACTGAGCCATCAAGATGGCTCGCCAGAAAAAGGCACACGGATCCCACCATAAAAGAGGAGAACTAACTCTTTTTTTTGTTTGTTTGTTTTTGTTTTTCAAGACAGGGTTCTCTGTGTGGTCCTGGCTATCCTGGAACTCACTCTGTAGACCAAGCTGGCCTCGAACTCAGAAATCTGCCTGCCTCTGCCTCCCAAATGCTGGGATTACAGGCATGCGCCACCACTGCCAGCGTGAACTAACTCTTTTTTTTTTTTTTTAACTAATTGGTTTTTTTTTTTTTTAAGATTTTTTTATTCATTTTCTGTATCTGAGTACACTGCAGCTGTACAGATGGTTGTGAGCCACCATGCAGTTGCTGGGAACTGAACTCAGCATCTTTGCTCTCTCCGGCCCGAAGATTTATCACATTATATGTGAGTACACTGTAGCTGTCTTCAAACACACCAGAAGAGGGCGTCGGATCGCATTATGGATGGTTGTGAGCCGCCATGTGGTTGCTGGGATTTGAACTCAGGATCATCAGAAGAGCAGTCAGTGCTCTTAACCGCTGAGCCGTCTCTCCAGCCTCTTTTCCCCACCCCCACCCCGACCCCACCCCCCAGCACTAACTGTTAAAAGCTGTCTTCTGACTCCACATGATGCTTTGGCAGGTGTACGCCCAGATTCACAGAATCACAGCATATACACAAACATCCAATAATACTAAATTAAAATGTACACATTTAATTAAAAATCAGACTTATTATTGTGTAGTCTTGAGAGCCTGGTTAATGGCACTCACACACCCCCAGGCTTTCTGAATGCTGCGTTATCTCACTCCTCCGCCCTGTACCAGCAAGCACTCCGTCTCTCGGTTCTTTCACCAAGCTCTTTCCTAATGTCTAACTCCTGTTACGGACAGCAGCCTCCTTCCATTTGCTGGAGCCGAGCAGACCTTTGAGCCTTCCTCCCCTGCGCTCTTCTGATACACTCTTCTTCTGAGCCACGCTGTGACCTGTGAGCTTCCTGGGGCTGTATGCTACGGAGATTAATAAGAGACTAGTGACTGCCCCATCTCCAGCACTTGCTAGCTCAGTGACCTCACAGACAGATTCATCTGTCTGTTGTCAACCGCAGAGTTGTGAGAATTAAATCAGCTGCCGATGAACAGCTCCTTGTCCTTGTGTATATGACTGCCGCCCAGCCCTGCTAAACTTGTTGCGCTCCAGTTAAATTGTAGCTCTGCAAAGACAGATGCTGCTATTGTCGGGTACAAAGCAAACTCCAAAAGGCAGTCTAAATAAGCATCCAGAAACCAGCGGGCTCCCCACCCCACCCCCAAAATAATCCCTCCAGCTCATAGACCCCCACCCCCCACAGCTACCCATTCTCCCTTAATCTTGCTATCCTATCTATGTGTCCTCTCTCTCTCTCTCTCTCTCTCTCTCTCTCTCTCTCTCTCTTCTATTTTTTTTTTAAGTAAAGTCCCATGCTATAATGGTAGAAGACATACTGGAGGCTCAAAATACCATCAAATATAAGAATAAAGTAGCTGGGCGGTGGTAGCACATGCCTTTAATCCCAGCACTTGGGAGGCAGAGGCAGGCGGATTTCTGAGTTCGAGGCCAGCCTGGTCTACAGAGTGAGTTCCGCCAGGACTACACAGAGAAACCCTGTCTCGGGGGAAAAAAAAAAACAACAAACAAACCAAAAAAACTAAAAAAAAAAAAAAAAAGAATAAAGTAGTTACTTTGCTTTTTGGTTATATGGGGAAACACACTTTTCTTTTGTTAAAATCTAAGAAATAATTTTGAGACTCCTTCAGATTCTAATCCTTCCTTTCCTAAAAACAAAGTTAGAATAAGCATGAAGTTGCAGAGAGGCAAGTGAGTGTGTCCTTAACTGAAACCGACGGGTCTTGTGATAGAAATAACTTTTAGGGCTGGAGAGACGGCTCAGCGGAAGAGCACTGACTGCTCTTCCAGAGGTCCTGAGTTCAATTCCCAGCAACCACAAGGTGGCTCACAACCATCTGTTACAGGCTCTGATGCCCTCTCCTGGTGTGTTTGAAGACAGCTACAGTGTACTCATATAAATAAAATAAATAAATATTTTTTTAAAAAAGAAATAACTTTTAAAGGCAGAATGTCCTGGGTCAGGCTTTTTGAACTTGAGTAAATTTAACGGCTGCCTGGAATGTCTATAAAAAGTACAGACTCCCAGATCACTAATCCAGACTTCCTGAACTAGGTCTCCAGGATAAAGAGGACTGAGAGTGGTCTTGTTTTGATTTTCTTTTCCTTTCAAAACTGTGTATGAAGCAGGCATGAGGTACAACCTGCAACCCTAGCATGTGGAGGGCTGAGGCGGAACTGTGAGTTCGAGGCCAGCCTGGTCTACACAGCTAGGCTTGCTTCCTCTACCCTACCATACCCCCAAAAGAAAGAAGTGTCAATATCTGTCACTAGAGACAGTTCTAGGTAAGGGAAGTGTAGACAATCCACTTCCTTTTAAATTTTTTTAGCATTCATTTGTGTGTGTCTCTGTGTTCCTCCTCCTCTTTCTATGACTTGGTGCTTGAAGATTAAAGGCCAACTTGTAAGAGATGGTTCTCTCTTTCTACCATGGGATTCAGGTTTTGAACTCAGGTCTTTAGGCTTAGTGACAATTTTAGAATTTTGGTTTCTTTAAAACACACACACACACACACACACACACACACACACAGAGAGAGAGAGAGAGAGAGAGAGAGAGAGAGAGAGAGAGAGAGAGAGAGAGAGAGAGAGAAATATTATAAGAAGACATTTCCATTTTAATCCCAGGTATGGAATATGGGAACCCTTCAGACTGTCCACAGCAGCTGACTATGATTTGCCTCATGCTCTAGCAGGGGCATGATTTTTACCAGCTGCAGATGGTTTCTGTAATTGTGTGACATTTGGAATTCTGGGGACTTTTCAGAAGATACATAAATCCTAGGGCACTGAGAAGTATGGTGGGTTGTGGGCTGTTTGTTGTTGGTCAAAGTTTTTTAAATAATTGTGCACAAAGAAGAAACAAGAATAAGAAGAAATAGATAATCTGATAGCAAAGACCAAATTTGTCCCAAGGAACCAGATGTTTCTAATCAACAGGAAGTAGTCTAACAATAATGTCGCCCCCCACACACACCTGACTTTATTCAGGGATCTCTTCTCTTTCCTCTCTCTCCTTTCTCCTCTCTTTCCTCTCTATCCTTTCTTCTCTCTTATCTAGTGTTAGTGGATCGAAGGGTAAGGGGTGGTGAAGGGTGGAAGAGAACCCATCAAGTAGCCAAAGACCAGTTACAGCCTCATATACCCTTACCCACTGAGCTGAGCCCCTCACTGACGCAGCAAAACACTTTATTTTGGATGTTTCAATTGGATTTCTGCAGACAAAGTGTTTATTCCAACTTTTTTATATGTCTTTGCCTTATTTCTAAAACACTGCAGGCCCGATGACTTGCGCCGCGAGTTTGGCCGATACGGGCCCATCGTAGACGTTTATATCCCACTGGACTTTTACAGTCGCCGCCCCAGAGGATTTGCTTATGTTCAATATCCTTCATTGTATGTGTGCACGCAAATACACTACATACCGGGCTTACATACATGTACTTAGGAGCAAATGAACTCAACATTGTCTAATTAAATGTGTTTGTTTCTTTATCTCAGAAAATCTGAGGCAGTCCACAGGAGCTGGTGCCTCCCTAGTTAGCTCAGTGTAAGGCAAGCAGGCAAAGCAAAAGGTGCCTACGTCCAGCAGCAAGGAGTAACGAGGCCGGGCGGGCAGGCACCCACGGACGACCCGGAAGAACGAAGCCTTGATCAAGCAAAGAACAAAGCAATCTTTGAGGCCGGCTTTCTTACACTGATACACAGTTCTGGAGTCAAACCCAAGCCTGATTTTTATTGGATTTATAAAGTCCACTTTACAAGTCCTAAAGGGTAAAGATGGAGGTTCAAGAGGCTGTTGCCAGTCTCCTTTTATATGTTATGCATTTTTTGAGCTTCCTTGTTTGTTTATTTGCTACTTTAAGAAAACTAGTAAACAGAGCCCAGCATGGTAGCTCGTACCTTTAGTCCAAACATTTGGAAAGCAGAGGGCTCTGTGAGTTCAGTGACTGCATGGGCCACATACGGAGCGCCAGGCCAGCCCAGCTATTTACATTTTCACATGGCTACTTTCCATTATATTATAGTAAGGCTTGCGGTCATACGCTTTGGATTACAAAGTTCTGTGGAGCATTTCGAATCAATGTACGTAATTCCAGATGTTTGCACATTGCTTTTGAATGAAAAATGAGGATGTAGCTGTTCCTCGGAATGTTTGAGGACAAGTTTTGTTGTAGATATGAGAAGGAAAACAGCCAGAGGCATCCGCAAGAGTTCAAATTGAAACAGGCCGTGGCGGGAGGTGGGGTGGGGTGGGGTGGGGGTGGGGGTGGACTAGGAGGCCAAGCACATCGAGAGAGCATGGGGCCAAGTGGCTGGACTATATAGGGAAGGAAGCTGGGGCGAGGGAAGGGGCGCCGGCCCGGGGACTGCTTAGGGTAGGGTGTCCCAGTGGTCCTCCAGGATGACTGCAGCCGACACTCGCACTGCTGAGAGACCGGCCTCAGCGGCCTCCACTCTGATACGGTAATAGGCACCTCGGCCATCTGTCTCCGTTTCTTTGAGCCCCAAACAGTTAGTTTTCCTGTTACTTTATATTTACATCCCAAGTAGTAACACACACCACCCTTAACTGACCAAAGTAGCCTGCATTACTTTTACTTTTGAAGTTTTGTTTGAGTCGTTTCTCCAAAATTTCATAACTGAACTTTTCGTGACAGAGTACTCCTACTTGCAGAATACAAGCTTCTCTGTCTGCTGATAGCTCGAGGGAAAACTCGATGGATCCTTACTCCGAAAAGCAAGAGTATGCCCTAAAAGTTTATCTTACAATGCTGGCTAATTTGGGATTAACTGCTTTCTCATGCTTCAAATTATGCTGCTCTATTGTATCTACTGTTTATCTTATATTCCTGTTTCTAATCACAAGAGGGCATTGTTTCCATAATAAAGTACAAAAGCTTTTTTGGTTATTTATATTAAAGCCACAACTTGGTTATTCTTGTTGACTTCATTTCACATGTAAACAATATCCTAGAAATGTTTTCGTTTCCCATCTGATGTCCGAAGTGTCCTTAACAGCTGCCCAAGTTTGAAGATGTCCGGGATGCCGAAGACGCGCTTTACAACCTCAACAGGAAGTGGGTATGTGGCCGGCAAATTGAAATACAGTTTGCACAAGGCGACCGAAAAAGTAAGTGTGAGCGACCGCTAGCCCTTGCCTAGCCGAGCGAGCCTCGGCTAGGACAGCTTTGACTTAGAGTCCTTCAGAAAATGGCACGGACCGAGGGGCAGCCACCGCGGTTTTCAGGGAGCGAGCTGTTAGCCGCCCTGTTCTTCATATTCCAGCACCAGGCCAAATGAAGTCAAAAGAACGCCACCTGTGCTCCCCCAGCGACCACAGGCGATCCAGAAGCCCCAGCCAGAGGAGATCGCGAAGCCGGAGTTCTTCATGGGGAAGAGACCGGAGGCGCTCGGACAGCCTGAAGGAGTAAGTACAGAAAGAAATGGTGGGCTGCCTCATTTTCTACTATGTCTGGCAAGCATTTTCTACTATATGTCTGGCAGGTCTGCGGGCCTGGGGGGGCAGGGTAGTTGGGTGATTTTGTTTAATATGCATAAACTAACTTTTGCAGAAAGGTAAGTTCTTTATCATATATTGTTTTTCTGGACACTGGGCTTGAACTCAGGACTGGGCACATGCTAGCAGCACTCTACTCTAACCCTACTATATACCCCTCCCCTTTAAACATTTTATCTTTAGACAGGGTCTTGTTATTGTCATTTAGATTGTGTACATTATACGTACATGTTCGTGTATGTTTGTGCACATGCATTCATGTGGATGTGCATGCATGTGTGTGGTCAGAGGTTTATATCAGGTCTTGATCACTCTGTACCTTAGTTTTTGGTAACAGGGTCTTTCACTTAAACTGAAGCCCCATCATTTAAGCCAGTCTGGCTGGCCAGTGACCTGGGCTCTACCATTCTCCAGTCTGCCGCACCCCTCAGTGCTGGGTTTACAGAAGTACGCCACTGCCCCCTAAATAATCCAGGCTGGCCTTGAACACACGATTTAACCTGTCAGGCTCATATTTGAAAAGATCCTTCGTCCTCAGCCTCCCAAGTACTGGGATTACAGGCATATGCCATCATACCTAGCCCATACCTTGTTATTCAACTTGGATTTCTTTGGCTATATGCCAGTGCCTTAAGTGGTTGTTTTGAAGTCTCAGGGGACTATGACTTAACTTTAACTTTTTAAATAGATGAAGCTGGCCATACTGGCACCCACCTGTCATCCCTGTATTTGGGAGGCAGAAACTGTCTCAGCCTCTTCTCCTCAAAAGAAAAGACACACACACACACACACACACACACACACACACAAACAAATATATACCTCCCCCGCCCCAAATGTGGGGAAAACAGAAGCAGGATGTGGTGGGTGCCACAGGTCTTGTAGGCCCAGCGGGCAAGAATGAAAGAGCGGGATCTTAATTTCAAGGCCAGCGGGGGCTACACAGTAAGCTTCTACCCCTAAATAAACAGGCAAAATAATATATGCTAAGCAATCAAGCTTAGGAGTCTTAGATAAGTGAAATTTTCCCAAAGGAACCCAATCATTCGGAATCTGACTTCTCCCTGGTTTATGAGAACAGGGAGGATGGCGGGAAGTAAGTCAATGGGCTTGTCTGTTTGGTTTTCGAGACAGGGTTTCTCTGTGTAGCCCTGGCTGTCCTGGAACTCGCTCTGTAGACCAGGCTGACCTCGAACTCAGAAATCCGCCTGCCTCTGCCTTTTATTCTTCAATTTATTCTTATAGGTTGATAATGTATTATTATTAAGAACCATTTGCATCTATGCTCATATTATATAGAAAGGAGACAAAAATAGTAAGTTTGTTAAGAAAAGACAACTTTGCAAGTTGTCTATTTTTCTACTTAGGAATTGGTATCTATTTTATTAGATGGAATTTAGAATGGCAATTAGATGGCAATACTATAGAAAGAGTCATGCCCAAATTCACATAAATATTTATGGTTTAGTGCTTTAACTTTTTCATAGGCATGTGGAGTTTTAAAGTGAATTCTGATCTTAAAGAATGATCTGAAGCCGGGCGGTGGTGGCGCACGCCTGTAAGCCCAGCACTCGGGAGGCAGAGGCAGGCGGATTTCTGAGTTCAAGGCCAGCCTGGTCTACAGAGTGAGTTCCAGGACAGCCAGGGCTATACAGAGAAACCCTGTCTCAAAAAACCAAAAAAAAAAAAAAAAAAGAATGATCTGAATAACTGGATGTGGTGGTGATGGAAAGGTGTGTGGGGGGGGCTCAGGAATTTGAGGTCACCATCAGCAACATGGAGAGTTCAGGACTAGCCAGGGCCACATATGGCCCAGGCTGAAAAATCAAACAAAAAGAAGAAAGGGAAAAGAAAAAGAAAAACACAACGACTGCACTATAGAGTCAGGAAGGTCGCTCCCCCACACCATGCCAAAGCTGGGCACGCTGGCTGGTGCCTCTAACCCCAGCACAGAGGACGCAGAGACAGGCATATATATATATATATCCCTGGAGCTTGCTGGCCAGGCAGCCTGGCCAGTTACTGAGATCTGAATTCAGTGAGAAATGGTGTCTCAAAAAAAAAGAAAAAGAAAAAAGAAAGAAAGAAAAAGAAAAAAGTGGAAATCCATAGAGTAAGACCCTCAGTGTGTCCATCTGGCCCCACACACCTCCACCCTGTAATCTTAGCTATTCAGGATGATAAGGCAGGAGATCATGAGTTCAAAGCCTGTCTTGGCAAGGTAGTGAGACCCTGTTTAAAAATAAAAGATACAAAAAAAAAAAAAAAAAAAGCTGCTGCTGAGGATCGGTGGGCAAGCACTTGCCTAGTGCATACAAATCCCTTGTTTCAATCCCCAGTACAACGCGAATAAAGAAAAGGGAAGATGCCGGGCGGTGGTGGCGCACGCTTGTAATCCTAGCACTCTGGGAGGCAGAGGCAGGCGGATTTCTGAGTTCGAGGCCAGCTTGGTCTACAGAGTGAGTTCCAGGACAGCCAGGGCTATACAGAGAAACCCTGTCTCGAAAAAACCAAATCAAAAAAAAAAAAAAAAAAAAAGAAAAGGGAAGATGAAGAACACATAGGCTGTTGCCAGTCACCTTTAGTTAACCTTTTAGAAGCCAGAACCCCCGTTTCTCTCCCTAGCACTGTGTCTTTTAAATTTTAAGTTCAGTGCTTGAATTCCTCAATTGCTGTTCTCTCTTTATGCACTGACAATTTTAAAAAAAGTTAATCACCACTGAGCAGTAGACAAAGACACCTGATGCCCTCCATTAGACACACACACACACACACACACACACACACACACACACACACAGTTAAATATAAAGACAGCCAATCACTTCAGGAGAATTTGTGGTCATATTTTAGGAATTGGTCTACAATACCGTTTGGGGGATTTTTCTCTTAAGTCCCTGCTGTTTTGGTAGCTTTGAACTCTGAGGATTATAACTCAAGTTCTGCTTATGTTGATTACTCTCTAATGCCTTCAGATTATAAGCATTGTGAGGAAGGTTTTGTTTTTCTTTTAATAGGTAGATTTGTAGGCCTAGAACTTGAGACCCGCCTGCCTCAGCCTCTCAGAATGCTGGGACTACAGGCATCACTGTCATACCAGGTCCTAGGCAGTCACTGCTCTTACAGGCATTAGCTGTAAACTGTAAACAATTGTTTTTTCTGTCCCTATTTATACGCTTAATTTCTTCTGATTTTTACACTCATTAACAGTTGTGTAACCCAGCTGGGTGTTGGGTGCACTCCCACAATTTCCAGCCCTTGGGAGGTTGAACAGGATAATCACAAATTAGACCCGGTCTCAAAAGGACAAATGAGAGAGACAGAGAGAAAGAGAATATATAAATGTGAATATGCTTAATCTAGTCTACGTATACAAGACTTTGTGCAGAACTAAGGTGTACAATATAGAATCATTCTGAACGTATGCTCTAGTATAATAGATATTACAGATGTGCTACTTATGTTTGAACCAAAAGCATGAATGATCAAGTTAGAATTATTTATGTTAGGGCTGGAGGTATAGTTTGGTGGTAGAACACTCACCTAGCAAGCACAAAGGCCTGGGTTCCAGCCAGTGCTGCCCAAAAAAAAAAAAAAGTCTTGTCATTAATAACTCATTAATTACAACACGGCCTGCTAATCAGACATCCCATCATATGATAAACACCCACAAGAAGAACTTAGGGAGGAAAGACTTATCTTGCTCAGCTCCATGAGAGGCTGCATCCATCGCTGTAGGTCTAGGTGAGGCACACTATCATTCCCGGGAGTTAATATGGTAAGGTTGCTCAATTCATGGCAGACAGTGAGCTGGGGAGAGAACAGGTGATAGGAAACAAAAACAAACACAAAGACAGCTCCTTCCTTCCCTCCCTCCTTTCTCTCCTCTTCTTTCTTTCTTTCTTTCTTCCTTCCTTCCTTCCTTCCTTCCTTCCTTCCTTCCTTCCTTCCTTTCTTTCTTTCTTTCTCTCTTTTTTTTCCCCCAAGACAGGGTTTCTCTGTATAGCCTTGGCTGTCCTGGAACTCACTCTGTAGACCAGGCTGGCCTCGAACTCAGAAATCCGCCTGCCTCTGCCTCCCAGAGTGCTGGGATTACAGGCGTGCGCCACCGCGCCCGGCCTTTCTTTTTTTTATATTTATTTATTTATTATATGTGAGTACACTGTAGCTGTCTTCAGACACTCCAGAAGAGGGAGTCAGATCTCATTACGGATGGTTGTGAGCCACCATGTGGTTGCTGGGAATTGAACTCAGGATCTTTGGAAGAGCAGTCAGTGCTCTTAATTGCTGAGCCACCTCTCCAGCCCCCCTTTTTCTTTTTTCTTTTCTTTTCTTTTCTTTTCTCTTCTTTTCTTTTCTTTTCTTTTCCCTCTTTCTTTCTCAGTTTTCTTTTCTTTTCTTTTTTTTGGGGAGGGGGATTTTTCGAGACAGGGTTTCTCTGTAGGGTTTCTCTATGTAGCCCTGGCTGTCCTGGAACTCACTCTGTAGACCAGGCTGGCCTCGAACTCAGAAATCCGCCTGCCTCTGCCTCCCAAGTGCTGGGATTAAAGGTGTGCGCCACCACCACCTGGCTCAGTTTTCTTTGACAGGGTTTCTCTGTGTAGCCCTTACTGTCCTGAAACTTGCTCTGTAGACCAGACTGACCTTGAACTCAGAGATATCCTGCCTCCTCTGCCTCCTGAGCCAGGATTAAAGATATGCACCACCACCAGCCTGATGAAAGAAACAGCTTTCAAAGCAGCCCCAGTGACCCACTTCCTCTAAGAAGGCCTCACCTCCTACTTCACCTTCACCTGATAATGCCACACACTATGAGTCCATCGAAGGGTTAATCCACTGGTTAGGCCAGAGCCCTCGGGATCTAGTAATGCCCCCTAAGTCTCCTACTTGAGTCTGAGGAGGATTTTTTTTTCCCATTTTATCAGCATGGGTCTTTTACCTGTATGTATGTCTGTGACTGAAGTGTATGCAGGACTTTCAGAGACCAGAAGGTGCCAGGTTCTCTGGAACTGTGTGACCTGCCACGTAGGTGCTAGGGTCCCCCTGGGAACCCAGGTCCTCTGGAAGAGCAGCACGTGCCTCTCATCCCTGAGTCATCTTGACAGCCCCTGTGGGGTATATTTCACATCCAAACCATAGCACACGTTCAGTGTCATATAGAGCAAACACGTCAGGAAGTGCTGTCTTAGCCCGCTGCCCTGTGTAAAGTACATGTTCTAATGGTGTGCATGCTTTCAGGTCTCGTCACAGGCGGTCTTCTTACAGTCAGTCTAAATCTCGTTCCAAATCACTACCCAGGCAGTCTACCTCCATGAGGCAGTCAAGAACGCCGAGAAGGAATTCCGGATCTAGAGGACGGTCGAGATCCAAGTCCTTACCCAAGAGGTCCAAGTCGACAGAAAAATCACAGTCACGCTCCCCTCAAAGGCAGACTGGCTCCGGAGGGAAATCCAGATCCCACGGACGACACTGTGACTCCATAGCAAGGTCCCCGTGCAAGTCTCCCAGAGGGTACACCAGCTCTGGATCGAAGTCACAGACAGCAAAACACTCTCATTTCCAGCCACACTCCAGGTCTCGGAGTCACCATCATAAAAACAGCTGGTGAGCAGCCACGCACCGCAGAGCCACAAAGGCCTGCCACAAGCTCTCACACCTCACTGTGGTTACGGTTCGTCAAGGCCTGTAGAAATGCGAACCGGCGCTAGTTACTTCGGACATGTGGAAGGAATAAAATTGCCCTAGCTTTGGTTAATAAATGTTTTTATCTCGAATTAAGGGCTCATCCACAACTCACTCACTGTGTGTGCATTGTCGCCGTCGCATAACCAGTCCGTGGTTCACACAGCATCGAGGGGTACGTTCCGAAAGAGGTCGGTAAAACGGAACCAACGCAAACATTCTACTTAGGTATTAAATATTGTCAATAATATCCTTTACCAAAACGTTTTTTATCCTAAAGCATTTTTCGCATAAAAAAAAATAATCGTGACTCTATGTAATTGAATAGGCCAGACTTAAACTGTTCTGACATCTGTGTCTTTCTTGTGGCTTCTGTTTAAGCTTGAACAGAAGTATCCCGGTTGATGCCAGTTCAAATTACAGCATTCTGAAACTTCAAAAGGTAAAATTTATATGGAGATTTCAGAGCTGCTTAAAAGAGAGCTAAAAGATGTTTAAAAGATAACTCAAAGAACACCTCATTGTCTTTGAACACAACAGCACAGACCAGTTGATATGAAATTGTTATCCATGTTTGCTTAAACTGCTTATAAAAGCCAGGTGTAGTGGCCCACGCCTGTGACCCCAGACCTTGGGAGGTGAGGTAGAAGGGGTGAAACCAGCATGGACTGGGGTACATGAAACCCTGTCTAAGGAAAATAAATGAATGCTTCTTTAAAAAAAAAAAAAAAAAAAGTGAAACCATCTTAGAAGTTGTAGATTTTGAATGGCTTGAGATTATAAAAATCATGGTGTGGGACACTCAGAATCCACAAAGACTCATGTTAAGCCTTACATATTTGAAGTATAGTACATTTTGTATAAATTCATATTTATACCATTATTTCTATATAGCTATTTTCATCTGCATTTTTTTCTTTTTTAAGAGCTCTAGTTCAATATCCTAATTATATAAAAGTCTTTAAAAGAAATAAACACAGTACATTATATCAAGAAGTACTATCTAACAAGATGGCCTGGTGGGTAAACGCACTCACCATCCAAACCTGGCAACTGAGGGCTAGCTGGGCAGCCGGAGAGCGAACCCTGGAGCCTGCAAGGGAGACCCCTGCAGACGCTCCGACTTCCGCACTTGTACGACAGCATGTGTGCACATGCAGACACACACACACACACACACACACACACACACACGCACGCACGCACGCACGCACGCACGCACGCAAGCAGGTGCACACTAAACATATGCAAAACATTTAAAGTCGAAACTACACCTTCAGGCCAGATCGGCAGCACGAGCGCGCCACCCCAGCAGCGCTCAGGAGGCTGAGGCAGGAATTCGAGACCAGCCTGGGAAATGTTGAGACCCATCACATTTGCACACGCGTGTGCATACATACATACATACACACTCACACACTGGAAAGAGAGGGGCGGAAGGAAAGAGAGAAAAGAAAAAAGAAAGGAAAGAAAGGAAGGAAGAAAGAGTGAGAAAAAGAAAGGAAGGAAGGAAGGAAGGAAGGAAGGAAGGAAGGAAGGAAGGAGGGAAAGAAAGGTCATCATACAACAGCTTTAAGGTGTTTGACTTTTAGTCTACATTTTTTAAACCAAATAACTTTGTTGACAACTGTTGCTTTTGTATTGTAACTTAGAATTTCTTTTACAATGTGTTTTGAGGTTTACATTCAGAGAGTTTTAGTAGATCTGTGATAAAAAATGGTTTGCATATAATTATCAAAGAGACATGTTTACAGATTTATTCTGTTAGATCTCATTACTGAAACACACTGTTGGTCCTTACAGCTAATATTTATGCCTGGAATACCTAAGAAACCTGTCTTACATTTTCAGTATTTGGAGCCATGTTGCTTCTATTAATCTCTAATACAAACTTCCATTTTTCTTTGCATTTTCAACTCCTTTATGTGAGAAACAACTTTACAAAATGATTTGTACATTGGTGATATTTGGAGAAGTACCACAAATTAATGTATATGATACTCCCTGAATATATTTTCTCTATTTAACCATAGCAAAAGTTATTTATTTCAAAAGTTCACTCTGGTGTTCCTCTGTAATAAAGCAATTATACTGGAGAGTTTGGCGTGCTGTCCTGACACGTACGTGTGTGTATGCAGTGATCTTCAGTGATGACAGCATACGTAAAGCCTTGGGTTCTTCCGTCCAGCACCGTAGGAGGGGGTTAGGGGAACCAAGGAATTAACTATACTTTTACAGCGTCTTTACACTTACAGACCATTTCCTCACGGGATCATTATCCCAAAGGTGTATGACTTTTCCTGGGGAATTTAAATAAACTATTCACCACAGAAAGGATGCTAACAACAGACCAAAAATGTTATTCTACCTGCGTCTAGCTTGGTGAAGAGACAAGTTAACTTAGGCTTGCTTTCAGAAGAACGGGCAGCTTGCAGGCTGCTACACTGTGGAGGAAAAGCCTTCCCTAACAAGTATGTATTATGTTCTATGTTCTCTGTTGTATGTCCTGTCTCACGAGGCTGCCTCCTCTTTCCCCAGGGAATGTTAGTGGCCTCTGAAGTGGTTCATGAGGCTCCTACAGAGTAACCATGCCTGCTCTGACTTCCACATGGCTCTGGCCACATCATGCCTGGATAACAGCATTCCATTAACACTTAGGGGAAACTTTCATATATTCCTAAACATTCTTAAAATGTTCACTTAGGTTTGTCATGGTTCTTCATTATAGTACTGTCTCCTAAAGATTCGAGGAGAAAGACCCACATCACCATGGCCAATTAAAGCAAGCAGTTAATTAAAGCAAGGCTTTTTCTCCATGTACATGTGCTGTCTCCACCTGAAAGTGGGGTTCAAGAGATCATTGTTGGGTGTGAGGAAGACAAGGCTTTTAAAGCTCAAGGGTAGGGGGTTTGCAAAGGGGGGATTTGACAGGCAAACGGAGTTATAGAAGCAGAACATAAGCCTGCCAAATTACTCATAACAACCTCCTGAAACTAAGCCATGGTGGCAAGGTGTTTGTAACAAGGTAGTCACAACAACAGGTAGTGGTTACAAGGTAGTTCTAGGTGGTCAAAATAACCCTTTGAAACAAAGGCACAGTTGCCATTTCCTGGAACAGACAGTACAGAGCCATTTGTGTTAAGGACACATGTGGGGCACAGCCCAATCTTTGAGAAACAAGAGATTTAATCACAAGTAGAATTAAACCTCATTTGTCTTCTTTACGACAGCTTTTAAATCCAAGATGGAGGCAGGATGGCTCCTCAGCACCTAATGCTGGGGGTTACTGTTCAGTGTGGTGGAAATGTAGAGTGACAGTGGCTTAAATAATTTTTTTATTATATGTGTCTTAGTCAGGGTTTCTATTTATCCCTGCACAAAACATCATGACCAAGAAGCAAGTTGGGAAGGAAAGGGTTTATTCAGATTACACTTCTTCATTGCTGTTCATCACTAAAGGAAGTCAGGACAGGGACTCGCACAGGAGTGGATGCAGAAGCCATAGAGAAATGCTGCTTACCAGCTTGCTTCCCCTGGCTTGCTCAGCTTGCTTTCTTATAGAACCCAAGACTACCAGCCCGGGGATGCCACCACCCACAGTGATCACTAATTCAGAAAATTCCCTTCAGCTAGATCTCATGGAGGCATTTCCTCAAGGGAGGCTCCTTTCTTTGTGATAACTCCATCTTGTGTCAAGTTGACACACAAGACCAGTCAGTACAATATGTAAGAGTGTTTTGCCTGCATGTACGTCTGCGCACCCCTTGTGTGCCAGGTGATCACAGAGGTCAGAAGAGGGTGTCGGATCCCTGGAGCTTGAGTTATATATGGCTGTGAGCCACCATATGGTTGCTGGGAATTGAATCTGAGTTCCTAAGAAGAGCATTCCATGCAGATAACCACTGAACCATCTCTCCAGTCTCTTAAATTATTGTTATTATTTTTTAAGAGGTGGTATTTACCAAGACACAGTCCATCAGGGTAGGGAGATCATGAAGGCAGAAGTTTGAAGCTCCTTGTCAACACGGCACTCAAAGTCAGGAAGCAGAAGGAAATGGATGACTGCTCGTGATCAGCTAGTTTTCTCGGTTTTTATACAGTCTAAACCCCAAGCCTAGGGGATGGAACCACCCACTGCTGGTGCTGGTCTTTGTCTTAGGTAAGGTTACTACTGCACTGACAAAACAACATGACCAAGGCAACTTTTTGTTTGAAATAGTGTCTCTCCGTGTAGTCCTGGCTGTCCTGAAGTCTGCTGTGTAAACCATGCTGGCCTCCAAAAGAGATCTGCCTACTAAAGCCATGTGCCACCAGGCCTGGCTTAATCATGGCAACTTTTAAAAGAAAGCATTTAATTAGCTTGCTTACAGTTTCAGAGCATTAGTCCATAATCATCACGGTGGGGAACATGGTGGCAGGCAGGCAGGCAGCAGGCAGGCAGGCAGGCAGACAGGCAGTGGAGCAGTAACTACAAGTTCACATCTCATGTGAAACTTGCAGGCAGAGAGGGGGTGCAAAAACTGGACCTAGCTTGGGCTTTTGAAACCTCAAAGCTCGCTCTCAGCGACACACCTACTTCAGAAAGGCCACACCTAATTCTTCCTAACTAGTCTACCAGTTGGGAACCAAACATTCAAATTCATGAGCCTTTGAATGATTCTCATTCAGACCACCACATCCCACTCCCTGACCCTCATAGACTCTTGGCCATATCATAGTGAAAAATCTATTTAGTCCAACTTCAAAAGTCCTCATAGTCCTTCACAGTCTCCACACTGTTTAAAAGTTCAAGATCTCTTCCTAGTCCCAGGACAATCTCTTAAGTGTAAGCCCCTGAAAAATAAAAAAGCAGATTACATACCCCCAACATACAATGGCACACAGTATGTATTCCCATTCCGAAAGGGATGGAAAGGGCAGAACAAGGAAATGTTGTGCCAAAGCAAAACTAAAGCCCAGCAGGGCAAACTCCAATCTGGCTTGTCCATGACACAATGGCAAAGACCTTATTAGCTGTTTATCTCTCCCATTCCTTTCCGCTTTGCTGAGTACAACTCTCCCCCCGCCCCCATCCTCCTGCATCCAACTCTTGCCACCATAGTCCCTGCTATGCTGGCATGGACTCACCCTCTGAAACTGAAGCAAGCCCCCAGTTAAGTGCTTTCTTTTAAAAGTTGCCTTGTCGCCGGGCGTGGTGGCGCACGCCTTTAATCCCAGCACTTGGGAGGCAGAGGCAGGCGGATTTCTGAGTTCGAGGCCAGCCTGATCTACAGAGTGAGTTCCAGGACAGCCAGGGCTATACAGAGAAACCCTGTCTTGGGGAAAAAAAAAAAAAAAGCAAAACAACAACAACAACAACAAAGTTGCCTTGTCATGGTGCTTTGACACAGCTATAGTAACCCTCCCTGAGACAAAAGTTGTTTCCCAGAGTGGCAGCTTACCCCGAGGGCTGCATTTCCCTGATTCCATGTCGCCCTAGGCTTTTCTTTAAATTTCTCGTCTACTTAAACACAGGACTTGGCTCTAGCACAACATTTCCTGGTGTTATTTTCTCTTCAAACTGTACCTTTTGTTTATCATTTTGCCCTACTTGATCTTTTCGTTGTAGATCTGCATAAGAGTGGTCACCAACAGCCACATGACATAGTCAATACTAGGCTGTCTTGAAATGTCTTTTGCTAGCCAGGCGGTGGTGGCGCACGCCTTTAATCCCAGCACTTGGGAGGCAGAGGCAGGCGGATTTCTGAGTTCGAGGCCAGCCTGGTCTACAGAGTGAGTTCCAGGACAGCCAGGACTACACATAGAAATCCTGTCTTCGGGGGAAAAAACAAACAAACAAACAAACAAAAAACCGAAATGTCCTTTGCTGATGAAATTAGTCCAAAACTTTAGGCAGAATTTTTGGGGACAAGGGCAAAAAAAAAGCAGAGTCTTTGTCAAAATGTCACAAGAATGGTCTCTAACATTCTTCTCTCAGACCTCCACCCTGCTCTGAGGACTATTGTCTTTCATGCTCCCACTAGGGTAGAACATTAAACCCTGCTTACAATGCTCAACCACTTTTCCGGTCCACTGTCCCAAGGTCTTCTGTATTCCCCCAATATGACCTTACACAGCAATACCCTACACCCGGTACCAACTTCTGTTTTAATTACTGTTAATTAATTATCACTGTAACAAAACACCATGACCAAGGCAACTTTTAAAAGTTAGCATTTAATGGACTTGCTTACCATTTCAGAGGGTAAGTCCATGACCACAATGGTAGGGAGCATGATGGCAGGCAGGCAGGAAAGCAGACGGGCAGGCAGGCAGGTGGGCAGGTAGGTGGGCAGGCAGGTAGGCGGGCAGGTGGGCGGGCGGGCAGGCGGGCAGGTAGGCGGGCAGGTAGGCGGGCAGGCGGGCAGGCAGGCAGGAAGGCAGGCGGGCAGGCGGGCAGGCAGGCAAGCAGGCAGGCAGGCAGGCAAGCAGGCAGGCAGGAAGGCAGGAAGGAAGGCAGGAAGGCAGGCGGGCAGGTGGGCAGGCAGGCAAGCAGGCAGGCAGGAAGGAAGGCAGGAAGGCAGGCGGGCAGGCGGGCAGGCAGGCAGGCAGGCAAGCAGGCAGGCATGGCATGGCACTGGAACAGTGGCTGAGAGCTCACATCTGGTCTGAAAGTTACAGGCAGAGAGAGCAAGATTGGGCCTGGCTTGAGCTTCTGAAATCCCAAAGCTTCTCCCAGTGAGACACCTCCTTTAACAAGGCCACACCTCCTAATCCTTCCCAAATAGTCCACCAACTGGGAACCAAACACTCAAATATGAGCCAGTGGGCAAGATTCTTATCCAAAACACTACACTCTCCCCACCTCAACCTAAGGAACATCATTCTGGACTGATGTGTCACCAACTAAATAATCCCTAATAGGTATGCTTAGAGGATTGTCTCCTAAGAGATTCCTGCAAATATTTCTTGACTGTTACTCTGTGCTTGGAACTGTTCTCTTTGAGTTTTAATTTATTCATTCATGTATTTAACCATGTCTAGATGATAAAATAATGATTCCAAATAAAGAGGCTGAGATTCAAAAGGATTGGCTATGGGGCAAATAGTCACAACTAGAGAGCTGAGGGGAGGTATGCTTAGAATCCTTTCCCTGAGCACTGTACCATGTCCTTTGGAAAAGCATCATTTGTGAGTTCCAGGCCAGGCAGGGCTACACAGTAAAACTCTAATCTCAAGATGGGACAAAATAACAACCAAAACATAACCTTAAAACTGGGACCCATGTTGTCCCTCTTAGTTACAGCCGAGTCAGGACTGCCTCCCCAGAAAGCACCCAGTTCCCAATGCCTTTCCCGATATGAAAATAAAATGTTACCAAAGGTGGGGGGGGGAGGGAATAACCTTAAAACTAAGACAATGTCTAGAGAAAACCAAAGGACTGAATTGGGGGGGAAAAATGGAAGGGAGGATTCACAGCAGGATGGTTCAGTGGGCGAAGTACTTGTTGTGCAAGCCTGGTGACCTGAGGTCGGTACCTGGGACCCATATAAAGAAAACTGTCTCCAAAAATTTGTCCTCTGACCTCCAGAAACACATTGTGGTGTACCTGTACATAAATAAATAATTTTAAACACCTCTGGGCTTCAGTGGGAGGGCCATGGTCCTGGGCGAAAGTTGATGGTGTATTGTGGAGAGTTGCCTCCTAGGAATATCTTTATTCTTCATTATAGATTGTATCTTAGGGTCAGGCATGGTGGCTGTCTTAGTCAGAATTCTATTGCTGTGACCAAGAGACACCATGACCAAAGCAACTCTTATAAGGGAAAGCATTTAATTGGGACTTGCTTACAGTCTCAGAGGTTTTGTCCATGGCCATCTAAACAGGAAGGATTATTATCCTGATGAGGAGTACGGAATCATGCAGGCAGACCCAGTACTGCAAAGGTAGCTGAGTTCTGCATCTGGACCCACAGGCAGCAGGAAGACACACTTGGGCTGGCTTGGCCTTTTGAAACCCCAAAGCCCACCCTGGTGACACACTTCCTCCAAGAACACCAGACTTAATTTAAACAAGGCCACACCTCCTAATCCTTCTCAACTAGTGCCACTCCCTGATAACCAAGCATTCAAATATATGATCCTGTGGGAGTTATTCTTAAAGTACCACAGTGGCTCAGGCATGCCTATAATCCAAGCACTTGAGAAGTAGAAGCAGGAAAATCAAGAGTTCAAAGTTATCTTCAGCCACCTCCAGAGTTTTAGGTTATCCTGGCCAACATGAAACTCAAATTAAAATCAAAACCAAAAGAAAAGTAAAATATCTACAAGCTTAAGGATATTGGTGTGAGTGCACAGGGGCTCTAAGCCATGGAAGGTAGGGGAGGGGAAGCTCTTTCTCTTAGAGACTGGTCTCTGCTGTCATTTAAATGCAGCGTAAAGTTCGAAGACTAAGGTTAAGTTGTTCACCTTTGTATGGAGCCTGCGAACCCTTGTTTCGTAACTGTAACTTGCCCAAGGTTTGGGGGTGGGGGGAGTGTGTTAGTTTGTTTTTGGGTAATACTAAAGAATAAACCTAGGGCCTTGTATAAGTTAGGAAACAATTATACCACTGAGCATACTTTCTGTTTGTTTTAGGAGGGGCTATTTCTAATTCTAGTCAGTTATGTCACTTAGGGAGACCCTGATCTCCTGCCTCATCCTCCAGAGTATATAGGATAAGAGAAATAAGCGGCCACGTCCAGCCTTGACAGGATCAAAACCAAAGCCCTCTATGATTTCATGTTTTCAAGTAAATGCCAAACTATCTTCCTGCTCGTGTGGGTATGGTGGTCTCTTATACCCACTGGGGGTGGATAGCAAGACTCTATCACAAAATTAAAACAAAATAAAAATCCAAACGAAGCCGGGCGTGGTGGCGCACGCCTGTAGTCCCAGCACTTGGGAGGCAGAAGCAGGCGGATTTCTGAGTTCGAGGCCAGCCTGGTCTACAGTGTGAGTTCCAGGACAGCCAGGACTACACAGAGAAACCCTGTCTCAAAAAACAAACAAACAAACAAACAAACAAACAAAAAAACCCAAACGAAGAACATTGAAAAAACCACCATCATCAACCCCACCCCCAAATGTACTGTTTGAATACCTTGGACCCCTCACATGGGTTTGGGGTGAGGGCCGTGTGTACAGGACACTGCAGGGATTAACCTTGGGCCTTGCCCAGGCGAGGGAAGCACCCTACAGCCGAGCTATGTTGGAGAGAACCAAGAGTCACCAAAGTGTTCACGAAGGGGAAAAACCAAGCACTGTGGCTCATGCCAGCAAGCCTAGTACCTGAAAGGCAGGGGCAGGAGGGTCATGAGTTTGAGGCCAGTGTGGGCTCCAGGAGCCCCTGTCTATAAAGAAATAAATGAGCAAATAAGAAAAAAGCTGTAAAACACAAATCTGATTACTTTAAAAAAATCTGAAAACCAAAATGCAAGGGTAAAAGCTTTTGTTGCTTAGAAAAACAAAAATAAAACTGAAAATAACCAGGCATGGTGCATGCCTGTAATCCAGAAATCAGGAAGTAGGGGTAGGAGGTCTTCCAGTTCCAAGCCAACTTGGACAATGAGAACCTGTTTAAACACCACCACCAACAGACACACATTCTCACGGACACACACTCACACAAACACACATACACACACATACACAAATACACATGCGTATGCATACACACATACATATACATACACATGCACACATACAAACACACACATACTCTCTCACAAACACATATTACATACATACACACATGCACACATACACAAACATGCACATACACACATGACTACACATACTCAAACACATATACACACACATATACAAGTACACACACACATGCAGGAGCACAGGCACACACACAAAACAAACAAACAAAAAACCCCAGGGGCTGGAGAGATGGTACAGTGGTTAGGGCTGCTCCTCCAGAGGAGCAAATTCAATTCGTAGCATCCACCTGGCAGCTTACTCACGTCTGGAACTCCCTTTTCTGGCCTCTGTGGGCAGCAGGCATACGCATGGTACACAGACTTTAGATATATGCAAAATCCATACATACAAACTAAGAGTTTTTTAAAACTTAAAAAAAAAATCTGAAACTGAAAGGAAACTATTTTTGACCTGCTATCTTTTCTCGCCAAACAGAAGACTGCCAAGACACACCTGCAACTCATTGTTTTAAAGATTTATTTATTTATTTATATTTATATGAGTACACTGTTGCTCTCCTCAGACATACCAGGGCATCCGATCCCATTACAGATGGTTGTGAATCACCACGTGGTTGCTGGGAATTGAACTCAGGACCTCTGGAAGAGCACCCAGTGCTCTTAACCGCTGAGCCATCTCTTCAGCCCTGCAACTCATTTTTTGACAGTCGGGTTAGCGAGTTCCAATCTTGGGGAATTCTCTGTAACTTGAAATACTTGTGTACATACACGAGCAGCTCTGGAGGGCTGCCTGTAGCATTTGCAGGTACTTTTGTTTTGCATTAGTGATGGAAGTCTGACCTCATAAACCCATTTTATTTTATTTTATTTTATTTTATTTTATTTTATTTTATTTTATTTTATTTTATTTATTTATTTATTTATTTATTTTTGGGGTTTTTTTTTTTTTTTCGAGACAGGGTTTCTCTGTGTAGCCCTGGCTGTCCTGGAACTCACTCTGTAGACAAGGTTGGCCTCGAACTCAGAAATCCGCCTGCCTCTGCCTCCCAAGTGCTGGGATTACAGGCGTGCGCCACCACCGCCCGGCAATAAACCCATTTTAAATAGAAAATGTATGTTGAAAATTCATAGTGTATATGTGTAAGAGGGAAGGGTTTAAGACAGGTCTGGAGAAGGAGCCCCAGTTGGCTTCAAGTCATGGAGATGAAAGCACACACTACTATGTCTGGCCAAGAATTCAGTGGTTCTTACATTTTTGTTTTGCAGTCTGAGAAATTGAAACCAGAGTCTCTTGTTTGCAAGGTAGGCAGGAACTCTAGCACTGAACTATATATTCCCAGCCCTGATAATCGATTTAATACATCCCAACATTTGGCAGGCAGGAGGACCACACACTCAAGGTTGTCTGGTGTTGGTAAAAAGACATGTGTCAAACTGAAAAATCACAGTGGGGGGGGTTGGTATATAACTCAATAGTGGCATGCCTGCTTTCATGCCAAAGGCCAGCGTGCACTCTTCGGTATCACATACACAAACCCCAAAGGATTATTATTATTTTATTTTTGGTTTTTTTCGAGACAGGGTTTCTTTGTGTAGCCCTAGCTGTCCTGGAACTCACTCTGTAGACCAGGCTGGCCTCGAACTCAGAAATCCGCCTGCCTCTGCCTCCCAGAGTGCTGGGATTACAGGAGTGTGCCACCACACCCAGCCTTGTTATTATTAATTATAGTTTATTTGTATGTGTGTGTTGTGGATAGCCCTGGGCTTGTGTTTTGATGCTAATTCCACTCCTGAGGCAGGCATCACCCTGAACTCCTCCTGGGATACAGTAATGTGGGAGATCATGGCTTAAAACCAAACAAAAATAGCACTTTGGGTGTGAGGGCTGTGTGCAGAAGACATTAATGATGATATGTGACAAAGCAGGTAGCCAAAGTCCCTCTCTGCCTTCCAGAGGTCGGAGATGGAAACTTGGGGGAGATTCTGCTTAGGTTGAGTTGAAGCAGGGTCTGCGTCATAGCAGCTGCCGGAGGTTGACTGAGAGTCTCAACTGAGGGCCCTGTGGCCGCTGCTGTGAGAGATTATCTTGACTGATAAGAGAGAGCCCAGGCCACTGTCAATATCAGCCCTAGGCAGGTGATCTTGGTTGTGTAAGAACGGGAGCTGAGCAAGTCCCGGGCAGCAAGCAGGAAGCTGAGCTCTTAAAGGGGCTCTGCCTCGGTTCCTGCCTCTGCCGGTTGCCTTGAATTCCCTCAGTGACAGGCTGTCACTGTGGATTTTAAGATTAAAATGAATCCCTGCCTCCCCAAGTGACTTTTGTTTTGAGACGTGCATTCCTGTCTGGCCCAAAACTTGCTATGTAGACCATGTTGGCCTTAAAACTCACCGAGATTCACCTGCCTCCTGATTGCTGGCAAGGTTTGTGCCCCCAACCCTAGCCCCAAGTTATTGTGTTTTGGTCATGGTATATATTACAGCCACAGAAGCTAACTGTCCACTTCACTGGCAAAGCTGGTCTCCCTTTCTGTAATCTCACATTAATTACCCTGCCTCTCACCAACGCTGCATTTTCAATTAGGGACAGGGCTGCAGTTGTTGTCTTCGCAGTAGCACAACCAGAACAAGGAATCTTGTCAGTCGGCCACAGCCACTCGATCGGGTCTTAATCCCCGTTCTCACGGAGCGGGTGTTTAGTTCTACCCCTTTCCAGGCCTGTTCTGGGCCGTCGTGACAAGGGGGCAGAAACGCTGCAGTGGAGGCTTGGATTTGTTTCTCTTCAGCATGAAAATGTAGGGTTCAAAATTTGTTGTGTTAAAAAGCATGACCAAAAGTAATTGGGGAGTTTGTTTCCAGACAGGGCCTGAGTAGTAGTAGCCTTGAACCCACAGGAGATTCGCCTGCCTCCGTCTCCCCAGGACTGGGATTAAAAGTGGAGGTCACCATACCTGCCCTACAGCCTACCTTTGAGGGAAGTCAAGCCGGAGAGGCTGACTATATGGAACCATTGGGTGATTAAGAATGTACGGCCTAGCCGGGTGGTGGTGGCGCAGGCCTGTAATCCCAGCAGTTGGGAGGCAGAGGCAGGCGGATTTCTGAGTTCGAGGCCAGCCTCGAACAGGTCTACAGAGTGAGTTCCAGGACAGCCAGGACTACACAGAGAAACCCTGTCTCACCAAAAAAAAAAAAAAAAAAAAAAAAAAGGCCGGGCGTGGTGGCGCACGCCTGTAATCCCAGCACTTGGGAGGCAGAGGCAGGTGGATTTCTGAGTTCGAGGCCAGCCTGGTCTACAGAGTGAGTTCCAGGACAGCCAGGGCTACACAGAGAAACCCTGTCTCGAAAAAACAAAAACAAAAACAAAACAACAAAAAAACAACAACAACAACAAAAAAAGAATCTACGGCCTCTGGTCTGTTGGGGCTGAAAGACAATCAGCTTTGATTAACCAGCATCATTCAGAGAACTACCCTCACAGGGGAGTGCCTCCTGAGGGCACTGGGCCAGGGGAGTATCTCCTATCTCCTAAAGATCAGCTGCCGCAAGCTGTGGTCTGAGGGGACCAAGACTATATGTCCTGAGAGTTTGGCAAACAGTGTCTAGGAGTCACAACGACCACAGCATGGCACTCGCTGTATTTAAAGGGACGGCACTATCTTTGTCTTTGGATTTTTTGATAGGGCTGGGGTCACTGAAGTGCTACCCGTGACCCGTTTTTGAAATAAGAATAATCTTCAACTTCTGATACTGTTTCCAACTTACACGAGACACAGGTAAGTATGCATCACTAAACTCAAAACTGGGTGTGGTGACACCCCCACCCGAGCATCATACTCTATGGCTCCCTACTTTACGACTGTGTGCATATGCAGTGGGTGGTGTGTGTGCATATGCAGTGGGTGGGGCAGCACAGCCAAGGGAATCTTCGGAACCTTCCCAGTTCTCTCCAAGACCGGAGGCTCTCCTTTGCTGGGCTGGCTGGCCCGCCAGCCCTGGAGTCCTTCTGTCTTTCCGTTCCCAGCTCCAGGATTACAGGCTCAGACACGGGGGTTGTAAGTTTAGGCGCTGGTGCTTGCAAAGCCATCTCCCCCAAACCCTCAAATGTTTTTGGGGGAGGGTGGTTCCTGAGAGGTCACAAGACAGCTTGCATCTAGCTTTGTCTACCTTGTGGTGGTTCCCAGGACTCCAAGCTGGTGCTACGTGCCTTTACCCACTGAGTTGTGTATTTACCGAGTGCTAAAGTCTTATAAGCCTTAGCTTCGTGTAACACAAGCCAACCCCCCACGGGAAGAGCTCTTCTATTTCTCCACTGTCAGTACCACACACAGACTATTGACATTTTTGATTATCTTTATGGCTCCAGGGATCAAGCCCAAGCTCCTTTTACCTCTGAGCCATCTTCCCCATCCCTTAACTCACTGACAAACGTAGGGGTGGGAGAGATGCCCTTCGCAGTTCAGTTCCCAGCCCACGGCGACTGTAACCCGAGCTCCCAAGATCTGATTCCGCCAGCCTCCAAGGGCATCGTACTCACACGCACATGATGTAAGTCAGGCACTAACAGTTCATACGAAAGGAAATTCTAAGTGAGGTGTGAGAGTTTGCCTGTAATCTCAATTCCTCAGTCAAATAGATTACAAGTTCCAGCCCTGCTTGGACCACGAGACAAGAGAAAGGACAGCCTGGGACACTCAGAAATAATTATCTCAAAATAAAAATGAGGAATTATGTTATTCTAGAGCTAGAGCTATATAGTCTATTGGCACAGTGCTTGGTCCCAGCCCCACCTAGGCCAGGGGTGGTGTCTGCCAGGAACCCCAGCACTGGAGCGGAGGCAGGGAAGCACAAGTTCTTGGTTAGCTCAAGATCCTGCACAATTAATTTTCCATATTCATAACAGCCAGCTCCACGTGTGGTCCCATTCATTTCTATTTCTAAGATGGAAGATTCTCTCAAAGCTAGGTTAAATTATTAAATTTTGTAGTAAGATTGTTATTTTAGCATAGTCAAAGACCCAAAGACAACAAATGTTCCAAGTCCAGTCACACAGTCACCTGCATACACATTCATTCAGACAGCAGCCACACACAAAAAAGCCAAGACTACCTTAAAAGGGGGGGAGGCCAAATTATTATTATTGATTTAAAATTTGATTACAACCAATTTTGTTGGTATTTAAAATTAGACGTGTTTTAAATCTCAATAGTGGCAATATACCAATACCCAGAAATGAAGTTTGGTAAAAATGGGAAGCTTTCTAGTAATTGCAGATTAAAAGTAAAGTCAATTTAGAGAAACACAAACGCCATGTTTACAGTGATTGTGCCAGATTTAACCCTCAGTAGTACATAAGTAAATTGTTCACATTTAGATCTTCACTTTTGAGATTTGACAGCTGTTCTTAAAAAAAAAATTTGGTACCTGTGCAAATAAACAGTCTTCCGTGTGCCTTAGCACCCACTTAAAATATCTCCACTGTATATATACAAAACACCCACCACATCTGCAGGGCAAAATACATACTTTCATAACAAAACTATAATGTACCTCTCAAGTATGAACAATATACACATAATACATGGTATACAGTATTTACAAAATATAAAATATAATACAAGCTGCTTGTGTGACAAACTCATTGTGTTGGGTGCTGCAACTGCTGTATCCATTTCTTTTAGAGTCCGGAGATCTGGGAGGATCTGTTTAACACACACTGCAGACTGAAGCCTAGGTCTGCACTTTAAGGAGCGTTTTCAAGTGCACTGCCATCAGCTCCCGGCTCTGGCTGGGGTTCTCAGTGGTACTTCCCATCCAGTGACTCGGCGGCTTGGGGAGAACACTGGGGGAAGGTGGGTCGCTGAACTTTGCTCCGGCGTAATTCTCCTTTTGGCTCACTTCTGTTAGAAATGCTGATTTCTTCAAATGGTTACTTTTAATGTTCTCAGTATTTTTAAAAGGTTTTTTTTCCTGCTTCTGCATTCTATCAGAGGAAGCAGAATCTTGCCAAAAGTCATTTTCATTCCTTTTTGCAGAGGTGATCTTGGTTAGTGGCAAATTATATTTGCTTTTCTGTCTGTTTATCTTTGGTTGTTCACACAAGTGTATACCATGCACAAGCTGGCTGTGGGGAAGGGTAATTTTCTCCGATTTTCCCATCTTTGATTTTAAAACCTACAAAGGAACATGAAAGTTAACAATTTTCAAGGTAAAATAATCTTTACATTATTTTACAAACTTGCTTTTAAATTCTTCTAAAATTTAATCCAGTTTTAAATAAATTCTGATGTATGGGATGTACTTACTACTGGATATTCAAATGTGCATGCCTCTTACGTTGCTATCGGAATTGATGCTATTAATTGCAGCATATATCAAACATATACAGTAAAATCACTTAGAAAACTCAAGGTCCATCTTTTCTAACTGTAAACAACGGTAAGGAGCAAGTGTCCTCTATAGGCTAAAAACAAAAACAAAAACGTTCCGGTCTGCCTTTCAGAGTCAACAACTTCAAAGGCCTGTAAGGCAGAAGCAGAAAGGTAGATTCCAGGCCAGCCTGGGCTACTTGGCTAATCTTGTAAACTCAGCCCCACTCCTTAACAAACAGACCAAAAAACTTTTACACTCTAGTAACTTTCCCAGCCAAAAGTATAAATCTACAGAAATTTGCACCAAATGAAAACTCCACCCTTAGATCACTGCCCCTCTGTACGATAGTAGTAAGGACACAACTGAAATCGAAGTACAATGTCACACGGTCTTTCCCGTTCAATTCTGCCTTTGAAAAATAGAAATCTTCTCCTATGTATAGTGAGTGAACTTCTAAGCTAATGCAAGTGTCTGTTTGAAAAAAAAAAACTTCAGATTCTAAATTTTTATTCCTCTCCATGGGCACACCTTGATCAAGTACAATTTCAGTACAATGGCTGCTTTTTGCGTCGTTATCAACAAAGAATTCTTCAAATTCTATGAAAATGTTGTTGCTGTTGTTTGGCTAAGACAACTCTCAAATCCTTTAGCCCCGACAAAATTTTATCCATTATCATCCAGATCAGTTAACCGCGGAGTCCATTTTATAACTTCTAAAAACTCATTCAGGGCGCTGCTGAGAAGCCCCTCCAGCGAGGCAAGCACCGCTCAGATAGCGGGGAAACGTTCGTGCCGTGCAGCAGCCCTAGACTCCGGCCAACTTCCAAAGCCCAGGCCGATTCAGTGGGCCAGGCCGTGCGTGGGTCCGACCCGGGTGGCCCAGTGGGCACCGCGCCTGCGCCTGCGCCTCCGCCCCCGCCCAGCACCGCCTTCATGAGCGCCCCAGAGCGCCGCACGTAGCGGGCTGACGTCAGCTCTCCGCAGGTCTGTGAGCCCCGAACGCCGAAACCCCCTGGATCGCCGCCAACCTTCTAAATGCAGGCTGTTGCTGGGCCGCAGCCGCTGCTCCCATTGGCTGGCTCCGGAGCCAATGGGCGGCGCCTGCGGAGCCGCCCAGCCCCCCCCCTCCGCTTCCGCCCCACGACTCCAGCGAGCGTCACGGAAACTTCCCTCCCGAGTAAACAGCCGCCCCGCCCCCACCGGCCCTACCTCCTTCGCGAGTGGGGGCTGTCTGTGTAGCAGGGCAGTGGCCGCTGGACCTCGCTCCTCCTGCGCTGCGATTGGCCCCAGCGCCGGGCTGCGGCCACCCTCTAGGCTCGGCCGGTGCTGCTGGAACTGGTGGAAGCGGCTGGGGAGCTGCCCGGCCGGGCTGGTCCGCACCTTCTTCTTCCGCCGCTTCTTGGGAGCCGCCCGCGGGGCAGCCGCCGGGGCCAAGCTGCAGCCGGACGGCGCAGCGGTACGAGGCGCGGGCGCTAGGCACGGCCCGTCCCCCCCGAGGAAGTGCGGCAGGAAGAGGGTGGGTGGCAGCGCGCGCGGGTCCGGAAGGCGCGGCAAGGGCGGCGGGGCCGGGTTCACCATCGGGAGGGCCCCGAGGAACCCGAGCGGGGCTAGGCGGCCGCCCAGAGCGAGATCTCGCTGTGGAACGGAGACGACGGTCATGGCGCGGGGCTCGGCAGACGACGGGGAGCAGGCGTCACGGGGCGGCGGCGGAGGCTGCTGCTGGAAGGTTCGGGGCAAGGACCATGACTCGGGCGAGGCGGCGCAGCAACAAATAGCGCTGGCCACCGCGGCCAGTGTTGTTACCCGAGGCCCCGCCCCGTGCCCGCCCACCTCCCTGTGGTGGTCCAATCCGAATGCGCCTGTCAGGCCACTCCCTCGGCTCCGCCTCCGCGCCCGGAGGCAAGACACAAACAAGCAGCCTACTGCAGCCCCTCACAAAGAGCGCACGTTGCGCAGGCGCATCCAACGGGCTCTTCTAGAGAGTGTCCCGTGAACAATGAAGTTCGACTTCTGCCTCACCTCCCTTGCAGCAATCGTTTGGGGTAGCCTGGGGTTGGAGCGGGGTAGGAAGAGGAGAGAGGCGGTGGAGGAACTAGGGAGCTGCTGACCTCTAGAAAGGACTGCTTTGTGGGTTTTCGATTTCAGCTCGACATAAAAATTTTAAGAGATTTTCGGAGAACACTAAGGATTCATTTCATAGCGTTGGTGAAGCTCTTACTCCGTTTAACTTAAGTGAAATGAGGCTATGTGGTTTCTCATTCGGTTTTCTGACGCTGCCAATTAACCCTGGTGGTGATGGATCCCTCGGTTTACCAAAAGTATTCTATAATCCGAAAAATGGGCCTTAAAATTCTTACTGCTTTTATAGCTAAAGATCTGGGAGGCCCTTGAGATCTCACATTGCCCCTGAAACTTGATGCTGCTGCAAACCAATTGGCCTTTGTCCCATGTGGAGAAAAGCAGCTCTGCTACAGTTTGCCAGCTAACTGGGTTAGCAGAATTCTCTCCTCACAGTTTAACACAGAAAAGAACTGTAGCCCCCAGTTACCAAACAAGGAGGAACTCAGAACTAATTCTGTAATTCATCTTGCTTGAAACATAATTCTTTAATGGTTAGGGTTTTGTTTTGTTTTCCTTTCTTTCTTGGAGATGGTATTACTCTTTGTGTACCCCAGGCTCTCCTCTCTGTTCTCGATTTGTAGACCAGGCTGGCCTCGAACTCAGAAATCTGCCTGCCTCTGCCTCCCAAGTGCTGGGATTAAAGGGGTGCGCCACCACCGCCCGGCTGGGTTATTTTATTTTATTTTTATCATTTTACAGTAATTAAGGCATACAGAGGCTAAAGAATTAGACACAAATAATTAAAAAATTAACAGAAGAATCTGAACTCCAGTTTAGGTATGGCAAGATCAAGATCTGTAACACTAGCTCCTGGAGAGGCTAGGGTAGAGGATGGGAAATTTCTAGTGTAAGGAATTTAATGAAACTGTCTCAAAATAATAAAAAGAGCGGGGCATCTAGATGGATCAGTGAGTAATTAAGAGATTTCGGAGAACACTAAGGATTTATTTCATAGCGTTGGTGAAGATCTTCCTCCGTTTAACCTACAGTGAAATGTAGCATTGTGGTTTCTCATTTGGTTTTCTGACGGTAGTGCTTGCTACCTAAGCTTGGCAGCCCGAGTCCCACCCCTGTAAGCGGCCTAAAAATGAAAGAGAACCAACCCCGCACACAGCGGTGAGAACAGAAGAGGGGACTGAGCGAGGAGGCTCAGGGGCAGGGAATAGTTCATTGTCTTTGGCCAGCAGTAAGGAATGTCTGTTCTCAGGCTACAGATCCTGGAAGGGAGCTGGACCACTTATTTCTTCCTAAAAAGCCACTCCCAGTCCATACGTTAATTCTTTGATGGTGGACAGATTTAAAGTGGAGTCTCTGGCTTTGAGGAAAGTAGGCAATATCCATTCCTGATTTCAGCCCTTCTTATGACTGATTTTAGGGTTACCTCTTCTGAAGTGGGAGTGTTGCAGTTCCCTTGATCTGGGCTCTATTGAGGCACATCAAGAGAAAGCTATCTCCTAGTCAAAGAATGAAAGCTACCTCTTGCCATGAGTAGAAAAATGACCTTTTTGGTAACTTAACTTCCTTTTTTGTCTCTTTTCCTTTCATACTGGCCCTGGCTTGCTTTCCTGGACACTCTGGGATGGTTCACTCTGCTCTGAAGCTGTCTAGGCTCTTTCGGCTCTGAGGATGCTTATAAAAAGACATTTTGCTCTCCCTCTTTTCCGTCTTTTCTCTCCAGGCAGCTGCTGAGATTTACACCATGCCTGTTTTATGGTTGTATTAGTCTGGGTTCTCTAGAGTCACAGATCGTATGGGCAGTCTCTGTGTAGTTAGGGAATTTGTCGATGACTTACAGTCTGTAGTCCAACTCCCCAACAGTAGTCAGCAGCAGCTGTGGATGGAAGTCCAAGGATCTTGCAGTTGCTCAGTCCCACGAAGCAAGCCGGCAAGGAAGAATGAGTCTTCCTTCTTTCAATGTCCTTATATATGTCTCCAGTAGAAGGTGTAGCCCAGATTAAAGGTGTACACCTTTAATCCCAGATGACCTTGAACTGGAATCCATGCTTCAAGATCTCCATGCTAAGTCCAGGTCAGAAACTTATATCTCTGAGCCTCCAGATTAGGATCATAGGTGAGCCTTCCAATTCTAGATTGTAGTTCATTCCACATATAGTCAAGTTGACAACCAGGAATAGCCACTACAATGGTCTTTGGAAAAAAACAAAAATCTAGTAAATTCATTCTTTAGCTTCTGTTCTAAATTATCTTATTATTGAGACTAAGAACCCCGAGCAAGGACTCCAACTGGTAGTGTGTGACACCTCAAAAAGGACTCCTCAAATTTTCTAGTAACAAGTAAAAAAAAATAAAATAAAAATTTAAAAATTTTATACAGAGTCTTGCTCTATGGCCCCCGTGGCCTGGCATTCACAGTGTAACCCAGACTGGCCTGGCACTCATGGAGAGCTTCAGCCGATGTCTCCCTGGTGGTGGGGTTAAAAGTGTGAGCCATCAGGCTGGAAAGGCTCTGACCTCAGGGGGAACTTCCTCCCTTAGAAGCCCGGTGTGGTGGCACATGACTTTAATCCCAGTACTCAGGAGACAGAGGCAGGTGCATCTCTAAGGGTTGGAGGCCAGCCTGACCAAGAGTGAGTTCTGGGACATCCAGAGCTACATAGTGTCTTGAAAAAATGCAAAACAACCACAAAAACCACCACAAAGCATAGCTTTGATGATTTTCACCTGTATTATCTGCCATACAATGTTACTGTGTTTTGTCTTCATTTTAGTTCTTTGAGGGTCTAGCTAGCTTGGAACTCAATATATAGCCAAGTATGACCTTGAACTCTTGATCTGTCTACCTCCCAAATGCTGGCTGGCATTAGGGGTCTGAGCCATCATCACTGGCTGATAGGTGATTGTCAGATTTAGAAAGCCACAGCCTTACTCCTTACAGGCCTGTTCCCAATAATTCTTAAACTAGGCAGTAGCAAAGAGTGCCTGAAACATTTTGTAGCTGCCAGCAAGGTTGATCCTGCTGACCATACGGAGTGGCGCCTCACTACACAGAGTGGCGACTTTATATAACTGTTCACACTTCATTCCAATTAATTGCTGGGCTTTATCATTTCTGTAGACTTTACTGATTTTCACGGTTCAGTTCATGGTAGGTGATCATGTCTATTGGATGAATGGGAATCAGAGATCCAAAACCGGAAGGGCTCTTACAAAGCCTTTAATTCGCATCTTTGATAGTCAGGTGTGGTGGCTTCCTGTAGTCCTTTGGAGGCAAAGACAGGAGATGCACTGAAAGTCTGATACTTAGCCGATCCGCACAGAGTTCCAAGTCAGACAGTGCTAAAGAATGACACCCTTTCCAAAAAACAGAAATAAGAGTCAGCGAGCAAATCTTCCAGCCTGTGAATTGAATTTGATTCCGCAACCCGTGAGGAGAGTGGCCTGGTCGCAGCGGTGAGGAAGAGCAAGCAGAGACCAGGGGCTAGTTCCCTCACAGGTGTCCCTCCACTCCTGGACTTTAGTTCCTTCCAGATGTAGCCAAGTTGACAACTAAGACAGATAGCCAAGGAAAAAGAAGCTTTTGCTCTGCCTGCTTGCTCTCACATGATGAGCAAGTTCATGCCTTCACTGGCATTGGAGCCTACTGCTTAGGAGTTCAGTGTGTACTGAGGACCAGCTGACAGCCAGCCTTGTGGACCGAACAACTATTAGATACCTAAACTTTCTGTCAAAGAATCAGCTTCAACTAGAAAGCAAGTTTGCAGCCAGCTTGTGCTGTAGGAGACCCTGTTTCAAACATAGGAAACTATGGCTGAGGATTTACGTTAGCGGTGTTCAACCTATGGGGAGCACCCTTTTGGTGTGTGTGTGTGTGTGTGTGTGTGTGTGCGCGTGCGCGCACTGCTGCAACCCTAACCACTTGAGTTCGATCCCTGGCCTAGCGTGTAAAGGTAGAAGGATGCGCCCTTCCCCCAGCTTTGAGCATGCTAAGTAGACCTTAAGTGTTTGCCACAGTTGGCCTCCCTCGGACCCAGCAGAGGACCCAGCTGGAGTCTCCAGCCTTGCGGCACCTGCAATTTCCTACAGGAGCTGACCGCCTGCTGAGCTTGCTTTGCAACATAATCCAGCTGAAACAGGATGGGGCTGTAGGCTCTCCCTATATAAACGTGGTGCTGACTGTTAAACTTTGAGCCTTGATCTGAAACGTTGTCTTGGCCTAATCCTTCTCTCACCGCCCGTCCTCTTTCATCTCCAGCCCCCCTTTCAGGTAGGCCCAGTTCATCCATGGCTGCTGGACAGCCACAGAAGGAGACAACCCCAACCCATGCCACAACGTTGCTCTCCGACCTACACAATTGCAGCATGGCATAAAGGCCCCTCCCCCGCCAAGAGCAATGAATAAAAGTGAACTAGTAAATTAATAAATTTTCTGTTATATCATTAAAAAAAAAAAACACAAGAGCTGGGTATTGTGGCCCATGCCTGTAATCCTAGTCGCCTGGGAGACAGAAGCAGGAGAATTGCAAGCTCCAGGCCCTCCCTGGCCGCATGACGAGTCCAGTGCCAGCCTGCGTTATATGTAACCCTGTCTCAAACAACAGCACAAATCCAACACAGACCAACAAAGCGGCTTAGAGAGATGAAGACCAAGTGGAGCCTCGTTCAGGAGATTCAGGAGGAACTGCTCATACTGGTGTTCTGCCAAGTCATGTCTCAGTATTGGCGATGACTCACTGCAGTGTCTAAAATGACGTAACCATCACTGTGAGGCTCGGGAGAGAACAACTAGAGTTCAGCTCAACTAGCGAGTTAGCATGTCACAGTAATTCCTAACGTGCAGGTGTACACGGTGATTAATTTAAATTCTGATGCTAATATTTCCTCCTTTGATAGGAGATCTCACTATTATCAGATCTATATCTGCCTTTTGAAACACAGTCTAGCTCAGGCTGGCCTGGAGGCTTAATCCTCCGGCATGAGCCCTCCAAGTGCTGTCATTAGGGCACACCACCATACCTGACTATATTTCCTTTACTTCTTCTGTCCTTTAATAATGTTCTCTGAGTCACAATGTCCTGGTTCTCTAAGCCTAGTCAAATTATCCATCCTTTTGTGACTCCCACTAGGTTAATAATTCATGCTTTCTACATAAAGTCTACAATCAGAGTCTGTCTATCTACCTGCCCGGTCCCCTTCTAATTTTTTTTTTTTTCCGAGACAGGGTTTCTCTGTGCAACCCTGGCTATCCTGGAACTCACTTTGTAGACCAGGCTGGCCTCGAACTCAGAAATCCACCTGCCTCTGCCTCCCAAGTGCTGGGATTAAAGGCATGCGCCACCACGCCCGGCCCCCTTCTAATTTTTTAAAAGACAGGTCTCCTTTTGTAGCCCCATATGTGGCCTAGAATTTGCTATACAGCCCAAGCTGGCCTTAAACTCATGATTCTCCTGCCTCAGCCTCCCAATTACTGGCACTATAGGTATACACTATCATGCCCAGCTGGGTCGTTGAGGGCTGAATAGTAATGGAAGAAATTTGAAAGGCAAGGAAATAGAAACAGGAGCTCCTTTGTATCAGCTCTTGTCACTGTGACAAAACATACACTTAGAGAAAACACACCTGTACAGAAGGAAGGTTCATTTGGCTCATGATCCCCAAGTTCCTGATCACCTGTGGTGGCACAAAGTATCAGAGCAGGAGTACATGTCTGCAGAAGCCAGAGAGAGAGATGAAGGGGGAGGGAGAGGGCGAGAGGTGAGGGAGGGGAGGGAGAGGAAGAGCGAGAGGGAGCAGGGACCATTACCCTCTTAAGAGCGTGCCCTCATAATCTCCCTTCCTTCACCTAGGGCCCTACCCCTAGAGATTCCACTCCCCAAAACACCACAGGCTGCGGACCAAGCCTTCAACATCCAGCTCTCTGGGGGATATTTAGGATCCTAGCTGTGATGCACTCTAATGAATTATTTCAGCGTATCAAGAGTGTAGTGGGTGAGGAACATGCATCTCTAGGCTGAAAGCACACAAGTTGTTCAGTGCACTAGTTGGAAATATTCCTATATCAAGAAACATAATGTTCAGAAATGAGATGAACATTAAAACCCTTCCAGACAGAAACAAGTCTCACATGAGGCATTAGAACCTGGGTGGTGTCATCACTGAACCTGGAAACTAGAAGCCAATGCAAACATGACTTCAACATTCCAAAAGGAAGTGAACACCAACATAGAAGAGTGCTTCTCCCAAACTGTCAACAAAGGGGCAGAATCAAGCTTTGTCAAATACATAAAGCCTAAGAACTTTGCTCTCATTCAGTTGTTCTTAGGAAGCTATTCTTTGCAGAGACCAACCCTGAAAAAGAAAGGATGATGTTCCTCTCAGGAAATGAGTGAAGGGAATTATGGGTAAGACATTGAGAGGTGATCTTAGTGTAAAGGCCGTGCAGATGGCCTAGAGAGCAACTAGGCCAGACTGACAGAACCGACAGTTGCTAGGGTAGGGATCAACTGTACTATGTTTGAAGGACTTGAGAGGAGATGTATTCTTCTGTCAGAGAGTTCTGGGATAAAGAAATGATGGTCAGCCAGGCAGTGGTGATGCACACTTTTAATCCCAGCACTTGGGAGGCAGAGGCAGGTGGATTTCTGAGTTCAAGGCCAGCCTGGTCTACAGAGTGAGTTCCAGGACAGCCAGGGCTACTCAGAGAAACCCTGTCTCGAAAAACCAAAAAAAAAAAAAAAAAAAAAAAAAAAAAAAAGAAAGAAAGAAAGAAAAAAAGAAAAAGAAAGAAAAAAAGAAATGATGGTCAGATGAAAAGTAAAATCAAGGAAAAGGAGCAGGGAAATGATTAATATTTAAGACAGGGTCTCATGTACCCCAGATTGGCCTCAGACTGTGGATCCCTTTGGAAGGTTCCAGATCTTTCTCTCTCCACCTCCAAGTACTAGGATTACAGGCATGTTCTACTGACACACCTGCCTCACACAGTACTATGGACCATACCCAGGCCTTCATAGAAGCCTGGCCAACACTCCACCGACTGAACTACATCTCCAGTCACATTTATTAATTTGAAAGGAAGGTAGTAGTGTGAGGTAGTAGTAAGGGGTAGTGGAGGACAAGTACATGCTGAATTCCCTACACGTTCGATAAGAACCCCAGCATTCTTCCTTCCTTCCTTCCTTCCTTCCTTCCTTCCTTCCTTCCTTCCTTCCTTCCTTCCTTCCTTCCTTTTGTTTTGAGACACTGTGTAGAGCTCTTGGTAGACTATCCTGGAACTTGCTTTGTAGAGCAGGCAGCCTTTGAATTCACAGAGATCTGCCTTCCTCCGTGTTCTGAGTGCTGGCATTTTGCACCACCATTTTGTAAATGTTCGCTCACTAAAACTTCATGTATACTAAGGACTATAGGACACTTGAGATCTGCTGGGTTATGGCATTCATGGTCCCAGGTTGCTTTTTTAAGAAAAGATGTTATTTTTAATATTTTACTCCTTATATGGATTCTAGAATCAAGCTCAAGTCCCCCAGACGAGCAGAGCAGCAAGTGCTCATAATCACTGAGCCAGCCCATCTCTCCGGCCTTGGGCCCAAGACACTTAAGTAGTCATGTCGAGTAGTAATGCAAACCCTATCCCGTCAGTATCAAATGCAGTAGCTACAGTCCTTTCCTTAGCATTCGTGAGAAAGCCTCAGAAGCTTCTGAGGACAAAGGCTGTACTGTCTATTTACTGAGATGCTCCCCTGAGGCTGGGGACTGCCTCCTTCCCGGACACCCGAGAGCAGGTCGACCTTCTTTGCCTGTTTTCTTTGTCCAGTGCAAACACTGGCACTGAGGTGGATTTGTCGAGTTTAACCTGTGTGTCGGGGTGGGGTGGGGGAAGGGCTGAAGGGAAGCCCTCACACAAGTCCGGGACTACTGAGCTGCACCGTCCCATACTCACACATCTTTAACCTATCTGTCTGCTCTGCTTACCGATCATATGTGAGGTGATTTTGTTACTGGAATCTCTCTCATATCCTCTCCCCCAGTCCCTTGTAATCGCTGGAAAGAACTCAGACACGGAACGTGGTGGGGAAGACAGGCAAAGGTCATTGAAAAGTACACACAGTACACTTTCAAAGATAACGGGACAATGGCCAAAGAGACCACACTGTCCCAACCAACACACCAGACAGAGTCTGTACTAGTTTCTCTTTTCTCCTGAGAACAGAAACCTTCCTCTCAGGTCAGAGTCCCTCCAAGTGACTGACAGGTTTGTTTGGCTTTTACGAACAGGAGCTCAGGGATGTTCTCACAGACTCTGATGTGTTTCACCAGAAGGCCTCTGGCTACGCAACGATCTTATGAGGTTCAGCGCTTCCCGGAGCCTGGATCAAATAGCTATTAATAATCTTTCAGGCAGCTCGGGAGACTGGGTCAGTCTGGAGGCCACTTTTCCATCCATCGTCAGAAGATGACTCAGGCCTGTGCATCACTGAGGGTTTGCGGTTTATGCAAAAGCTGGGAGTTGCGTGAGAAGCCAGGATTCTAGCCTGATTTGAAGAGGCTGGGGTGAAGCAGGGTTGCCAAGAAGCCAGAAGAGGGCACTGAGAGCTGGACCTGCCGTGACAAGGCAGTGTGCCTGTCACAGAATTCAGGTCTTCTGCAGCACCAGCCGGGCTCTTCACCACCTGTTTTGTTTCGGTCTTTGTGAGGGGTGGTGGTACTTTTGGTTTTGGATTTTTGAGACCAGGCTCATACAGGCCTGGCTATCCTGGAACATGCTTATGTAAGCTTGGCTGGCCTTCAAGTCGTGAAGATTCACTGGTCTCTGCCCTGATTCTTGGGATTAAAGGTGTGTGCCACCATGCCTAGCTCCTGTAGCCCTGGCTGCAGGGATTCAGTATGGAGACCAGACTTACGTTGATCTTCCAGCCACTGCCTCTTGTGCTGGGTCTACAGGTGAATGCTTGTCTACGTTCTATTATCAACGTGTTCTTTTCTCACACAGACCTGGGAGGGAAGCTGCCCTAAACCGGATTTTGAAATCACTGTTTTAGGCCTATGAACTTTTGGGCACAAATGCCTCACGTACATCGAGTGCTGCTACGTGACCTTGCTTTTTAATTTAAAAGGATTGGTTGAATAAAGATGCCGACAGCCCACAGCTGGGCGGAAGAGAAGTGGGCGGGGCTTTGGTTCCTGGGCTCCAGGTCTGAGGAGACCACGAGGGAAAAGAGGAAAGGTGGGGAGAGGAGGAGACAAGATGGGTAGGTGAGTTGTGAAAACGTGGCCCTGAGGGCTGGCTGGCCAATCAGAGTTAAGAGCGGCCCAGATGGAAGCCAGCTAGTCCTGTCTCCGGGTTCCTGGCAGGGAGGTAGACATAATAACAGTGGGGAGCTATCTGCCCAGGCCTGGTGCTTTAGAGGCTTTGTATAAATACAAAGTTTTGTATCTTTTCTCTGGGAACTGAATGATCAAAGGTAGAGTAGGAAACCCCCGACTGAGATTAAATAATTACTACAACAGGGGTTCAATCCCCAGCAATGCAAGAAAAAAAAAAAAAAAAGGAAAGATAAATAGAAATAATTGGGACTGGAGAATTGGCTCTGTGGGTACAGGCGTTCTGAGCGTGTGAAGACAGGACTTGGGATCCCCAGACACAGGTGAAGCTGCCAGTGCTTATCATCCAGGTTCCTTCCGAGGTGAGGGGAAGGCAGGAGACTCCCAGCCGCTGCTCCTGGCCAGCCAGCCTGTCTTATGCTGCAACAATGAAAGAGAGACCCTACCTAAAGGTAAAAGGCAAGTGTTGACACCCAGCGATGTCCCCTGGCTTCCACACACCTCCTGTAGCTCTTGCACACACGCACACGCACACGCACGCACATGTATACACACATACACATATGCACACATACATGCATACACGTGTACACACATACACACATACACACATATGCACACATGCATGCATGCACATGTATACACACATGCACACATGCATGCATGCACATGTATACACACATATGCACACATGCATGCATATATGTACACACACACACACACACACACACACACGAAATAATACAATCTATATGCTTTAGGAATGGCTCTGCATACCTGTGTTCCCAGCATCTGAGAGGCGGAGGCAGGATTTCAAGTTCAAGGCCAGCCTGAGCTACATAGCCAGACCCAATCTCACAACAAAACAATAAAACACAAACCCGAAAAGAATTACTAAATTCTTATTTAATTTGTTCCATATTTTTATGACAAACGTTTTTGCTACAAAATGTAGTTATGATTTCCTTTCCATGGAAGTGATACCGAAAGAAGAGACGCTAGTAAGCTTTTTACCGAAGATCTCTGAGTAGCGGTCCCTGCTCTAAGCCTGTCTGATCTCTCCACTCTAGCACAGTCAGGGGCCTGAGCTGCTTACAGAGGACCTGGGTTTGGTTCCTAGCATCTATTCTGGGTCGCTCATAACTGCCTCTAACTCCAGTTTCAGGGTATCTGACACCCTTTTCTGGTCTCTGCAGGTATTTGCCCATACCAACAGGCATTCTCACATAATTAAAAGTAAATCTTTAAAACAACAATAAAATCCCCCCGCAAACCCCCCCAACAACACCAGCAACAAAATGCTGACTCAGTCTTGAGAGGCCTGTAACCACATCTTGGTGTGTGCACTCCTTTAAGCTCATTTAAAACCTTTAAACAGGGGAGTGGGTGGGTGGCGGGGTGGGTGTACTGATTGGTTTTGTGTGTCAACTTGGCACAAGCTGGAGTTACCACAGAGAAAGGAGCCTCCCTTGAGGAAATGCCTCCATGAGATCCAGCTGTAAGGCATTTTCTCAATTAGCAACCAAGGAGGAAGGCCTGGCCCATTGTGGCGCCATCCCTGGGTTGGTAGTCCTGTAACTGAGCAAGCAGGCCAGTAAGCGGCACCCCTCCGTGGCCTCAGTATCAGCTCCTGCCCTGTGCTTGTTCCTGTCCTGGCTTTCTTTGATGAACAGCAATGTGGAAGTGTAAGCTAAATAAACCCTTTCTTCCCCAACTTGCTTCTTTTTTTTCTTTTTGGTTTTTCGAGACAGGGTTTCTCTGTGTAGCCCTGGCTGTCCTGGAACTCACTCTGTAGACCAGGCTGGCCTCGAACTCAGAAATCTGCCTGCCTCTGCCTCCCAAGTGCTGGGATTAAAGGCGTGCGCCACCACGCCCAGCCCCCAACTTGCTTCTTGGTCATGTTTTGTGTAGGAATAGAAACCCTGACTAAGACAGGCACCCTCCTTACCTGCTAATCCATCTCACCCTGTTTTTGTTTGTTTGTTTGGTGGTTTTTTTTTCACTTTTTATTTCCTCCTCCTCCTCCACTCCTCCTCTTCCCTCTCCTCTTCCTCCTCTTCTTCCCCCCTCTCCCCCCCCCCCAGGTTGTCCAGGCTGGCCTCAGGGTCCCTCTGTAGCAGATAATAATGTTGAATCCCTGAGCTTCCTCCTGAGTGTTGGGATTATAGGCATGTGCTACAGTGGTTAGCTAAATTTCTTAATAAACGCCAACTCCACTTAAAAACAGAAAAAAGGAGCCGGGCGTGGTGGCGCACGCCTGTAATCCCAGCACTTGGGAGGCAGAGGCAGGCAGATTTCTGAGTTCGAGGCCAGCCTGGTCTACAGAGTGAGTGCCAGGACAGCCAGGGCTATACAGGGAAACCCTGTCTTAAAAAACAAAAAACAAAACAAAACAAAACAAAAAAACAGAAAGGAGGGAAAATAAGGGCCAGCAGATGGGAGAGAGAGAGAGAGAGAGAGAGAGAGAGAGAGAGAGAGAACACACACCCACACTGGAATCTTGAACTGACATTATTTGAAATTTAAAGTCAACGTGAAGCTAAATCGGCAGTGATTAGTGATTTTTAGTCGTCGAGAATCCTCCGAGGGCACGCTGAGGAAAGCAAATCCACTGGGAAAGAACTGGGTCACTCGTTACGCCTTTCCAGTGTGAGTTAAACAAACCAGAAGCTAGGCCACTGCCCTGCAGGGGACGTCGGCAGCACGCCCGAGGCCAGAAATTTCCTGAATTGCAACACTGCTTGGCCAGCACCTGCCCTTTCCCTTCCTGGCAAAGTCCAGTGCATTGTTACTCAAGTCTCCTTCCCCTCTGCCAGCTGCTGGGATGAGCTTTACTGCTGGGGTGTGGCTGCTTTTAATACCAAAGTAGGCAGACAGCTGGGAAGACCTGGAGGTTGCAGGCAGGAAAAGGTGGAGCTGACTGTGCATGTGACCTATCCTGCCAGACTGTCACGCTTCAATTCGTCATCCCCGTGAATCTGAGGTGCGGCTGAGACTGAGCAGGGTTCGCCATGCCCTGGTGGCAGGGTGTACGTGGACCCCTGGAAGTCGGAGAGTGGGCTGAGGTGAGCCTGCCTGAGTCACAATCCCTGTTCAGAAGTGACTTTTTAATCATTATTCACGATGGTGAGTAGTCCATGAATATCGCAGGCTTACACTGGGTTGGGAAACTTAAGAACTGATGTTGATCCTCAGGCTGAAGTGCTTTTAGAACACAGCAGGGGCCGGCCAACCCAGAGTCTCCCTCAGACGCCCCATGATGCTTTGCCTCACTCCGTCCCAGAAGCATAGACCTGTAAGATCCGAAAGAAAAACCGGGGTACTTCTGTACCCCCATGCCTCAGAAACCGGCACCCCAAACACTCACGAGAGACAGACCTGATGCAATTTCGCAAGAGGGTTTTAATATCCAGAGCTCTGGGGGGTTACTGTCTCCCCAGCAAGGTAAAGATGTAAGCCCGCCCAAGCTGGCTTGCCTTGGTCTTTTATAGACTTATAACAGAACCCGCCTACCACAAGCTTCTAAGCCAATCAGTTCAAACCATCCGAACCTGAGCTCTCTGACAACCTATCACCTTCTCACAGAGGCCGGAAGAACTAGTTAAGTCATATCCGCTTACGTGGCCGCCACGCAGTGTCGCGCGCGCCCACCCTCCCCCACTAGCCTTGCGGATTCAAGTGCCCCCCACATGCCCAGGCATGGGGGATTCCTAGCTTATAACTTATCCTTTCAGACCCAGTTCTCCCACAGCCTGAGACCTCTGAACTCACGAGTCAACATGGATTTTTTTTTCTTCCTCAGGTTGTTTTACTCAGGTGACAACAAAGGTCACTAACATAACAAGTTCAATTGCTAACTATAATAAGTGACACCAAATTGTCCTATATGTCAGTCAAAAGAAATCCTGTTAACTGTGGGGGAGAGAATGGGCGGTGCCTAAGACAAGGGAAGAGGCTGCCAGCCATTTCCCGCCTCTTCTATCCCAGTGCTCTTCTAACGTGCCGGCTTCCTGCATTGCCCACTGGTTTTTTTGTTTTGTTTTGTTTTGTTTTGTTTTGTTTTGTTTTGTTTTAGACTCAGGTTTCACTCTATAGTCCAGAATGACTTCAGCTTGTGGCAATCCGCTCAGCCCCTCAGATTATGTAGGACCAACCACCCCACTGGTTCCCATGAGGCTTCTGAACTTAGTGGCGTCTTCCTGGAGCCACACCCCTGAGAATCCCTCCAGACTTCATACCCTGGCGCGTTCTAGTATCACGTAAAGTGGGACACTTTTTCTAGGGTATCTTGTTTGGCTTGTCCCTCTTTCCTGTTATCACATGCCATGGTTGACTTCGGGCCTCTATAGCATCTTATGGTGTCTTTAGAGTAACCTTACAGGATGTCCCCTCTTGGAAACTTATTTGTGATTTACATTTTACTTTTTTTGTTTCTTGGTTTTGAAACAGGCTTCCAATATACAGCCCTGTGGCCTGTGGATTTGACAGGTACTTTGGGCTAGCCTCAAACTCATGCCAAGTCTTTTGCCTTTGCCTCTTAAATGCTAGGATCACAAGTTTGCACATGGCTCCCAGCTATATTTTCTCTCTTTTTTTTTTCTATTTAATTTTAATTTAGGTCGGGGATTTGTTTTATTTTGTTTTGAGATAGGATCTCAGGTATCTCAGGTTGACTTTGAACTCCTGACCTTTCTGTCTCTATTTTCCAAGCGGTAGTATTACAGGCATGCACCACCACATCCAAGTTGTCTTTTTATTAACCCCATTCAAAATTATTACATTTCTTTGTGTGTGTGTGTGTGTGTGTGTGTGTGTGTGTGTATCAGGAACAGGGAGATCACAGGCCGCCTTGGAGCAAGCGGTTGGTTCTCTTTCGAGTACGTGAGTCCCAAGGATGAAACTCGATCTCCTCAGCAATTGCCTTTACCCACTGAGCCACCTTGTCAGTCCTTTAATGGCCCAGCACAGCAGTGCTCACCTTTAGTCTTAGGACCTGGGAAGCAGAGGCAGGTGGCTATCTAGGAGTTCAAAGACAGCCTGGTGGTCTACACAGGGAGTTCCCAGTTTTCCATGACAGTGTGCTGGCTAGTTTATGCAAATTTGACACAAAGTAGAATTATTTGAAAGGAGGGAAATTTGGTTGAGAAAATGCCTCCATTATATTGGGCTATATAGGGCGTTTTCTTGATTAGTGACCAGTGTGGGAAGGCCCAGCCCATTGTGGGTGGTGCCATCGCTGGCCTGGTGGTCCTGAGTTCTATAAGAAAGCAGGCTGGGTAAGCCGTGCTGAGCCAGCCAGTAAGCAGCACCCTTCCATGGCCTCTGCACCAGCTCCTGCCTTCAGGTTGCAGCCCTGGTTGAGTTCCTGGCCTGGCTTCCTTCAGTGATGAACAGCAGTGTGGAAGTGTAAGCTGAATAAGCCCTTTCCTTCCCAACTTGCTTTTGGTCATGCTGTTTTGTTGCAGCAATGGAAACCCTAACTCAGGGCTGGAGAGATGGCTCAGTGGTTAAGAGCACTGGCTGCTCTTCCAGAGGTCCTGAGTTCAATTCCCAGCAACTCCATGGTGGCTCACAGTCATCTGTAATGGGATCAGATGCCCTCTTCTGGTGTGTCTGAAGACAGCTACAGTGTGCTCATATACATAAAATAAATTAATCTGGGTGGGTTGGTGAGCAGGAGGAGGGGGGATGGGATAGGGGGTTTTCCGAGGGGAAATTAGGAAAGGGGATACCATTTGAAGTGTAAATAAAGAAAATATTTAATAAAAAAAAAGAATAATTAAATCTTAAAAAAAAAAAAGAAACCCTAACTAAAACACACAGTAAGACCCTGTCTCAAAACAACTATTTTTTTTTTTTTTTATGATTCACTATTGACTGTCCAACTTCCTTCACTGCTGTGCTACCCTCATCTTCTCATCCCAGCTCTGCCTCTACCAACCTCTGGATAGCCCCAAGATGTCCTTCCTTCCTTCCTTCCTTCCTTCCTTCCTTCCTTCCTTCCTTTCTTCCTTCCTTCCTCCCTCCCTCCCTCCCTGTCTCTGTCTCTCTCCTTTCCCCCCCCCTCCCTTAGCCCGGATGTTGGAACATTTGCGAGCTCTCGTACTTCCTGTTCCTCATATGTAAAGTCAGAAGAATAGCCACAAGCTTCTCTGACCTCTGCATGTGACCACACAGCACGGTGCCTGACAAACATCCTTCCCCATCACTCACTGCTACCATGCAGGAGCATTCCTGATACACAAATCAGTGTAATTAATGAAGTAAATGATTGTTAGGGTGTGTGTGTGTGTGTGTGTGTGTGTGTGTGTGTGTCGATTTGGATGGCAATGGCCCTTCTCAATGAATGCTTGGCTCCCAAATTAGCGGAACTGTTTGGGAAGGATTAAGAACCTCGGCTTTGTTGGAGGAAGTGTGTCACCGAGGGTGGGCTTTGAATATTCAAAAGCCCATGTTAGGCTCTGTGTCTTCCTCTGTCTGAATTCAGACCAGGATGCAAGCTCTCAGCCCCACGCCTGCCTGCTGCCTTCCACACTTCCTGGATGAACCTTCTGAAAGTGTAAATAAACCCCTGAATAAATGCTTTCTTCTGTAAGAGTTGCTTTGGTCATGGCCATTGCACTAAGGAGAAGACATTACGACAGAGAGACGACTCAAAGGTTAAGGACACTGACTGCTCTGGCAGGGGCCCTGGCTTCACGTCCCAGCTCCCACATAGTGGCTCCCAACCACCAGGGCACTGGACCCCTCTTCTGACCTCCATGTGTGTCAGCAATGTACAAGGTGCACCTTCCTACATGCAGGCAAAATAGTCATACATATTATTTTTTTAATTGTGAGGCACAGGCTTATGATATAGTCCTGACTGCTCTGTGCTCTCAAAATTACAGCAATCCTCCTGACTCAGCCTCCAGTGAGGGTGAAATTGCGGGTCTGAACTCACACGCCTGACTTAAATATACTTTTGTTAGGTTTTCTCCATACTGGAGATCAAACCCAGGGCCCCGTGAATGCTAGACAAATACTCTGCCTCTGAGTTAGACCTGTAGCTCACCAACTGGTGTATGATAGATGTCAAAAATGCACACTGGGGGTAAGAGAGCATCTTCAACAAATGGTGCTGGGAAAACAGGGTATCCATATTTAGAAGAAAAATGAAATTATATCCATATCCATTACTCTGCACAAAAATCAACTCGAATTGAATTTAAGACTTTAATGTGAAACCTGACTAGAAACCCTAAGACTTCTAGAAGAAAACATGGGCAGGAAAGGGATTTTATAAGTAGGACTCTGTCTGTTCAGGAATTAAGGATGACAATTGACAAATGAGCCTTCATTAAACTTAAAAGCTCCTGTACAGCACAGGGAGCAGTGAAGAGAAGAGAGCCCCAGAGCAGGACAGAACCTTTGCTAGCTGCCTAGAGTTGACAGAGGATCAATATCTAGAATATGCAAAGAACTGAAAAAACAAAGAGTTAAGAAAACAACGCAAGATAAGCGAAGATTGTTGAAGACACAACATATTCTGGACACAGGAGTTGTTGGAATTGAGCTAGAACTTTCCAAGGAACATTCTGAAAATGTTATTCAAGCTACCAACTGAGAGGAACAATCTGTAATCCTACCTAACTGAAGCTATGAACCATGATGAAGACTGGCTCAGCAAGATATCAGCAAAGGCAAGGAACTGCTATTGTGGGAGGAAGCACCAGTTCTTTGCATGAATGAGTTCCCTGATTGTTGCGGTGAGTTTGGGCTACACCTCTTAGTGTTCCTGGTGGGTCGGGGGTCACGTGCTCCCAGTCATCCACCCAGGAATTCTTCTGATCCTCCATGAAAGATACACACATAATAGCCTAATTTTGAAATGCTGTGATTAGCTTAAAGGCTGGCAGTTCTACTCCTCTTCCTGCTACCCCAGGTCAATTGGGGGTGTGGCCAGTGGCCACCCACTCGAATTCTCCCATGGCAGGTGAGCTTTCTCTCATGCAGCTCCTGAGTCTCGTCCTTCTCCCCCGAGTTATGGCAATTCTCTTCTCTTTTCCTCTCCTGCTCTCGCAAATCTAAGGGTCCCACCCACTCTCCCTTTGCTTAGCCATTGGCCGCTGGCATCTTTATTGATTGGTTAAAAACCAATTGAGGACAAGGACCTTCTGTGCTTGGACACGCATTAGGACCAATCCCCAACACCTGATGAGTTATCAAATCCAAGTACATTCAAGCCACACTAAATGAACTCAGTAAGTTACATATGTGTTACAAGAATAAAAATGAAGAGACATGAACTTGAGAAGTTGGAGGGGAGGAAAATAAATACTGTGAATACAGTATACCATGAAATTCTCAAAAAAAAAATTAAACCTTAAAAATGAAAAAAAATTTTATTTTGAAATGTTTTGTTTGTCTCTTGAGAGACCAATTCTTTTGAAGACAGCACGTCTTTCTACATACCTTAGTTTCCCTTCCAGAGTTGGGGTTACCATGGTGACACTTGTGTGTCACCATGCCAAGTTTTTTCTTTTCTTTTTTTTTAATTTTTGTTTTTTTGTTTTTTTTGGGGGGGGATTTTTTTGTTTGTTTGTTTGTTTTGTTTTTTTGAGACAGGGTTTCTCTGTATAGCCCTGGCTGTCCTGGAACTCACTCTGTAGACCAGGCTGGCCTCGAACTCAGAAATCTGCCTGCTTCTGCCTCCCAGAGTGCTGAGATTCGGGGCGTGCGCCACCACCACCCGGCTTTTTTTTTTTTTAATTTTTAAAGATGTATTTATTTGGTGCTGGAGAGATGGCTCAGCGGTTAAGAGCACTGACTGAACTTCCAGAGGTCCCGAGTTCAATTCCCAGCAACCACATGGTGGCTCACAGCCATCTGTAATGGGAAATGACGCCCTTTTCTGGTGTGTCTGATAGCTATGGTGTACTCAGATAAATAAAATAAATAAAAATCTTTTTTTTAAAAAAAAAAGATGTATTTATTTATTATATATAAGTACACTGTAGCTGTTTTTAGACACACCAGAGGGCATCAGGTCTTATTACGGATGGTTGTGAGCCACCATGTGGTTGTGGGATTTGAACTCAGGACCTCCAGAAGAGCAGTCAGTGCTCTTAACTGCTGAGCCATCTCTCCAGCCTGTTTGATGCTTCTTAACATTACAAACCACTTTTGAGTTTTTAATTTTTGTTTTTTTGTTTTTTTTGGGGGGGGGGATTTTTTTTTTTTGTTTGTTTGTTTTGTTTTTTTGAGACAGGGTTTCTCTGTATAGCCCTGGCTGTCCTGGAACTCACTCTGTAGACCAGGCTGGCCTCCACTTACCCAGCACAGGGCCTGGCACTTTCCCAATAAATATTCAAAAGTGGAAAGATTATGACGTCATGTGACACCTGTCTTGTTTGGATTCTATTCATGTGAAAGCTGGAAGGCAAAATGACTCAACTATGAAGGGACTTTCTAGCAAGCCTGGTGACCAGGATTCCATCCCTGGGACTGGAGTGGTGCAGGGGGACTCTGACCTTCATGTGAACTCTGCGGCACACGAGTGTGCTTACTTGCACACACATAGATGCTCACGCATGAATGTGAAAAAATGTTTTAAAAGAAAATTTAAAAAGAGGAGCCACATGTAGATTCTCAAATCACATGAAGCTCAGTCTCTGGCATGCACTTCTCTGGAAACTGTGTCAAGGGAACTGATCAAAAACATGTTTGAGCCAAGCTGGGCGTGGTGGCGCATGCCTGTAATCCCAGCACTTGGGAGGCAGAGGCAGGTGGATTTCTGAGTTTGAGGCCAGCCTGGTCTACAGAGTGAGTTCCAGGACAGCCAGGACCACACAGAGAAACCCTGTCTCGAAAAACCAAAAAAAAAAAAAAAACAAAAACAAAAACAAAAACAAAAACAAAAAAAACCATGTTTGAGGATAATTATAGAAAATGAGGATAATTATAGAAAATGAGACCAACGGTTCACATGAATAAAAGTGTCATCTAAAACTCATTATTTTATATGCTTTTAAAATAATTATATCAAAATAGGGGTGTGACTGTCATTGAGAAGCACCTGGCCCCCTAGAACATTTTATTATTTTATTTATTGAAACGGGATCTCATGTATCCCAGGTTAGCTCAGATTAGCTGAGGATCACCCTGAACTCCTGGTCTTCCTTCCTCTGTCTCCCAAGTGCTGGGATATCAGGTGTGTGATGCATGCCTGCTTACATAGGGTTTGCAAGGTGGTGCGCTCTCTCTCTCTCTCTCTCTCTCTCTCTCTCTCTCACACACACACACACACACACACACACACACACGCCCGAACACCCCTGTAATACTGGAGATGCCCGAGGAGGCTAGGGCCATCAGAGTCCTAGGAGCTGAAGTTACAGGTGGCTGTGAGCCATCTAAAATGGGTGCTGGGAACCAGCCCTGGGTTCTCTTCACGGCGTAGTCATTTATTCAGCCCTGCTTCCATCTGAATATTTTATGATGAATATTTCATGGGACTTGGCTCCTTGAAAATATAAAAGAATTAGAAAAAGCTAAAGAACAACACTGACCATTATCAAGGGCAGAGAGAGTTATTTGGTGGTAAAAATAAAATGTCTTCCAGGAGGACGGGTGGCTCAGTGTTTAAGATGCTAATGCTCTTCCTGGAGACTCCAGTTTGGTTCCCAATAGCCTCCTTAACTCCAGTTCCATGTATCCAATGTCTTTGGCCTCTCAAGGCATCTTCACATATGTGTACAAACCCTCACATAATAAACACAACACACACATAGTTAAAAACAAAATAGGACCTGGAGAGATGGCTTAGCTGTTAAGAACACTGGATGCTCTTTTAGAGGACACGAGTTTAATGTCCAGCATCTGCATAGAGGCTCCGGTCCCAGGAGATCTGATGCCCCTTCGGCCCTCCTGGCTTCTTCACACACTGCATGCATGTGGTGCACAAGCGTGCATGCAGGCAAACACTCACACATAAAATAAAGATAAATATTTTTTAAGCTGGAGAGATGGCTCAGGGGTTAAGAGCACTGATTGTTCTTCCAGAGGTCCTGAGTTCAAGTCCCATCAACCATATGGTGGCTCACAACCATCTGTAACAGGGACCCAATACCCTGTCCTGGTGTGTCTGAAGACAGCTATAGTACACTCATATACATAAAATAAATAAATCTTTTGGGATAACATTTGAAATGTAAATAAAGAAAACATCTAATATAAATCTTTTTTAAAATAAGAGGTAAATCTTTAAAAAAAAAATCCAACTGCACAAAGATAAGTTAGTGAAGAACATTATAAAATATGAGAAAGAGAAGAGACAGAAAGAGAAACAGAAAAACACAGAGATACACACACACACACAGAAAGACAAGAGAGATAGAGACAAAAAGACAAGTAGACATACACAGAGAGAGACAGTGACAGAGACACAGAAGCAGAGAGAAACACACACACACACACACACACACACACACACACACACACACAGCGGAGGGGAGAGAATGCCCGCAGATGGTTCAACAGTTAAGAGGCTGCTCCTGCAAAGGGCCTGGGTTCAGATGTTCTCCAGTTCCAGTCTGGACATGGTCTTCTGGCATCCTCAGGAAAGCAGGCATGAACATGGTACACATCCTTACATGTAGGCAAACACTCATACATGTGAAAATAATAACAAAGTAAATGTTAATGAAAAGGAGAGCTAGTTGGACAGGCATGCCCGAAATGTCTGCTCTTGGGAGACAGAGGAAGAAGGATCAGGAGCTTACGTTCATCCCAATAAGACACTGAGTTAGTTTCTTTCCGACTGCTGCGATACAATGCCGTGAAACTTTGAGAAGGAAGGGTTTGGGGCCTTTACAGCTGCAGAAGCACAGGGCCCCATCACCATCTCGGCGGGGAGGGGCCGGGAGCAAGGCAACAGGCAGGAGGGCGTGGTGCTGGAGCAGCGGTCGGGTCGGTCGAGAGCTCACATCCTGACCCACAGACACAGGGGGACGTCTTAGGCTTTGTTCTGTTGTTGTGATAGAAGACTCCGACAGGGCAACACAAGGAAGAAGTGTATGACTTCAGCTCACTGGAGGTCCGGCCCGTCACGCAGGGCAAGTCAAGGTGGCTGGAAACTGAAGCCGCTGCTCACATTGGTTGGGTTCAGGGTGAAAGCCAAGAAAACTCCAGATACGGAAGCTTAAAAATGAAAGCTTTATCCTCTGAGCGCTCAAGGAGGCGCCCACGTTGAGAATCTGAACTTTATCAACATTTTTAAAGGATGGGAACACAGGGGGGAAGGGGGTGCTGGGGGAGGGGCCCCGGCAGAGCTACCCAATTGTATTTCAGCATTATGGGTGAAGCGAGATAGTATCCACTGGAGACTGGGCTGTATCCAAGACACCTGCCTTCAAGGTCCTTCATTCATTCTCCTAGACATTATGTCTGGAACTCAGAGTAATAACGGGACAAAGGAGCCGGTCCGTTGCACGTGGTTAATTAGGGCATAACAGGCAATCGGTTGTGTATTTTTACCACTTATGTTCTCTGGTTTAGGTAACCGCAATGTCTATAGTCTTTACTTTGTTTTGAGAAACATTGGAAAAGTGGAATAGGAGTTTGCTCTAGGCCTGGGAACTTGAACTTGTTTGACCCTGCTAGCAAGATGAAGAAGCTGTCCTTGAGGTGCCTGGACTCAGACAACTGTCTCCTTACAAGTTGCCCCTGAGTTATCTGGGCTCAGACAACTGTTTATGTCAGAAGCTGTTCCACTATTGGGAAGTCCCCGGCTCCCCTAGGGCCTGGGACCTTGAATGTAGTTTCTGAAAACAAAATGGTAGTCCTTAGATCAAGTTTCTTTTGCTTGTTCCCAGAGTTAAGTCTCAGAACAAGAGAGCAACGCATGCTTGTTCCTGCCTAGCAACCCCTCCACACAGTTCAGGATCTTGTCTGAGGAACAGTCCCAGCCACAATTAAGGTGTGTCTTCCCACATAATAAAACAATCAAGAAGGCCCCCCACAGCTAGGCTAGGATGCTGCCTGGGTCTGCCTCTCCCTTAGGGTGGCCACGCCCACTGTGCACTGAGCTGGACTGGAGGGCGGGAGCTTAGCCAGGCCTGGGTGAGAGCAGCGCAGGAGCTTGGTCAGTGGCGAGTGTGTGGGCAAGGAGCACGCACACCTGGGAACAGCTTCTGGGAACTGGTTCATTTATTGGGGCGGGGGTGGGGTGGGTTGTAAAGCCGGTATTTATGCTCCTGGGGAGGTGGCCAGGGTCTCTGGAGTAATGGCTGTGCACCACTGGCCAGGGCGGGGTAGGGGGTGGGGGGTGGGGTTGAAGGATGCTTCACCTCCATACTCTGGGGTTGGAGAGTCCCAGCAGGGAGGGAAGACCTTTATAAGGTCAAACAAGGGGTGAAGCCTGGTAACTATCGGTATAAATTATCACTAGGGTTGCTGGTGGGGGATCTGGCTTTATGGTGCCAGGCTGGCGGAGGGGGGGGGCCGGGGGGGGAGGGAGGAAGAAGCCAACTCCTGCCTCCTGAAGTTTGAAGTATCCCATGTTGAAGTTCCGTGGACCCCTCCTTCCTTCGTAACCCTGGGCCTTTATGGTCCCACACTAAAAGTCCTACCTTTGTAAGACCCGAAAGAAAAACGGGGGCACCCCAGTGCCCCACGCCCTGGAAGCAATCACCCCAATCACTCACGAGAAAGAGTCTTGATGCAAATAGCAAGAGGATTTTAATTCCAGAGCTCTGGGGTCACGGCCATCCCCCACTCGGGGTAGATGACAGTGAACCCTGGGTGCAGAAACAGGAGTGCTTTTATAGATTTACAGCAAAGCCCGCCTACACAAGCCACTCCATAGCTTCCAAGCCAATCAGTTTAAATTATCCAAGCCCGAGCTCTCTGAGAACCAATCAGTTTCCTATAACTACTTAAGTCATTTCTGCTTATGTGGCCGCCACGCACAGGGTCACGCCAGGGCTATGCACAGCATCACATATGTATTATGCGGGCGCGAGCCCCACAGCCCACCGAGTTCGCCCTTGCCCCAGCCGAAAGGATGCTGGGGACCTCCCCAAGCCTGTAACTCTCATCCTTTCACCTTCTTGTTGATCTTAGATCCTATCCGAGTGCTGGTCAAAACAAACCATCATAGGAGTTTGAGACCAGCCTGAGCTATATGACACCCTGTCTTCTACATCCTCACCATAAACAAATTGTGTGTGTGTGTGTGTTTCATATGTGACCTCATTAGTGAGGTTGGTGGTACACTTCTGTAAGCCCCACCTAGTCTCATGTAGTTCAGGCTGGCCTTCAACTCTATATGTAGCTGAGGATAACCTAAATGCCTGAGCCTCCTGTTAGGTTTACAGGCTAGCACTCTTGACTTTCAATTTTTCTTTTGTTTTCCAGATGAGTCATCGCCATGCTGTTCACTGAATACCTTATTATTTCTCTACGCTTTTCAAACACTTTGTTTTTACATACTCAGTGTCTATAAATGGGATTTAAAAAAAATTTTTGAGTCCCATCTTGCTTTGTAGCCCAGACTAACTTAATTTATTCTGTAGCCTAGGCAGCCTGGAAACCCACAGCAAGCCTCCTGTCTCAGCCTCCTTGAGGTTGTGTCCAGAAGTGAAAACGAAACCAGGGAAGGGGAAAGTGGATGACAGAGGTAGGGGGTGGGTGGGGGTGGGGTGGGGTGGTTTCCAGCAGAGGTGGGGGAGGGGCAGGACTGGCTGAGGGATGGAACTTCCTAAACAGAGGTGGAGTGGGGTGTTAAAAAAAATAAGCTGGCAGAGGGACATTCCACTTCCTGTCATGTAAGTTTTCTTTCTTTCTCTCTCTCTCTCTTTCTTTCTCTCTCTCTCTCTCTCTCTCTCTCTCTCCCTCCCTCCCTCCCTCCCTTCCTTTCTTTTTTTTTTTTTTTTGTTTTTTTAAGACAGGGTTTCTCTGTGTAGCCCTGGCTGTCCTGGACTCACTCTGTAGTCCAGGCTGGCCTTGAACTCAGAAATCCGCCTGCCTCTGCCTCCCAGGTGCTGGGATTAAAAGTGTGTGCCACCACCGCCCGGCGTAAGTTTTCTTTCTACTCTAGTCAGTAATTTAGGAGTCTAGGTCAAACTACACAGGGTAAAGAACAGGGGAGCAATCGCCTAGACCTGGTACTTCTGGAAATGTAGCAATTCTCTCTGGCCTTAAATGTGCGGGGATTGCAGGCATATGCCATCTCCCCCGGCTCCCAGGAGTCTTAGTCAATAGAATTCAGCCACCAAGAGGCTGTGCCAGTTCAGGCCAAAGCCTTGAGAAAGATGAGGGTGGCTCTGTGCTCTTGGACCCTTGAAAACTTGATCATAACTGATCATCCTGCTGAAGTGACCCGAAGAGAGCCTGGACTCTGCGGCCACGTGACCACCCCTGCCATGTCCATAGCGAGAACAGGAGAGCCCAGACTACAGACAGCACCACACAGGGTTCCTCCCAAACAGAACAGCCCAGCTTCCACCCATCTCTGCCCAGCAGCCATCAGTTTGGGAAGAAATTTCTTATCCATCAGTAGCACCCCTATATCCATCTGACAAAGGGTTAATATCTGGAATAATGATAAAAAAAAAAATCACAAAACACTGATTAAGAAATCAAAGAACCAGGACTGGAGAGTTGGGTCAGTAGCTAAAGACACTTACTGCTCTGGCAGAGGACCCAAGAGTTTATTGAGGTTGAGTCTGTTGCTGTGTTGTCTTAGTTAGGGTTTCACTGCTGTGAACAGACACCATGACCAATGTAAGTTTTATAAAAGACAACATTTAACTGGGGTTGGCTTACAGGCTCAGAGGTTCAGTCCATTGTCATCAAGGCAGAAACATGGCAGCATCCAGGCAGATATGGTGCAGGAGGAGCTGAGGGTTCTACATCTTCATCTGAAGACTGCTAGTAGAAGACTGACTTCCAAGCAGCTAGGGTGAAGGTCTTAAGCCCACACCCACAGTGCTACACCTACTCCAACAAGGCCACACCTCCTAATAGGGTCACCCCCTGGGCCAATCATATACGAACCATCACATGTGTATTGTAATGCTAAATACTGACCCCAAAGACTGGCTGCCCCCAGGGACTGGGGAATCCTCACTACACCAAGCGGTGCTATATAGCCTTGCTCCTTAATTTAAAACTATTGTGTGATTAAAGATGTCTACAGCTTATAGTTGGGCAGCAGAGAGGTCGGCGGTGTTTCTGTGCCTTGTCTTGGGGTCTGAGGAGGACCACAAGGGCAGAGGAAAGAGAAGGAAGGTGGAGAGTGGAGAAGACACCATGGAGTAAGGGACCATGGCCAGGAGGGCTGGCCAGTCAGAGCCAGAGTGGCTCAGGCTGAATATACCAATATATCTCAGGGCTGTTGGCAGGGAAGTAGAGGTAAGAGCAAGAGGGGCGCTATCTGTCCTGCTCTAGTGCTTTAAAGGGTTACTATAAATATGAAAGCTGCGTTCCTTTTATCTGGGAGCTGAAAGATCACAGGAGGGGTAGAAACCCCCGACTGAGATTAAATACGGTTACAACAGCGACAGGGCAGCTCACAGCCATCTGTAGCTCTAGTTCCAAGGAATCCAACACGACCTTCCTCTGGCCTCAGAGGGCATCAGGCACCAGGTGGGCACACATATATTTATCCCAAGCACTCACACTCACAAAATAACAAAATAAATAAATCTTCTTTTAAAACAACCAACAACAGAGAACCCAATGAAAGAGTGGGCTAATGAGCAGAAGAACTAGAAATGTCCAATAAGCACTTTTTAAAGTGTTCCACAACCTTAGCCTTCATGGAAATGCAAATTAAAATTACCTTAAAATGTCATCTGACCTGTCAGAATGACTACTACCAAGACAATAAATGATAACAAATGCTGGGGGGGGGGGATGTGGAGGAGGGGAACCCTTATTTACTGATGTGAGAGTGTGAACTGTCTGTAGAAGTCGGTATAGACAGCCTTCACCATCTAAGACTAGAACAACCCTATGACTCAGAGGTACCGTGCCTGGGCATGTCTCCACATCCGACTACAGACATGTGCAGGTCCATGTTCACTGCTGCTCCAGTCACAATAGTGGGGAAATGGAAACTATGTAGCTATCCATCCGCAGATGAATGGAAAATGAAAGTGTGGTGAGTGTAACCAGCACAGAGCGATGAGGGGCTGGAGGGACAGCTCCCTGGTTTGAGTGCCCTGCAGAGGACGGCACTTGGTTCCCAGAATGCACACGGCGGCTCATGACCATCTGTAACTCCAGTTCCAGGGGAGCTGACATCCTCATTTGGCCCCCGTGGACACCAGACACGACACACACACACACACACACACACACACACACAAAACTGCATGTAGAATACACTTGTATACACAAAATAAATGTTTTTTAGTATTAACTTTTCAGACAAGTGGATAGAACTGGATAATACTATATCAAGTGCGGTAACCCAGTTCTAGAAAAAAAATATTGCATGCTCTCTGTCATATACATCACACACGCTCTCTCTCCCTCTTTCTGTGTGTGTGTGTGTGTGTGTGTGTGTGCTTATGTGGGAATGAATGTGACTAGAAGCCAGAGAAATAGAAAGGGACCAGGAGAAGGTGACAAGCCTTCAGAGAAAGGGGTAGGAGAATACCAGAGAACCTGTGATATGAGTGGAAGGGGAAACAAGGGGAGGGGCTTAAGCAGGCTGAGTCCTGCGAGGGGAGGGGCTTAAGCAGGTTTAGTCCTGCAAGGGGAGGGGCTTAAGCAGGCTGAGTCCTGCGAGGGGAGGGGCTTAAGCAGGGGCTGCGTGCAGACAGGTGCAGGACAGACAGGAGGGAGTGAGAGTAGGACCAACCTCTAAGCTAAGTTATGTTAGGTTTCATACAACCTAAGTATGTATGAAAGTGTCATAAGAGAACATACAGCTTTGTAAGCGGATTTTAAAAAGAAAAAAGAAAATCTAGCTAGGTGTGATTCTGCACGTTTGTGTTCCTGGCTCTTGGAAGATGGAGGAAGGAGAAGCAAGAGTTCAGGGACAGCCTTGGGTACAATAGCAAGTACAGAGGCCAGCGTGTGCTGTAGAAGACCCTGTCAAAATAGACAGACAGGTGCAGGCTGGTAGGTAGATAGTTAGCAATGTAGGGTTGCGGGTGAATAGATAGATAGATGATAGAGATAGATAGATAGATAGATAGATAGATAGATAGATGATAGGTGACTCATACAGACAGACAGGCACAGACATACACACAGACAGGTAGGTAGATAGATAGGTATATAGTGGCATATGCCTGTAATCCTAACACTTGAGAGGTGAAGGCAGGGGGATTAGCAGTTCAAGTTTAGCCTGACTGCCTAAGACAGTGACTCACAAGAAGAAGTAGTAATAATTATTAATAAATAATGACTTTCTTTTCCAGCCTCTCTTTATGTGTGTGTGATACATGCTCTAGCAGTGCTCACACACCTGAAAGCATCAGCCCTGTGCTGTGGTTATGGAATGAGGCTTGCTACTCAAGGGTCCAGTTCCCTGCCACCACCCCTGCTCGACCCCTGCTACTCACCATGAAGCAGGCTCAGTCATAGAAGTTTAACACAGGAAAGGTCCCCCGGGCCCCACCGCTAACTCCCAACTCATGGTTAGGCCCCATTAATAGAAAAATTGGGTTCTCAGTGATTCCTAACTAACAGGTCCACACAGCAGCCTCTTCAGATTCCACTCAAGGCAGCAGAGTAGCGACTAACTGGCCACCTCGCACGGCAGGAAGGCTTCCAGTTTTAGAGGATTTTGCTGGTGAGTCATTAAGTTAAAAAAGAAAATCCATATTGGTAATAAATCTTTTTAGAAGTACTCTGTGTTCTTTTTAAAAATTGATCGTTTCTAAGTGGCTACTTTGACTAACATCAAAAGAACAGGCTTCTGATGTGATTCAAATTGGTGCTTTCTGAGAAACTGTTCCTAATTGTGTTTCTGTTTCTAAGCTGGCACAGAAGATTCTTTATTTTTTTTTTTAATATTTTACTTTACACACGTGGATTTTTGTAGGTAGGAGCACGTCAGTGCAGGTGTCTGGGGAGAGAAGGTATCAGCTATCCTGTGATCTGTCTGATGCGGTGGCTGGGTTCCAGCCCTCAGGAAGAGCAGCCAGTGCGCCTCTCCACTGAGCCACCACTCCCGCCCAGCACCAGAGATTTCTTATGAAGGATACTTCCAAAGGCTTAACTTTCCAATAAACCTTTTTCCCCCCTTTCTTTACCTTTTGTCTTTATGAGACAGGGTCTCCTTAGGTAACACTGGCTAGGCTGGAAGTTACTCTTTAGATCAGGATGGTCCTGAACTCACACAGATCTGTTTTTGTTTTGTTTTGTTTGCTTGCTTGTTTGTTTTTGAAACAATGTCACTATATAGCTGTGACTGGCCTAGAACTCACTAAGAGAATAGGCTGGCTTTGAACACACAGAGATCCACCTGCTTTTGGCTCTTGAGAGTAAAATGTTCCACCATGCTTAGTCCTCTTTGTTGTTGTTGTTGTTGTTGTTATTAATTAATTTATTTATTTATTTTTGGTTTTTCGAGACAGGGTTTCTCTGTGTAGTCCTGGCTGTCCTGGAACTCACTCTGTAGACCAGGCTGGCCTCGAACTCAGAAATCCGCCTGCCTCTGCCTCCCAGAGTGCTGGGATTACAGGAGTGCGCCACCACACCCAGCCTTGTTATTATTAATTATAGTTTATTTGTATATGTGTATTGTAGATAGCCCTGGGTTTGTATTTTGATGCTAATTCCACTCCTCAGAGGGGCTGCAGAAGAGTCGTTGACTTGTGAACCTTCTCCCTACCTTGATTTTTCAAATAAAGGCTTGAGCCAATGATTGGGCAGGAGGAAGTGGGAGGAGCTGAGAGTCTAGGGGAGGAGCGATGGGGAATAAACAGGAGTGGGAGGAGCGGTGGGAGATCAACGGAGAGGCGGCAGAGAGAGAAGCTGGTGGCCTGGAGAAACCTCAAGTTATATGGGATAATATAGATGGAAATAGAGTAGTGTGGTGGGGAGATCTGCCAATCTAGGCTTGTAGCTTGATTGAGTTGAGCTTCCTTTTACCGGGGAATTGGGTTGGAAACAAAGTAGCAACATGCGTGGGTATGGGAGGGCATATGCCTGCCACTGTATGGAGGTCAGAGGATCGCTTGTGGAAGCTGGTTCTCTACTATTATTGCAGAGATTCTCAACCTGTGGGTTACAACCACCTTGGGAGGAGGGTCCGACGACCCTTTCTCAGGGGTTACCTTAAGACCATTGGAGAACACAGATATTTATATTACGATGTATAACAGTAGTAAAATTATAGTTATGAAGCAGCAATGAAAATAATGTATGGTTGGGGGTCACCACAACACGAGGAGCTTTATTAGAGAGTGGTAGCATCGGAGAACCACTGCATCATGGGTGCCTGGGATTGAAGCCATGTTGTCAGCTGGCATGCACCCAAGCCATCTCTTAGCCCCATATTCTTTCCTTTTTTAAACGTTATTTTTGTTTTATGTATGTGAGTATTTTCTTTGTGTGTATGTCTGTGCACCACTTATGTGCGCAGTGCTCAGGCAGGCCAGAAGAGCGTGTTAGATCTCCTGGAACTGGAGATCTCTAGAGAGATCTAGAGAACTAGTGGCCTCTCCAAGCCATTGTGAGCTACCACGTGGGTGCTGAGAACGGGATGTCGGTCCGCCGGGAGAGCAGCCAGTGCTCTGAAGCACTGCGCCATCTCGCCAGCCCCGCCTTGTTATTTTCACGGTTTAATACTACATATTATAAACATTTGCTGGGGCTGGAGAGATAGCTCCGTGGTTAAGAGCACCGACTGCTCTTCTGAAGGTTCTGAGTTCAATTCCCAGCAACCACATGGTGGCTCACAACCATCTGTAATGAGATCCGACGCCCTCTTCTGGTGTGTCTGAAGACAGCTACAGTGTACTCACATATAATAAATAAATACATCTTTAAAAAAAATAAACATTTGCCAGTCAGTCCTGTGACTGAATGTGGTGGTTGTGACAAAACCGGGGTATCTTTGTCAGTGTTCCATTGCTATGAGGAGACACCGACCACAGCAACTCTTATAAAAGAAAGAACTCTTATTAAAACAAAACAAAACAAAACGGGGCTGGCTTACTGTTTCTGAGGCTGAGTGTATTATCATCATGGCGGGAACGTGGCAGCATGCAGGCAGACCTGGCGCTGAAGAGGAGCGGAGAGTTCTGCGTCCAGAGCCACAGGGAGCAGGGAGAGAGAGAGAGACACAGGGCCTGGCTAGGGTTTCTGAAACCCACCCCCAGTGACACACTTCCTTAAACAAGGCCACATCTCCCAATCCTTTCAAATAATGCCACTCCCTAAGTATTCAAACATAAGAAACTATGGGAGAGCGGTTTTTGAAACCACCATGGGGTGAATAGGAGATATTTCTTTTCTTTTCTTTTCTTTTCTTTTTTTTTTTTTTTTTTGGTTTTTTGGAGACAGGGTTTCTCTGTGTAGCCCTGGCTGTCCTGGAACTCACTCGGTAGACCAGGCTGGCCTTGAACTCAGAAATCTGCCTGCCTCTGCCTCCCAGAGTGCTGGGATTATAGGCACCACCGCCCGGCGAATACAAGATATTTCTAACAATGCTCAGCCCTTGAGTTCTGCGTTGCAGATCACAGCAGCCTTAGCTCTCAAGGCGGCGCATGCGCACTGCGCTACTCAGGCCCTCACGGCCGCAAACTCTTCCTTGAACACCTCTGCTCAGTGTCTAGACAATCACAAGTCATAAATGGAAGCGTTTTTGCTGCGCATAAAATCTCCTGCTTTTACAGAAACATAATGGTTTAATTAGTGAAAATAAAGAGTTGTAACATTTCTCTACCATCCTTCCTTAGTAGCATGTATGAGATCGATGTATGTTTGGATTGTATTGTGTTTACATGTTTGATGTTCAGCATTGCTGTTTTGAGCCCGTGTTGGGACTTTAGAGCAGGTAGACAGGCATGGAAGGTCAGACAGGAAATCCGGGGAGAAGCTGGCTGAGGCGGTGCAGCAAACCGGAACCACTGGAATCATGGAGGGAAAAGTTCCCGGGACAGGGCTGAAAAGGGATCAGCGGAAGAAGCTGCAGACCTCCCAACAAAGCCCACAAGATCCCCAAGTCCAGAGCGACCATAGGCTCTCCATTGATCTCCATGTGCCCACATTCCTCACCTCAATCATCATCATCATCATCATCATCATCATCATCATCATCATCATCATTATTTGGTTTCTTACACAAAGACATAAGTAAAAACATACACACTGTGAAAGATTCAGAAAGGAGAAAGAAAACACATCTTATACATGATCCCAACACCAACCCCACCTTGAATATTTGGCACATTTTCTCCATGCTTTTATTTTTTTAAATAATCTCCCATAAAAGATCTTTCTTTCCTTTTCTTTCTTCCTTCCTTCTTTTCTTTCTTTCCTTCTTTCTTCCTTCTTTCTTTCATTTTTTGAGGGGTGGTTGATAGAGGGTTTCTTTTATTGTTTTAAGATTGAATAGTACACTAATACATGAGAGGTCGAGAGTAGAAGGAACTTATGATTTACAGATTTCAAGACAGTTTCCAATCTTGTACCTCTGGTTAGTTTCCAAAGGTCATAGAAAATTTAAAAAAAAAATCGAAAATGGTAAAAGTAAAATTGATGTTTTAGTTGCTAACTTGAGTTTCAGTGACAACGACAATGACGATGATGATGAGCTATAAAATGAGTTTGGGCTTGGGGTTAGAACAGAATTTCCAACCATTTCTGATGTGTCTTTAAACACTTCTGCCCTTCTGTATCACATATTTGGGCAGTATTGACAATAAATTCCAAGTATCGATCAAAGTAAGAGGCTGAGGACTATGTTTTACTGATAAACAAGGTTCTGCTGAAGCTTGGGGGAAAAGTATCCTGCTGGTCTCGGAGGGACAAGCTGGGGCCAGCAGCTGGCTGACTTCAGACCTCACACCTCAGCCAACTTGAAAGCAGTGTCTCCCGGAGACAGGCCTGGGCGTTCATTTTTGAGTGATGTTCAGGTGGTAGTCTTTAAAGAACATTGAGGTCTTTTTTTTCCCCTTTATTTTCTTGTCTAGCAAAAGGCAGAGACCAAGCGAGATTTAATGTGTTTTTGGTTTGTTAATCCAACATCTAGTTACAAAGCTCTGTGCCTGTAGTCAGAGCAGAGTCTTCAGAACTGCATCTGAAAGCCACCCACTGAGACTGACTGTGGAGAGGAGACAGTCTAAGGGAGTTTTATCTTGGCTAGCTAACAAGTGTGGGGTGTGGCTGTGTGTAGCTGTGTGTTTGTGGACTTCCTGGTGTGTGTGTGTGTGTGTGTGTGTGTGTGTTCCTGAAGTTGTCATGAGTCTAGATAATATAGGATCAGAATTGTTTAGTCTCATTTTTATTTTGCTTTGTCTTGGTTTTGAAACAGTTTCTCATGTAGTCTAGAGCTGGCTAGTCTGAATTCACTATGTAGACCAGGCTGGCCTTGAACTTCCTGTGATCCTCCTGCCTTCGCCTCTCGAGTGTGGGATAGTAGGTGTGACCCACTCTACTAAGTGTGCGAACACAGTAACGAGCCGGCCCACCCGGCTTCCTTTACCTCTTGGAGGACATGGAGGGAGGATATTTCTGTTATTACTGTTAAGGCCTAGGTAACTGTTACCTGGATAGCCTGCCATTATAGGGAAACCTTCTCACAAGTGTCTTCTGTTACTAGGAAACTTTCTAATGCCAAGTCGAGATTACATATTCTGTTATGTTCTGTGTGCCTGGAAAGACGCCACGATAGAAGTCAGTAGAACTGTTTTGTATAGTTACCTACAATAAGCTTGGATTCGAACCAACCAACCACCCAACTTCCTCCATATCTGTATAAGCTTTTATGGCATAAGCTGCACCTGGGAGCGACCCCAACCCAAGGGAAAGAAACTATTTAAAATAAGACGTCCATTTTGAGTGACGGTCTAGTAGTGTTTACGTTCCCAGGGCCTCCCTGGGAACTGACATCCTGTTTAGCAGAAAGAGCCACTCGAGTGGGTAACTGCCATCCTGGTGGGGAAATTAAGACATGAATGTTTGACAAGTCCCATCCTGGTAGACAGGTTAGAACATGAATATTATTAGACAAGGCAAGTCCCCTGCCGCAGATGAATGCCCCAGTCAATGGGAGCAGGACAAGTGTACAACAAAGACACGTTCCCAAGGAGATCCCCTACCCCTAAATCCTGATTGGTGGAATAACCTGGCACAGGTGTTTGTGGAGTTTGGGCTCAAAAGCCTTGTAGGACCTTAACACGGGGTCACGGTCCAGTTTCCGAGTCTGGACCACATCCCTGGTCAATCAGTCCTGGGGCATGTGCTCAGTAATTAGCCCTGTCTGACTGAGATCGGTGTCCGGGTGGCTTGTGAGGCAATTCCTGGACCTCAACAATTACATGGCGTGCAAAACAAGCAAATATAATGCTCTAGACCCAAATACTCCCCCTCCACAAACACACACATTCAGACAGAGTCCCATGTAGTCCAGGCTAGCCTCAAGTTCTCTTATGGATCTGAGAATGACTCCGAATTCCTGATTTTCCTGTTTCTACTTCCCAAGCACTGAGATTACAGGCCTGGGTCACCATTTGTGGCTTAAAACAGGCTTTTCATTCTGATTTTTAGATAGGACTGTTGCTTCTTGTCTCTGACAGGGAACATGCCTTCTCAGAATAATTACAAAGGTCACAGTCTATTAATGACATCTCCCTTTTTGGAATGGGAAGTCCCATGAGTCCGTTGTGACTATGGTGTTGGCCTCTGTGAGGTGCTTTCCCGAGGTTCCTCTTGGGCAGGAAACCAGCTGGGCAGACCAGGGACTGTTTTACTGGGGAAGGGACCTCCCAGTGGAGGCCTGGACAACAGGAAGAATTTTCCAGAAGAAGGTTGGGTTTGAGGAGCCAAAATCTAGGCTGGGCCATGTGGAGAGTGGAGGAAGTAATTAGCTTGCTGTGCCGACTGAGGAAGAGGAGGAAGCAGGTTAGACTGAAACCAGGTAAGGGTGAGAGCCAGGACTCCAGCCCGCTCCAGAAGTGAGGAGTCTCGGAAGCCAGCTTTGAAACAGTAAGCAGGACAAATTTAAGTGCATTTTTTTATTCTCATAAAATTTCATTACATAATAACATTAAAAAAATTCAAAAGTTGGGCTCGAGAGATGACTCAGCGGTTAAGAGCACCGACTGCTCTTCCAGAGGTCCTGAGTTCAAATCCCAGCGACCACATGGTGGCTCACAACCATCTGTAATGAGATCTGACGCCCTCTTCTGGTGTGTCTGAAGACAGCTACAGTGTACTTACTAACAATAACAATAAATAAAATTTAAAAAATTCAAAAGTTGATACATAGAATTAGAAGTTTGGCTTTTTCACCCAACATTTCTACTATGAGACTTTTCAAAGAACAAAGGCTGGTTGTGATTTTATAGACCCATAATCCCAACACTTACGGGGAGGCGAAGGCAGGAAGAGCAGGATTCCAGGGCTAGCCTCAGGTACACAGCAAGTGTGAGAATGTTAGAGCTACCTGAGAGCCTGTTTCAGGCAAATAAACCAACTGTAAAGAGAATCACCTAGATGTTATAATTAATGTGTTGCTAAATTTTCTTTATCTTATGTCCATCTATTTATCAACCATCTTTTAATCTGTTAGCAGGCCCATCTCTCTCTGCTTCCTACCTCTTTAATTCCTCTTTCTCCTTTTTGACAAGGTCTTCCTAACAGCCCTAGGTGGCCTTAAACTCACACACACACACACACACACACACCACACACACACACACACACACACACACACCACACACACACACACACACACACACACACACACACCACACACACACACACACACACACACACCACACACACACACACACACACACACACCACACACACACACACACACACACACACACACACACCACTTCTGCCTTCCTGGTGTGCTGTGTGCCAACACATCCAGCTTTGTATTTGGTTTCTTGTTGTTCTAGGCGATAAAATCAGGGCTTTACACACACTGGGCAGGCGCTCTGCCGATGAGCTACATGCCCAGACCTCTGGGGTTGTTTTTGATTGTTTGGTTTTGGCATATGGTCATCCTATATAATTCAGGCTGGCCAGTAACATCAGATACAGGTCCTCCTGCCTTAACCTCCTAAGTGCGGGGATTCCAGGCCTGGGCCACAACACCCAGCAAGAATACATATTGTAAAAAAATCTTCTAAACATTTGCTTAAAAGCCAAGGAGATAGACTAGGGAAAAAAAAACCAAACTAAACAGCAAGTAAGGCAAACAGAAAGGTCAAAGGGCAGAGAGCATAAAGACAAACAACAACAAACCCTAGCAAGATACCGGATGCATCCACTCAGAACGCGATTAATCAGATACATACTGATGGGCATTCTCTCTCCCTTGGTGACACAGATAGAGGCCAGGTTAGACCAGATAAAATAGATAAAGGCGGGTTTATTAGGAGGCAGCTCTCAGGTGGGTTCACTGATCTCACAGGTGGAGGTCCGTGGAGTCACACATCCAGACTAAAGCAAGAGCTTAGGGGACGACTGACGATGTGCCAGCTAGGAGCTGGGGTGGTGTCCACACACGGTCGGAATCTGAGCCCTGGCGGGCACGCTTGGGTGGGTTGCCGGAAACTCAGAACCGAGGAGTGAAGATGACACGTTCGTTTTCTCCAAGCAGACGAGCTTTCTCTGTGCAGGCAGAGTTGGGGAAGAAGGGCAGGTGGAGTTTCCCAGCACTAGGCAGGTAAAGGCACGCGGATCACAAGTTCAAGGCCAGGACACAGTATGAGCTAGGTCATGGGTAGGAGCTAACTCATAAACAAACTAGCAGTCAGCAAACAGGAAGCAGAGATGGTTAGCCAACAATCACAGAGAAAGACCCAACTCTACACGGTGCATAGAAGGCACGTACCTTGAATGAAACCGGAATTATATAGTTAAAAGCTGGGGAAGTCTATCCCGTGCAAACACTAAGCATAGAGATGATACTATTAATCAAGTGTGATGTGCACACACCTGTAATACTAGCACTTGGGAGGTAGGGGCAGGATGGTCAGAAGGGCAAGGCCACCCTGGGCTACATATGACAAGATGCAGTCGAGTATTAGCAGAGCCGTGGATTCCGGTCTGGATTCTGGAGGGACGGCACCCAGGCTTTGATGTAACTTTTTGTAAATAGTTGGTGATGGTTGTCTGGGGTTTATGGGGCTGCTGATTCACAGAGCTTTTGCACGGCCAACCAGGAAGTCTAGTCTGACTGAGAACTGCTTAGGTGAGGGTTTAGGACAACTCCTAAATCCGATAAGAGATTTCGGTATGTGGAAATTGACTGGCTGGAAAGCGCCTTCCGTTTAACAGCGAAGAGGCTTCTGGCGAGCAGTTCTGTGGTCAGTCTTCTGAGGCTGACCCGCCCTGCTGCCGAGGAGCCTGAATCCTTACTGCAGTGTCTCTCTGTGTGTGGGTGGAGTCAGAAGACCCACAGCTCGGACTCATAAGACCTGTTTTGTTTTGTTTGTTCAGCTGGTATTTCTACATTATTAAGAAACGTCAACTTAAGAGACAAGGAGTATTTGGAAAAGTAAGCATAATTTTGTAATCTAGCTGATTTCCAGGTCAATGTGGGCTACAGAGAAACTTTTTGCTCTATTTATTTATTTAGATAGGTCTCGAGTACCTGGGCTGGCCTTGAATTCTTACATAGTCAAGGATGACCGCGAATTTCTGATTTTCCTTCCTTTACCTGATGAGGGCTGGGATTAGCTGCACGTACCACTGCACCCAGTTCAGTCTGTGCTGGAGACCAGACCCAGGGCCTCCTGCGTGCCTGCCAGGTCTCTGATACATTCTCAGCAGAGATACAGCTTACAAACCCAGAACTCCACTTCCTCCTTATGAAAGGCTGAACAGAACTGTGAGCCACTCAGTTTCTCGTTCCTGGACGCTGCCTGGATAAAGCCTGTGGTCTGGACCGGCCTGTGCAAGATCCTCTTCTTATTGCACTGAGGACTTGGAGCAGCAGAAAGGAAAATCACAGTTTCATTTCAGAATAGACAGTTAAAAAAAGGTCAATTCCCCCAAGTAAAGAAAAGGGACTTAATGACCAGGGGTAAGTGCAGATGCAATTTCAGGGGAACTGGAAGACAAAAATCATAATAATTCCCTCCTTTAGAGTTATAAAGAGAAATCCTAAGAATCAAAGATTATTTTTCAAATGTCTTAATTTCTACTGAAAGGATAAGGTTGCAAGCTAGGAATCCCCCGTGCCTGAGTCTAGGGTGACCCCAGGGGAGCAGAGGTTTGGCCCATTCTTTCCTCCAGGGTCCGGCTGCGAGGCTCAGGCTGGGAGTGTCCCTGGCATCTTTTCCTGTCTCCCTCCGCAGAGCGGCTGTGGCAAAGTGGCAAAGACAAGTACGGCTGGGGGCTGGCAGAATCACTTCAGGGGCTGCGGAACTCCTGCCTGGGGGCACTTAGGTCCCCCTATTGCCAGTGGGGGAGGGTGGGCATGACCCTGTGTGTGGCGGCCACGTAAGCGGAAATGACTTAACTAGTTCTTCCGGCCTCTGTGAGAGGCTGATAGGTTCTCAGAGAGCGCGGGTTCGGATGGTTTGAACTGATTGGCTTAGAAGCTTGTGGTAGGCGGGTTCTGTTATAAGTCTATAAAAAGCCAATCCGAGTCTACGCACTCAGCTCACTTCTTTTACCCTACATGGTAAGACTGTGACCCCCAGAGCTCTGGAAATTAAAATTCCTCTTGCAAATTGCATCAGGTCTGCTTCTCGTGAGTGATTGGGGTGCCAGTTTTCGAGGCGTGGGGTGCCGGGGTACCCCCGTTTTTCTTTTGGATCCTACACTACTCTCATTTGAGAACATCACAAGTACATACGGAATAGTGTTATCAAAGTTCATGTATTTTAATGAAAAGATTTCTGTTCAAGTCATTAAGTTAATTATATAATTATATAATCTGTTTACTGGCGGGTCTATAGTCCCAGGCTAGCCCCGAGCTTCCTCCCTAGCAGAGGATGACCTTCGACTTCCGTTTCTACCTCAGAAGTCCTGGGGTTTGAGTCATGGTCACCCCACCAGGGTATGTCCGGGGCTAGCTCTGGAACCCAGGGCTTGCTGCGGGCGAGGCGAGCGCTCTGCCGGGAGTCCCTAACCTCTCTCCTCCCATCGGTGGCCAACAGGACACACTTGTGTGACTGTTTACTTGGATGGGAAAGCAGGTGCCGTCTCCTGGCCCAAACAATGAAACCTCAAATAGCTGACCAGCTTGAAAGAGTTAATAGGTCTAGTTAAAGGTTTTGCTTGTTTAAGCACAGGGTTTCGGGTAGCCCAGGCTGGCCTCAAATTTCCTTTATAGTCAAGGATGACCCTGAGCATCTGATCCTGCCACCGGCTGCCTCTGCCTCTCAAGCGCTGGGGTCCCAGACGCGGGCCACCGAGCCTGGCTTATCGCTGCGGTGGAGGGGACCTAAGGCCTCGCCTGCGGAGCAGCGCTCTGTCAGCTGAACGCCCTCCTCGGCCCTTTAACACAGCCTAAGGCACCGTTTAAACACCAGGAGAACAAAAATTCCCCCATGTTCTTCATGGCCATGGGATGAGTGTTTATTATTGAGATTAATGGAGGTGAAGAAGAAAAGTCAGCTCTAACTAAGATGCAATGCAGATGCAGAGCCGCTGAGACGCGGGCTGCTCTTCGGGGGGGGGGGGGGGACCTGGGTTTGGTGCCCAGTGTCAAATGACAGCTTACCACTGCCCAGAACTGGAATCCAGGGCATCTGATGTCTCTTCTGCCCTCCGAGGGTACCAGGGATGCATGTGATTCACAGACGGACATGCAGGCCCAAACTCAAACAAGTCAAAATAAGATGTAAATATAATTCTGTTTTGAAACCTTTTCCTAGGCCCGGGTGAGCAGCTAAGCCATAGAGGACTCTCCCCTGTGCAGCACACGCTGCGAGTTGTGGTCCCAGCCTGTAATTCCAGAAATCAGGAAGGTGAGCCAGAAGACTCAGTAGATCAGTCATCTTTGGGTATATGGAGACCTTAAGGGCTAGCCTGGGCTACAAAAGGCCCTGTCTCAATTAAAAAATGTCTTGCTCCTTCTCCAGGGTCTACCCACATAAATATAGTCATCATCCCCCACTAAGGAAGCTTCTCTTTGCCGCAGACGCAGACCATTATAGAAAATTAAAACTAACCAAAATGTAGAGATGGGTAGCCCAGTCCCACTGGTAAAACTACAATACAACTCCCGTTCGGTTGTGACATGTCACAGAAGAAGAGGGCGCAAGACTGTACGAGCCAGCACGTCAGGGGACTTGCAGCGACGCTGTGTCTCCCCGTATTGGCAGAAGCCACACTCATAAGGCTTCACCAACACGACTGCCCGCTAAGGAGCTGAACGAGGACCACAACAGACGTGCAAATATTATGCCAGGAAACGTTCGTGGACCCCAAAAGGCCACCAAGCAGCCGATTCGGAGGCCATGGCACTAGGGTCTCTGTATTCAAGCTCCAGCTTGGACTCCCGCCGACACTGACACAGCAGAAAGTGGAGCCCTGAGCCGAGTTTCAGGCAAGCACTGATAGATGAAGAAGGGGGCATCCTGCCTGGTACACATATGATTGGGGGGCCACGATGGCCTTTAACATAGTTGGCTGGTGCTGGGAGCCAAACCAGAAACTTAACTTCTGCTTTCCTCCCGATTGGTGGTGAGAAAGTGAAGTGTGGGGGGGGGGGGGCGCTGGGGGGCGGGCTTGGAACCTGTGGGTGTAGACTTGTTGGGAAATAAGCTAGAAACTGGTGCGAGACACAGGTTTTGTTGGGGGGTAGCCTGGAAACTGGTGTTAGGTACAGGTTTTGTTGGGGGGTAGCCTGGAAACTGGTGTTAGATACAGGTTTTGTTGGGGGGTAGCCTATTACGTAACTTGAGTTCAACCTTAGGTCAGGCTCTCTTAAGATGGAGTCTGAACCCTAAGGATTTGCTCCCTCACTGACATGGATGGGGGTGGGAGCCCAGGAGACCCCAATACCTCACAGAGAACCACAGGCCACTAAGAAACAGTCCTCCCCAGGGAGGAGCATGCCAATTGTACCGGACACCAAATGGTCAGCTCTGAAACCTTACGTATGGAGAACATTCTTCAGACTGAGTGGGCTGTGTTCATGCATTTGAGAGAGAGAGAGAGAGAGAGAGAGAGAGAGAGAGAGAGTTTATGCACATATGCATGTGTGTAACAACAATGAAAGGAAGAGAAGCCATACATTTGAAAGAGAGCAATGTGGGTTGGGACATGGGAGGGTTTAGAGGGAGGAAGGGAAAGGGGGAAATGATATAATTATATTATAATCTCAAAAAACCCACAATTATCCAAAAATCTTTTCCTTTTTTATATTGTGCTTGGAGAGTTTCTTTTGTTTTTAACTTTTAAACATTGTGTGTGTGTGTGTGTGTGTGTGTGTGTGTGTGTGAGAGAGAGAGAGAGAGAGAGAGAGAGAGAGAGAGAGAGAATGTATGCGTGTACACATAAGGGGTGGAGGACAAAGGACAGTTGGACAGTTTTGGGGAGTGAATTGTCTCCTTCCATTATGTGACTACAGGGGTAAAACTCAAGTTTGCTAGGCTTAGTGACAAGTGCCTTTACAATGGGGCCATCTTGGCAGCCCTCTTTGGGTTTGAGCCTGGACTTTGTAAGGTAGCCCTGGCTGGCCCGGAGACCACACTGGTCCTCCGACTTCATCACCACAGGCATAATGGAAGATTCTGAAGGGCCAGGCTGCTCTAGGATTATAACTCCCAGAGCCAGGTTGTGACTGGATCTGGCTTGATAATCCCCCAAGGAGTTCCACTACCAAAAGAGCCTGATGATACCACCGGGAGGAGTTAGTGAGTTAGTTAGAATATATGTAGTTTTTCCCCCACCATCTCAATAATTCAGGAAAGCATCCCCTTAGAGAAGAACCCCCAGAGATGTGTTTTCTGTTTCATACGGTTCCAGAAATGCACAGACACTCTCTCTCTATGCCCTGTCTCCAGAGTCTGTCTTCCTAGTCTACGAAGCCGGCCACACCTTCCATGACTACAGTGATATCTGAAGTGCTCGTCCACATTACAGAAGCGATTAGATCAAAACCTCTTTGGTTGCAGAGCTGGCCTGAGGATGCATTTGAACCCAGTGCCGCAGGCTCCTCTCCGAGACTGCAGCTTCCTGATCACCTCTTAGGAAGCCCTGCGTCTGCAATTGGGTCACCTCAACCATTTTGCATTAACTCTTAGCTTGCCGTCTATGGTGAACGCACCGACCACAAAGCTGACCCTTTGCCCTGTGACACCTCACTAACTATATACTCACTCCCCCACTTTGATTGACTTTAGGCGAATGATAGAATTAAACTTCAAATACAGACCCCACAGGCCCTCTACAAATGGCGTGAAATGATGGTCTTATAACAGGAAGAACAGGAGGGGTGAAATCATTCCAACACCACAACTATAAACTCTCACCACCACATTACGCCCTCAGCAAGTTCAGATGAGCCAGTCCGGCCCTTACCAAGTCCTTGGTGCCTTTCTGTAACTTCCTTCCAATTTACAGTCCACAGGCAGAAAAACGTACTATGCAACACACAACAAAACAAAGCAAACTCACCAGAAACCACCTCTCTGGGAGCTTGCTGATCCTGCTAAGACTTAGTGCGACGATGCTTCTCTAATTGAATGTACATCCAATCACCTGCTGGAGTTAACCAGGGATGCGATGAAACAGACTTGGTCCGTCTGGGTACCAGGAATTTAAAACACCACGAGCGCATCCTCATGTGTAGCCAGGGCTGCACACCAAACCAAAACTTCCTCACACGAATCCACATCGGAACAACTACAATAATATATTTTGAAATTTATTTCTTACCTCAACCCCAAATGATTATGATGTGGTTTTTAAAAAAAAATTACTTGTTGCAGGAAGAATCTCACCGAGGGCGGAATCCCTGTCTGCCAAGCTGGCCGCAGCCCGTCTGGGGCTGAGGAAGTCAGAGGAGAAGCAAATTCAGGTACATTTTATTGTCCTGGTTTCGGTTTGTCAGACAACAGGGGCAGATTTTTAGAGGAAAATAATTCCTAGAAAACCCCTGATTGGTCGGGGTAGTGTTTCTAGGAGGCTGATTGGACCAAGGCTGTTTCCAGGCAGGGGATTGGTCGAGAGGCTGTTTCCAGGCTGTCTAGCCAGGAGATTGCTTGGTCTCCAAGGGTTACTCAATCCACAGTGTGCTAAGGGGTCTTTAACGCGGGTGTTTTGGAATGGTAATTCCGCCCCTCCCCCTCCCCCGTGACAAAAGCTTATTGAAGAGAATGCTAGTACTTTAAGAACTCCTCCTAAGAACGCTGCCCACTTTTAGAATGCATCTTCCCTAAGGGGTATGAATACTCTCAGAAGCAGAAGCTTCCTAAATGACTTTTTTCACAACTCAAGGAGTGGCTTAAGCTATTCCATAGAAAACTTGGGGGGGGGGGCTTTAAAAAGGTAGCCGTAGGCCACAAGTACAGTTCAATTGTTGGCTTGTTTCCTAGCTTCTCTTTCTGCTTAAGTCCATGAAGCCATTCTTATTTAATATTGGAAGGAAAACTTGCAAGAAAAAAAAATGAAGATGAGGTATGGTAGTTCAAGACTAATTACAGCGCTTAGGAAGTGGAGACAGGAAGATAAGAAATTCAAGTCTGGGGGGGGGGGTCGGGCGGTGGTGGCGCACGCCTGTAATCCCAGCACTTGGGAGGCAGAGGCAGGCGAATTTCTGAGTTCGAGTCTAGCCTGGTCTACAGAGTGAGTTCCAGGACAGCCAGGGCTACACAGAGAAACCCTGTCTCGAAAAAAAAAAAAAAAACCCAAAACAAAAAGCAAAACAAAAAAGAAAGAAAAAAGAAAGAAAGAAAGAAAGAAAGAAAGAAAAAAGAAAGAAAGAAAAAGAAATTCAAGTTTGCTTTCTGGTATGTAACGAAGTTTAGCCTGGGTTGCATGAAACCTTATCTCAACAAACACAAAAACAAAAAACAGGGGCTACGGGATATCCCGGGGGGGCGGGGGGGCAGTGCTTGCTATGCAAGTGTGTGGACCTGAGATTTTAATCAGTGAAGAGATCAAATTTCAGACACTGATGTAGAGATAGTTTATTCAATTCTTAGTTTAGAAAAACATCTCCCATTTTCAATATTAGTTACTAACCTCTTATAAAAGCTTCAAGGGGCACGCGCGGTGGGGTGGGGGTGCGGGTGGGGCGTGCTGGAGAGATGGCTCAGCAGTTAAGAGGACTGGCTGCTCTTCCAGAGGTCCTGAGTTCAATTCTAAGCAGCCACACGGTGGATCTCGACCATCTATAAAGGGATCTGATGCCCTCTTCTGGCAAGCAGGTGTATGAGCACTCTTACATTAAAAAAAAAAAAAAGAATTACTAGTTTAAAGGAGAGAGAGAGAGAGAGAGAGAGAGAGAGAGAGAGAGAGAGAGAGAGAGAGAGAGAGAAAGGGGGGCGCTTCAGGACTTGGAGAGTTGAGGCAGAGGGTCAGGATCACAGGATCACTAGGTCTTCCTTCGCTATATAAAGGTGTTTGAAACCATCCTGGCTTACCTGAGACTCTGTATCCAGAGAAATAAGTGAAACGCCGACTTTCAGGCCCACACCAAACCTATTGAATTACATTTTATGTTTAATGAGCTCACCAGGTGAGGTTGTGCCTTAAAGTTTCAGAGGCAAAACTAAAACCGTGGGCCCTGAAAGGTTATCCTCCCCCCCCTTAAAATCTAATACACGTATAGAGTGCAAGCCAGTCGGATTCCAGGTCTTCCTGCTTGAGCCTCTGGTGAAGTCTTCGGCTGTGCGTGATAGAAGGTTGGTAGATCGCCTGTGCCGTGTGGGTACTATGGTGACAGGACACTGTGGTTGTGGAGGTTGGAGTGGGATCTCCAGTTCCAGACGAGACTGGGCTATTACAATAAATCTAAGCCTCAAAACCGCACAAGCCAGAGGTTGTCCAGGCTTGGATGTAGTTCAGATGATAGCATGCTTGCCTATAACGCACGGAGTTCTGAGTTTAGTCCCCAGGGCTGCACCAAATGAGACGTGGTAGAGAAAGCGTGTAATTCCAGCACTCGGGTAGAATAGGGATGGTCAGGAGTACAGTGTCATCCGTGGGTCCTCAGGGAGACTGGGGCCACCCTGGGACACGTGAGACTTGGTCTCAAACAAACACAGAACCCCCAAGCCACAAACCAATAACTTGATAGAAGTCCTGGTTGAGCGTCAATAAATCTGTTGTTTTGTAAAGTTGCGTGTGATGGCTCGCACCTATCATCCCAACGTTTGAGAGGAGGAGGCAGGGGGATCAGGAGTTCCAGGTCAGCTTGGGTGACGGAATCAGATCCTTCTTTACTCAAAAGGAAAGAAAACATCCGAAACCCGTAAGTGGCAGAGCTGAGGTAGGATGAAGGCGTCCCGGAAGATGGTGATTTACACATCCTCCCTGGCCCGGGGAAACCTGCTTCTTGCAAAGCCCACTGGGTCCCGCATCTATTACACACAACTGCGCATCAGCTCAGGTCCATCCTCTCAGAAGCAATAGTTGATGTGAAAATTGATTCTCAACTGAAAGGGCAAACAGCATCCCGGATCACTGAAAACAGTTGAACTAATTTTTTACGGCGTACAGAAGCTGATATTTACTCTCTGTGGAAGGCTTGACCGCAAAGCTTAGCGAGCCCCCGCCCTCCCTTAATGAGGTTACGGACCTGAGCTGGACAGCCAGCGTTCAGCGATACGCATGGCTACTTAATCGAGGTAGGTGAGGCTGGCCTCTGCTACTATGAATCTGGCGGGGGAGCCAAATCCGACATTAGGAATGCCGCTGAATTTAAGGACTGACCAGACCTTATTTGAGTCCCAAATCGGTGAGGTGGATTCCCAGGGTTGTAGCGCCATCTGGTGGAGAAACATGAGGTATATTCAGTTTTCAAGGACAGAAAATATGGAGAATTAGGTTTATCTTTCCACGGGATTCTACCCAACTCCTCAGTATTCAGTGTATACAGTTTGGTTCTATTTGTGATACTTAAGGCTGACCATGGGCTAGTTGGTAGAGGGATTCCCTCAAATGTGTGGTGCCTTGGGTATATTGTCAGGCACTACATAACTCACACATGGTGGTTCACATGGAAGATACAGGCAGAAGAGAAGTTTAAGGGCATCTTCAGGTTACACAGATGATTTTGACGTCAGACTGAGATTCGTAGGATCCGGTGTTAATAAAGAAAGCAATAATAGCATCATTGAGTGCATGCTCTCCTCAAGCCCTAAGACAATGTTTCAGAAAAATCCTGCCGGGCGGTGGTCGCACACACCTTTAATCCCAGCACTTGGGAGGCAGAGGCAGGCGGATTTCTGAGTTCGAGGCCAGCCTGGTCTACAAAGTGAGTTCCAGGACAGCCAGCTCTATACAGAGAAACCCTGTCTCGAAAAAATAAAAAAATCCAGTGCCATTTGTACTAATCTAATGCTGCCTTTGGGGTCTCTTGTGTAGGCTGTGCTGCTGTTAAGAGATTTTGTTTTTATTCGTGTGTGTGTGTGTGTGTGTGTGTGTGTGTGTGTGTAGATGCCTAACTGATGTGCATGCTAGGAACCAAAGTCTAGTTCTCTGCAAAGCTAAGTGCTCTTAACAGTGCGGTCGTCTTTCTAGCCCCTTGTCTGCTTAGTGAGGGAAGGGATGGGCTGGTCCTCCAGACACCCAAAGACTATGACTGAAATACACCGGAGAGAAGTAGGCTTAGGGCACCCAGCAAGGGATGCCAGAGCTGCGGGACTTTGAGCCTCATGAAAGATGCTCTTTCCTAAGTTGTTCAGGGAGGTAACAGGATCAAGACTAGGTTGATTTACAGAAGATGGAGACCCCAGCTGGGACTGGAAGCTGTCATTTTGGCTACTGTGAAGCTGAGGTATAAGGCCTTTCATGGGCTACAGAGTAGTTTAAAGTTAGCTTGGACAATTTAGCAAAACTCTGTGTGTGTGTGTATGTGTGTGTGTGTGTGTGTGTGTGTGTGTGTAACACTAGAGGGACATTACCTCATTTAGGGTTCTTTGTGGTGACAATACACCATGACTATGGCAACTCTTGTTTGTTGGTTGGTTGGTTTTTGAGAAAGCACTTCTTTGTGTAGCCCTGGCTGTCCTGGAACTAGCTCTGTAGACAAAGCTGGCCTTGAACTCACAGAGATCTGTCTGCTTCTACCTTGGGATTAAAGGTATGCACCACCACTGCCTGGTTCATGGAAAGTCTTTTTTTTTTTTAAGGTTTATTTATTTTATGTACATGAGTACATCATCGCTGTCTTCAGACACACAAGAAGAGGGCATCGGATCCCATTACAGATAGTTGTGAGCCACCATGTGGTTGCTGGGAATTGAACTCAGGTCCTCTGGAAGAGCAGTCAGTGCTCTTAACCTCTGAGCCATCTCTCCAGTCCCCATGGAAATTTTTATAAAGGTAAACATTTAATTGGGGCTGACTTAGTTTCCCAGCTTTAGTCCATTATTATCTTGGCGGGAAGCACGGTGGTGTCAGGTAGATATGGTGCTGGAGAAAGAGAGAGTTCTACACCCAGACCCAAAGGCAAAGAAAGGAAGAAAATGATGCACCAGGTTTGGCTTGAGCTTCCCCCCCCCCCCAGACAAGGTTTCTCTGTGTAGTCCTGGCTATCCTAGAACTCACTCTGTAGACCAGGCTGTCCTTGAACTCAGAAATCCGCCTGCCTCTGCCTCCCAAGTGCTGGGATTAAAGGCGTGCGCCACCACCACCCGGCTTTGGCTTGAGCTTTTGAGACCTCAAAACTTTCCCACGGTGACACAATTCCTCCAACAAGGCCACACCTCCTCCAACAAGGCCACACCTCCTAATACTGCCTCGCCCTGAGCCTATAGGGCCATTGTCTTTCAAAACACCACAGAGGTTATCACAGACGTTATCCTTCCTGTCCTTCCCTCCGGTAACTCTAGACTTACTATTATCCGTGCTGCAGCCATCCCTAAGGAGCCCCTCCTCGCAGTGCACCGTCATCCCCTGAAGACTCCATCTCCGTGAAGACAGGGTCGTTGCCCTGCTAACTAAGCCATTGTCCAGATGGCTTTCTGAGCTTGGTACAAAATGGCGGACTCCCTTTGTCAGCGAGGTTTCCTCTTCTCAACTTGGGGGATCCCAGACCCCACACCCTATACCTGTGGAATGTCACATAGCTTTGGTTAAAGTTAAGGGTTCAGCTTCCTTTCCCCTGATGAGAAGCGGTTCAGCTAGGACCTGAGAGTCCTGAAGTGCTTCCCCATGCTAATGAGGCACCTCTGTACCTTACACCTGCAGCCAATGACCTTTTCCCATCCTGGATACTCTACACCGCAGCCCCTCCCCGCCCCATCGCCCCCTCCCCAAAACTGTATAACCTTTGAATCACCCCGCATAAAAGTTGATCTGTCTCCCCAGAGCCGGTCCCTGTGTGATCCTGAGCCCCAGCCACCGGCTGTCAACATCTCTGCTCCGTTTCCCTTGTGGACCGGATATCAGCTAGCAGTGTTAAAGTGTTCGGCGTAGTCTAAGACACTTGCATTAGTTCTTGTAAGTCTCTGTCCCTTTTGGAAAACATCCATTATCGCCTTATAAAATAAGCGCGCAGTGTCTTACGAAAGTTAATCTAAAATTATATGAGCTGTATCAAAGGGAAATTCTACACTATTATAAGAGCCTTTTAAAGATAAATAAAATCACAGTACCGGTCACAGCACCTCCCCTAATCAAACAGGTGATTTCATCAAATAAAACAAAAAAGACTTTGCTTCAAAGATTCCCTTTGCCTGCAGGGAAGGGATTTTTTTTTTCCAGGTACCAACTACCGACTAACTAGCCAGTGCCAGAGTAGCCGAAATACGGGATGTCAACTCTTAGGTTTGATTTCTCGCCTCAGACTCGTTTCCGTTTCTTCTGTGAACATGACCACGTAGACCTCAGAAGTGCTGCTTGGTATTCATCTTCAAAACATCAACAGGAAACTGCCAAGTAACTCCATATTTACAGATACATTTATTTAGATATGAAAATTCATCCAATCTATTTAGTACTTTGTTCGGTGTATACCTCAGAGATAAAAATAACTCTAATCTTGATCTTAGGAGAACCACAGGTGAGGATATTATCACCCCCCATTGGCTGTCTTTTTGCTATGTTTGTTCAGACCCCACCACAAAGTCAGATCTGGATCATGACTGCTCGCAGACTTGGCATGATCCAGAAGTTTCTTCATCATGGCTTTACTGGTTTTCTTCTTTCCTCTTCCACTTTCCTGCTTCTGACTTAGTCTCATCTGTATCAGATCCAAGGGACATGAAAGAAAACATTAGGATAACGTTTGGTCTCCGAGAGTGCCGGCTGGGATGCAGGAGGAGGGTCTTTGAGCTGGTGAGCTTTTAGGAAGGCTGACTGACCATGAGAGCGTCAGTGACTGTGACGTGGTGGGGATCTGGCAGATCTAGAGCCAGATGATCTTCAGCCATCCTCAGATTCCTCCGTGGCTATTTACTGCCCACCCCTGTGTCTGGCCTAACCGGAGTATCGCAGGAAGCCTTTAGGGATACACTAACCTGCATTAACCAAAAAGCTAAAAATGTCATCAGCTAGCAGGATCCGAGGCCTCGAGCCAAGCTCTCCCCACTCCTCTGTGATGGTTAACCTCGAGCGTCAACTTGTTGAGACATACAACTACCTGGAAGACGGGCCTCTGGAAATGCCTGTGGGGGGCCATCCTCATTAGGGTGAGGGGGTAAGACCCACCTACTGCAGAGAGCAGAGAAAGTGGGCTGTACCAGATGGGCTACAGACATTCAGAGCCCTAGGCCACTGCCGTGCAGCACAACACGAGAAGAGGAAGACACCCGTAGACCTGTCCATTGCCACGCTACAGGGCACTGGTGGGGAAAGATGCTCAGAGCTCTGCCGTCTGTCTCAGGATGCAAGCAGGCAGCAAACACACAGCGCCCCTCCTGTACCCGTCGCATGCGGTGTGGGAAGCAGAAGATGCTACACCACACAGTGAGGACAGAGGAGGTCATCCAGAGGCCCACAAGTGGGAGCCACTACAGTGAGCAAGTATGTGGTGGACACATGGGTAAGAGAGAGAGATGTGGAGCAGTTTGAGCATTATGAAGAGAGGTTGGAGGGGTTGGAGACATGGCTCAGCGGTTAAGAGCACTGACTGCTCTTCCGAAAGTCCTGAGTTCAAATCCCAGCTACCACATGGTGGCTCACAACCCTCTATAACAAGATCTGACTCCCTCTTCTGGAGTGTCTGAAGACAGCTACAGTGTACTTACATATAATAAATAAGTAAATCTTAAAAAAAACAAAACAAAACAAAAACGGAGTCGCCAGAGTGGAAAGGGACAGCCTATTCTGATGACCTAGTCCTGCTACCTGAGGCCAGGGGGAAGTCCTAGCCCATGCTGTCACTGAGAGCCATGTCCGGTCCGTGGCTATGCACCAGCAGGGGCCAGTGTTAGGGTCCAGGCCTCGTATTACCACTAGAGAAGATGGGAACATCCCGCAGCCAGCAGGGACCTTGTAGATGTCCAGGAGCCGTGACAACTGGCTCCGTCCCTCACGGGCTACGGTGCCCTGGAGAGGCGGCCGACCTCTCATGTAGAAGCTTAGCCTGTTGTTTTTCTCCCAGCTCCATGCTCCCAGAAATAAGACTCAAGACTCAAAATATATTTACAAATACTGTCTCTGTTAGGGTTTTACTGCTGTGAACAGACACCGTGACCAAGACAACTCCAAGGACAACATTTAATTGGGGCTGGCTTACAGGTTCAGAGGTTTAGTCCATTATCATCAAGGTGGGAGCATGGCAGCATCCAGGCAGGCATGGTGCAGGCAGAGCTGAGAGTTCTACATCTTCATCTGACTCCCACGTGGTTAGCAGGAGGGTCTCATTGTTTACCTCCACAGTGACACACTCCCTCCAACAAGTCCACATCTCCTAATAGTGCCACTCCCTGGACCAACCATATACAAAACACCACAAATACCTTGGCCATATAGTTAGGCTCTTCTCTGACTACCTGGTAACTAAATAACCTATTTATTTTAACCTACATTCTACCATGTAGCTAGTTTCCTATGCTCAGGTACCATGTGTCCATCTCCTTAAATATTCTCAGGTGGATCTTAGTGTGCCTGGCTCTAACCCAGAATTCTTTTTGCCTGCCAAATGTACCTTCCACCTTCTAATGTTCCCTGCCTAAGTCATATGCCATAGACTTTTTAATTGACAGGTGATGCATCCATATACTATACAAGATATCATCTCGACAGTTCCCCCTTTTATTCCAATAAAGAGATCTTTTTCTTTCAATTTGAATGCAAATTGAATACAATTATAACACTTATGAAAACTACTAGGTATGATATACATTTATAATGTCCAGTCCATTTAAATTTGGCAACTTAGATAAAGTATTATCTATCCTATCTTGGTGAGTTCACAGTTCTGTATCTAAATAATTTTCTATCCTAATTTGTATTACCATCCTAAAAAACATCTTTGTAGATCTAGAACATCTCCTTAAATCCTAAGCAACTTAAGCTTATATTAAGACTTTATCTAGTCTTCAACCCCATCAGAGACCCGAGAAGGGATAAACATATGACCTGAATTTGCAGGAAGTACAGGCAGCAGCTTCTAAGACTAAGAATTGACAGGCAGTTGGCTTCCTGGCCAGCTACCCAGAATTGTCTCTGTGACGTAGGGGCACCCGTCTTCAGCCTTCTGCTCAGTGTATCTGACAGACTCTGTGAAGCAGGAATTATGACGGACTTGCTTAGCTTGTCTTGGCGGAGCTTGGCGGTTGACTGCCCTGTATGTTTGTCCTTCCTGTACAGACATGTCTGTGGTTGAAGCATGGGCATTTTCTTTGCCCAGTGGCTAGCTTGCCGCAGTTGCAGCAACTCCCGATGGAGGCTGTTGATGTTCATCATCTCTGAAGTGGCTTGGGGGTACTGTCAGGGACACACCTGTCTCACAGTCTAAAGATCTCTCAGTAATGAAACAGTTTTAAATGCCATATTCTGTGCATTTCTGAGGTTTTTGAAGACCAATTATCTATTTATAGTATATCTGAACTGTCAAACATTGTTTACTCTTAGCTATTTACTATTTGAAATACTTTGAATCCATCTTATTGTAAGTAACTAAACTAGTATCTAATATGACCATGAGTTTGACTATCTGGCTATTAATTTATATTTCTTAACAATCCCTAATAGTTTGTAACTTGCATTTTTATCATCCCTAAAAGTTTGCAATAGCAGCTTTTAAAAGGACTAGAACTTTATATTGTATCTCTAAAAATTATATAAATATCATATCTCAAATAAACATTAATAATGTTATTAATGAATAACATTAATGTTAATAATGTTATTAATACAATATGTGTATCAAAAATAACCTTACATTTATATCAACATACAATAACCTATGCCAATGTATTAAAATAACCTTATTTTTGTATCAGTATACAAAAACCTACCAATTTAACAAAATATAACCTAAATTGTACATCAAATATAAAAATCTTTACCAATGTAAGATTATGTATATAAAATGTTTTTCTAGTTTAAGAATAGATTCAAAAAAAAAAAAAAAAAAAAAAAACCTTAGCCGGGTGTGGTGGCGAACACCTGTAATCCCAGCACTTCGGAGGTAGAGACAGGTGGATTTCTGAGTTCGAGGACAGCCTGGTCTACAGAGTGAGTTCCAGGACAGCCAGAACTTTACACAGAGAAACCCTGTCTCGAAAAACAAAACAAAACAAAACAAACAAACAAAAATAATAGATTCAATAGCCAGGCAGTGGTGGCGCACGCCTTTAATCCCAGCACTTGGGAGGCAGAGGCAGACGGATTTCTGAGTTCGAGGCCAGCCTGGTCTACAGAGTGAGTTCCAGGACAGCCAGGACTACACAGAGAAACCCTGTCTCGAAAAAACCAAAAAAAAAAAAGAGTTGTGCTTCTACCTGGCAGTTGGGATGCGTGGAGATGAACTTGTGGGACAAGCGAGCTAGGTGGTGTGAGGGCCAGCTCCAGAGTGGTCCAGACCTCTGGGTGGTCCAGGGCTGAGAGGTGGGCAGGGCGGCAGATTGAGGAAGCATGGTCTGGCTCTGCAGTGGAGAGTTGGCAGGGTTTTTTTTTTTTTTTTTACAACTCCCACAACAGGGTGGTTCACCAAAATGCCTTCTAGATTGGACACAGCAGTTTATGCCTGAAAGGCTAGAGTCTAAGGCATAAGTATTCCAAGTTTTAAGGCCAATATGGACAATTCAGTGAGATCTTGTCTCAAAGCAAAATAAAAAGGGGGTGCCGTGAAGATCAGCACGCACCTGATTGATGTCCATCCCACTCCTGTAGGAAAAAAAAAGACAAGTGAAAGGAAAACCAACAACCACATCAAGGAATGTCTGGTGCTGGGAGGCAAGTTTCCCAGTCAAGAATACAGAAGAGTAGGAAGATGCTACACAAGGTGGTCAAGCCCAGGGAAGCAAGACACTGTCAGCCTAGAGCAGACAGGGTGGGGCCAGCTCTCTGGGACCTCATGAGCACTAACTGGGACAGGATGAGCCTACCAGAGGCTGCCACTGGGATCAGGCCAAAGCCAGCAAGCATTCTCTAGAGCAACAAGGGACTACTTAGCATGTGAGGTTCTGTAGACACCTTCAAAAATCACAGGAGTTGCTGGGATTTGAACTCACAACCTCTGGATGAGCAGTGGGTGCTCTTAACTGCTGAGCCATCGCTCCAGGCCACCCCCCCCCCCTTACCTAAGAAAGATAGAAAAAAGGGAAAGGAATGAGAAAATGAGAAAAGAAATCCCTGAACCTAACTTCCCCATTTCGTCTCTTCCCTGTCCATGCTGTGCTGTCCTGGAACTTGCTCTATAGTCTGATGGTTATGGATGCCTAGATAGAACAGTTGAGTTGTCTCTGGTGGATGGGATATAAGTGAGCAGACCCTGTAGGAGTGGGTCCGGGAGAGGTGACCCTGCTACTTGTCTGCTGTGAGGTGGAGTGGGTGCAGGGCTGATACCCTCTCCGCTCCGACCATCACCACTTGTAGGGGAGAGCTTCCCTCACCCCTTGCCAGCTGTGCCTCTTGGAAGAGTGGGCTCTGAATCTTGCCTGGGCAGTACAGTGCTGCTGGCCCTGATGGTGAAGGAACCGTGAGTCAACACCAGTGATGGGAGGTGGGAGAACCGGCCCAGCCCCTCAGGCACAGGACTTGGGAGAGTGGCAAGGACCAGCCTCAGCTTAGAGAGGGGGCCCTGGGGGCCCTGAGGAAGGGGTGCTTGGGAGCAGTGGAAGAAAGGGCTTGAAGTCAGTGATGGGGTGCAAGCTGACAGCTCTGTGTTCTGCTGGAGACAGCTTTCTAGACATAAGTCTAGACAGCTCATCTCTTGTAGACCAAAGGCTAGGCTTTTTTATATATCAATTCAATCATTACCCCAGGTCCCCTTTTGATTATCCCATGAATCAGCATTTTATGATCTTAGTTCCTTGATTCTTAGACACAGTAAATACATTTTTTTTGTTTTTGTTTTTTGTTGTTGTTGTTTTTTGGTTTTTCGAGACAGGGTTTCTCTGTATAGTCCTGGCTGTCCTGGAACTCACTCTGTAGACCAGGCTGGCCTCGAACTCAGAAATCCGCCTGCCTCTGCCTTCCAAGTGCTGGGATTACAGGCGTGCGCCACCACGCCTGGCTTAGTAAATACATTTTTTAAAGATTTATTTATTTGTTATATGTAAGTACACTGTAGCTGTCTTCAGACACCCCAGAAGAGGGAATCAGATCTTATTATGGATGGTTGTGAGTCACCACGTGGTTGCTGGGATTTGAACTCAGGACTTTTGGAAGAGCAGTCAGTGCTCTTAACTGCTGAGCCATCTCTGTAGCCCACATTTTTTTTTTGTTTGTTTGTTTGTTTTTTCAAGACAGGGTTTCTCTGTATAGTCCTGGCTGTCCTGGAACTCACTCTGTAGACCAGGCTGGCCTTGAACTCAGAAATCCGCCTGCCTCTGCCTCCCAAGTGCTGGGATTACAGGCGTGCGCCACCACGCCCAGCTCTTTTTTTTTTAACATAGCAAATAAACTTAGAAATCTGCCTGCCTTTGTAAGCACAAACAATAAGTTTAGCTGGGTGGGATCTTGTCCTGAGATCACAACTCTCTTATTTCCTGGTGCCCCTTTTGAGCCATGAGCCTTGATCTTTAACTATTTTCTCACTTTACTGACAGCTATTATAAGATCCGAAAGAAAAAACAGGGGTACTCCAGCACCCCATGCCTTGGAAACCGGCACCCCGAAACACTCACGAGAGACAGACCTGATGCAATTTGCAAGAGGATTTTAATTTCCAGAGCTCTGGGGGGTCACCGTCTCCCCATGCAGGGTAAAAGAAGTAAGCCTGAGTGGGCTGGCTTGTATGGGCTTTTTATGGGCTTATAACAGAACCCGCCTCCCACAAGCTTCTAAGCCAATCAGTTCAAACCATCTGAACCCACACTGAGAACCTATCAGCCTCTCACAGAGGCCGGAAGAACTAGTTAAGTCATTTTCGCTTACGTGGCCACCACGCACAGGGTCGTGCCCACCCTCCCCCACTGGCAATAGGCATTGGGGACCCAAGTGCTCCCCAGGCAGGAGCCCCGCAGCCCCCTGAGGTGACTCTGCCAGCCCCCAGCCATGCCTGTCCCTGCCACAGCCACTCTGTGGAGGGAGACAGGAAAAGATGCCAGGGACACTCCCAGCCCGAGGCTCGCAGCCGGACCCCGGGGGAAAGAATGGGTCAAACCTCCGCTCCCCTGGGGTCACCCCAGACCCAGGCACGGGGGGAATTCCCAGCTTGCAACCCTATCCTTTCACTATCTCTTGTTCTTTCTGGTCCATGAAGCCCCTCATACAATTCATATTGCATGCTTATATTTTGCATAGTTGAGAAATATATTCTTAAACTCATGTTTTCAGAGTTCTTTCTCACACACTTAACACTGTCCTGAAGGTCACAGTATTTACCATTTTGCTGAGGAACATTAGACACATCCTTGTCCCCGAAGGCTTGTGCTGTTTATTATCACGGAGTCATTAACCTTGGAGAACATTTCCTGAAGGAAGAACGTTGTACTGGCTGGTTTTGTGTGTCAACTTGACACAGGCTGGAGTTATCACAGAGAAAGAAGCTTCAGTTGGGGAAGTGCCTCCATGAGATCCAGCTGTGGGGCATTTTCTCTATTTTTGATGAAGGGGGGAGTGCCCCTTGTGGGTGGTACCGCCTCTGGGCTGGTATTCTAGGGTTCTATAAGAGAGCAGGCTGAGCAAGCCAGGGGAAGCAAGCCAGTAAGAAACATCCCTCCATGGCCTCTGCATCAGCTCCTGCTTCTTGACCTGCTTGAGTTCCAGTCCTGACTTCCTTTGGTGAAGAACAGCAATGTGGAAGTGTAAGCTGAATAAACCCTTTCCTCCCCACCTTGCTTCTTGGTCTTGATGTTTGTGCAGGAATAGAAACCCTGACTAAGCCGTGCGGTGGTGGCGCACGCCTTTAATCCCAGCACTTGGGAGGCAGAGGCAGGTGGATTTCTGAGTTCGAGGCCAGCCTGGTCTACAGAGTGAGTGCCAGGACAGCCAGGGCTACACAGAGAAACCCTGTCTCGAAAAAAAACAAAAAAACAAAAAAAACAAAAAAACAAAAAAAGAAAGAAAGAAAGAAAGAAAGAAAGAAACCCTGACTAAGACAAACATAATGTAAGTTATGTACATTATTAGACAAATAAGCTTTATGCCTAACAAACTTCAGTGTGCCCTTCCCCCAGCGCTGAGCAGGCTAAATAGACCTTAAGTGTTTGCCACAGTTGGTCTTCCACCGACCTAGCTGGAGTCTTCCGCTTTGCCACACCTGCAGTTTCCTACAGGAGCAGACCGCCTGCTGAGCTTGCTTTGCATCTGCAGACCTAGCCGACCTAGAGTGGAGTCTTCTGCCTTGCTGCCCCTGCAGTTTCCTACAGGAGCAGACTGTCTGCTGAGTTTGCTCTGCAACATAATCCAGCTTAAACCAGGGATAGGTCTGTGGGCTCTCCCTATGTAAATATTAAACTTTGGGCCTTGATCAGAAACGTTTGACTTGGCTTCATCCTCCCCCAGCCTTTTTCATTTCCAGCCTTCCAGGTGACCCAGCTCTCCATGGCTGCTGGACAGCTACACTTCAACGCTCTGCGGCAGGGGCAGCAGACAGTGTCCCTTCCGCAGCCATGTGGGACTGCGCAGGAGAGTGGGCCCTGTGCCCGGACCAGGCAGCACGGCGGAGCTGGATCTGCAGGTGTGGGTGTGGGCGAGCTGGCCCTGAGGGCGTGAGTGTAGAGGAGCTAACCTTGTCTTCTGAGGATGGTGGCACTTGGTGGCCTCGCTGGAGCGGTGCTGCAGATGGTGGCACTGGGTGGCCTCGCTGGAGTGGTGCTGCAGAGCTTGCCCTGGCGGTGTGGTTAAGGGATATCTTGTGGGATAACCTGGAGTTGCAGTCCAGGCCCAGATCCAGGGCTTTGAGTTGGCCTACCCCAAAATCTACATCATCTGTGAAATGTTGGGACACATGAAAAGTTCAGTCTTTTGGATCGAAAACTGCAGGATCTCCATGACATAGGCCAACAACAGAATAGCCAGGAGGAGAAACCAATATTGACAGTGTTACGGAAGCCTGAGACCTCAAACTAAACCAATGACTCCCTGCAGTGAACATCTGCTAGTGAAGACGTGTGGACAGAGGGACACGCTGTGGGGCAGGCTGTGGGACACGCTGTGACAGTACAGCTTCCGCGATGAGATGTTTTTTATGCTTTGTTTTATTTATTCTGCTTGTGTGTTTTCTCTTTTGGCCAGAGGTTCCAACGGTGGAGGGTAGATTTGAGGGGACGGGGAGATGAGTGGGACGGCATCCATGATGTGAAATGACAAATCAATTAAGTATTTTTTTTTTTTTTTAAAAAAAGCTGGGTGGTGGTGGCACACGCCTGTAATCCCAGCACTTGGGAGGCAGAGGCAGGCGGATTTCTGAGTTCGAGGCCAGCCTGGTCTACAGAGTGAGTTCCAGGACAGCCGGAGCTACATAGAGAAACCCTGTCTCGGAAAACAAAACAAAACAAAAACAAACAGAAAAACACCCAAACTTATTTGGAAACAAAGTCTCACTATGGAGTCCTGGCTAGTCTGGAACTCTACATGTAGACCAGGCTGCCCTCAAACTTATGAGCTCTGTTTGTCTCTGATTCCTAAGTCTAGGATTAAAGAAGTGAATCTTTACACACAGATGAATTTTTTAAACAAAAAGATTTGTTTTAAGTATGTCTGTATGAGTGCCTGGATTTAGATATGTACATGCCATGGCACAAGTATGCAAGTCAAAGGATAATTTTTGGAGTTATTCTGCACTTCTACTGTCAGGCTTGAGCGGCAAGTAGTCTCACCAGAGGAACCTTTCCCACAGCTCATTGTGCACTTCAAAGAGAGAATTGTTACATTAGAGCAAACTGCTACATTGTAGCCAACTTGCCACCGCGAAGCTTACTGGTCTTGTAAACTTGTAAACTCGAGGAGGGCCCCTCAAGGAGGAATGGTTTACATTAGGTTGGCCGGTAGGCAGGGCTATGATGGACTTTCTAAATCCTGTTAACTGAGGTAGAAAGACCTATTGCGAATATAGGTGGCACCATTTCACGGATGGATCCTTAACTGAACGAAAAGGGCATAGTGCGTGAGTACCACCGTGCAGGGACTGCTTGGAGGAAGCCTGGGGCAGAGAAAACAAACAACGCAGGCAGTTGCTGGGAAGGGGGCGCTTGGAGAACAGCTGGATGGAGAGAGCAAGACAGCCCGAGGCATTATGGTTAGGCTGTGGACGCTGGCAAGCCACTTCGTGGGTCATGGGATGTTGTGTGACAGACACCACACATGTATTTCCCACCCTCCAAAGGGAGCCCACGACAGAGTAATGAGTACACTTGTTTCCAACTTGGCGAGCCAATGAGGTTTTGTTTGTTTGTTTGTTTGTTTGTTTTGGTTTTTGTTTTGGTTTTTGTTTTTTCGAGACAGGGTTTCTCTGTGTAGCCCTGGCTGTCCTGGAACTCACTCTGTAGACCAGGCTGGCCTTGAACTCAGAAATCCGCCTGCCTCTGCCTCCCAAGCGCTGGGATTAAAGGCGTGCGCCACCACCGCCTGCCAATGAGGTTTATTAGTGAGGTTGCTAGCAGAAGTGTGGGTCAGGGCTTACTGACAAAGAGCAGGCGTAACTAAAACGCAGCTGCAACGCTGGAAAGCCTACTCCAGTGTGGGTGGTGACTCAGACTCTACAACCCCGAGTTTTCCTTGCAGCTCACAGGCAACTCTATCTCTGACTATCTCTTTGTATCCTATCTTGCAGCAGTGGCTCACTCCTTTGTATACCTGGTGGGTAACAGCCCTCCCGAATCTTCCAATTTTCTTTTCAGATGTATCTTTGTTTACCTCCTTAGGGTCAAAGGTCTCACACTTTGTGTGAGTGTTTCAACTTGGAGGGAATGTTGCCGTTCTGAAGGACCTGTCATATGACCGGGCTTTACAGAGAGAATGAGATTGTCCATAATGCAAGGGCAAGAACGTGTAGGATTTTGGCCAGTATTAGGAAAAAAAGGGGGGGGGGTCAGGCAGTGGTGACACATGCCTTTAATCCCAGCACTTGGGAGGTACAGGCAGGCAAATTTCTGAGTTCGAGGCCAGCCTGGTCTACAGAGTGAGTTCCAGGACAGCCAGGGCTACACAGAGGAACCCTGTCTGGAAAAACCAAAAAAAAAAAAAAAAGAAGAAGAAAAAGACAATCAGAAGGAAAGAAAAATTATGTTTTGTTTTTTGTTTTTTTTGTTTTTTGTTTTTTGTTTTTTGTTTTTTTTTTTTTTGCTAGGAAATAAGCAGAAGGGCTGGAGAGATGGCTCAGCAGTTAAGCACACTGACTGCTCTTCCGAAGGTCCTGAGTTCAAATCCCAGCAAACACATGGTGGCTTACAACCATCTGTAACAAGATCTGACACTCTTTTCTGGAGTATCTGACAACAGCTACAGTGTACTTACATATAATAAATAAGTGAAAAAAAACTAATTAAACAAGCAGAAAGCAGAACAGCATTAGTGAAAATCTTTAAGTAACTACACTGGAGGGAAGGACTTTGGGTATGTAAATACACTATCTCATTAAGGGGAGAGTAATCATTAATTATTCCTTGCAACTCCTCAGCAAGCCTTCCTAGGCAAACTAGCAGGGGAGCGCTCCTGGTCAGATGATTGACACTCAGTTGGATTTACTCTAAAGGGAGGCGTCAATAGTAAAAAAAAAAAAAAAAAAAAAGCTGTAAATTTATAGCCAGGTTATAATGTCTCCCTTCACCTAAGGCCAGGGGTAGGATTTAGATCCTATTCATTTCAGCAAGGGTGTTTTAGTTTGATTATTTTTGGTGTCGCTGTAAAAAACAAAACAAAACAAAACAAAACAAAACAAAACAAAACAACACTGGCTAAAAGCTTCTTGGGGAGGAAAGGGTTTATTTGGTTTACTGGTCCATCAAGAAAGAAAACAAGGGCAGGAACCTGAAGGCAGGAACTCTGGGGAGATTCGGGCTGACATCCCTGGCTCGCTCAGCTAGCTTCTTATACAGCACAGCCAGCTGGTTTTTGTTCTCAACCTCCTGGTTGCAACTCCCCGGAAAACCTCTATCTTCAAAAATATTTACATTACAATTCCTAACAGTAGCAAAATTAAGTTATGAAGTCGCAGCAAAACGTGAGGAGCTGTATTAAAGGGGTCTCAGGATTAGGAAGGCTGAGAACCACTGACCTATCGGATCAGGAATGGCTTGGCCCTCCCCCATCAATTAGTGTCATGGTTTGGGGTTCTATTGCTGTGAAGAGACAGCATGACCAGGACAACATTTAATTGTAGCTGGCTTACAGGTTCAGAGGTTCAGTCCATTATCTTTAAGGCGGGAAGCATGGCAGCATCCAGGCAGACATGGTGCTGGAGAAAGAGCTGAGAGTTCTACATCTTGATCCAACTGCAGCTAACAGAGGACTGTCTCTGCGAGACTTGAGCGCACGCGCTCCTGTGGTGTGTGTGTGTGTGTCTGTGTGTGTATGTATATATGAGACCTCAAATCCCAGCCCCCACAGTGACACACTTCCTCTAACCAGGCTACACCTCCTCCAATAAGGTCACACTTTGTAACAGTGCCACTTCCCATGGGCAAAGCAAAGTTAAACCACCATAGCAATCAAGAAAATGCCCAACAGACATGGTCACAGGTCAGTTAGATCCTCGATCGAGGTTGTCTCTTCTCAGGCTTGTCAAGTTGATGACTGAAGGTATTATGAGGAAGAACCAGCTTGCTCCTGGTGGCTCACAACCAAGCCCTTAGAGCTCCAGCTTTTCTTTTTCTTTTTTCTTTTCTTTTTTTTTGTTTTTTCGAGACAGGGTTTCTCTGTGTAGCCCTGGCTGTCCTGGAACTCATTCTGTAGACCAGGCTGGCCTCAAACTCAGAAATCCGCCTGCCTCTGCCTCCCAAGTGCTGGGATTTAAGGCGTGTGCCACCACTGCCCAGTGAGACAGAGACTTTCAAAAACCCTAAATATACTTGTGAGAGAGGGAAAAAATGATGAAAACCAGCAGCAAAACAAACAAACAAACAGACAAACAAACAAAAAACACATTAAAACCCACCTGCTCCAGAAATGATAGTCTTAAAGCTTCTGGAACTGATTTTTTTTTGTTTTGTTTTGTTTTGTTTTTTTGTTTTTTTTCGAGACAGGGTTTTTCTGTGTAGCCCTGGCTGTCCTGGAACTCACTCTGTAGACCAGGTTGGCCTTGAACTCAGAGATCCACCTGCCTCTGCCTCCCAAGTGCTGGGATTAAAGGCGTGTGCCACCACCACCCGGCCTGGAACTGATTTTTGATGTTTCATGGGTTGTCAGCAGCACGTCCCCTACTCTTCGCCAAAAAAACAAACTCATTTGTAATAACCTAGTCTCTGGCTTTCCGGACTTTTTGATGTAGGTAAGGGAGAATTCTCAAATGACCCGGATCCAGCAGAGACATCAGTTTGAGCTTTGATAATTGGAAAAACACTTTTCGCCTGTGAAACACCCTTTTGAATGTAGCAGGTCAGTCCACAGGTGGAAAGAAGCTTGGATTCCTTCTACTATGGGGTTTCGCTTGTCTAGATGGAAAAAAAGTGACACTTGTCCTTAGAGCACTCACAAAGGCAAAACGGGTGGGGCGTGACAGAGGCCGAGTCCGGAGATCCAGGGGGCGGGTCTGAAGGGGGCGGGTCTGAAGGGGGCGTGGCCAGACGAACCGTCCCTGGAGTTCTCAGCAGCTTCCCCTCCCTCATTTGGGCGGAGCTTCCAGTTCGCTGACCTCGGAAGAAAGGGGGTGGGCCCTTTGGGGCGGAAGTCGCAGTGCATTGTGGGCTCGCCGGGAGCCGCGGAGTCGAACCTGAATGAAAGTGGCGCGCCGCTGAGGACCCGGGTGGAGCTGCTGCCGTTGGGGTCCGGGCTGGCTTGCTAAGGAGCTGTCGGCGAGGCGGCGTAGACATGGCTTACAACAAGATCCCGCCGCGGTGGCTGAACTGTCCGCGGCGCGGCCAGCCGGTGGCAGGTACCCGGGAGGGGGCTGCGGGAGGGTTCGAATCCCTCTGCGCCGGCCGGGCCTGGGGAGCCGCGCGCTTGGTGGCCGCCAGTCGGGGCTCCCGCAAGGCGGAGGAGCGAGGACGGGAGGTGGACAAGAGGCTTCTGGAGCTTAAAGTTTGTGAAACTCGCTGTCTTGGCGAGACTTGTTCTCGGAGAGTAGCTGGGTGTGAGCCTTGAGATTGAGGAAAGCTTAAAGAGAAGTGAGGCCGGGAAGCGGGGGATTTTTGGTTTTGTTATTTAATTGACTTTTGCGGAATGTTGCTGTCTTGAGTTTGACATCGAGTAGCCTCATCCCCGAACTTGCGAGCTTCTATGTCGAGTTTCCGAAGGACCTGGGATTATAGGCCAGCGTCACTGCTTGGCGAAAAGACAGTGACTTAAAAGTGTGGTACAGTTTGATAGTTTTGGACCACACACATATATTCCAGGGAATACACATGAAATAACCGAGGCACAGTTCTCTGAATTTGTGGAGACATCGCACATGGTAACCTTAAAGGACCAGACTCCACAGTTTCAGTAACCGGGTTAGATAGCAATTAGGAATTCTGTCGGCTGGACCTAGGAGCCAAAAGCATTTTTGTGATAAAATTGAGGAAGGAATACACGTACTGTTTACACTGGATCTACTCAGCTAATAGAGTAATTATCGGGCAGCTGATTGCAGAGATCCGCTAAGCCTCCGCATTGGAGTTCTAACTCAGCCGTAGCGTTTCCTTCCCCTCTTTTTAGCTGTTTGAACACCAGGCAAAATACAATGAGCTCTCCATTGAGGAGCTGGTACCCACACTCTCTTCGAAGCCCACACCCTTGCTTCCTGGTTGTCTTTACTCTGAGTGACTCTCTTTCTCTTAAATCTTGAGCTAAAATCTGTAGGTTAAACTGTAACTTTTTTTTTTAAAGCTGTTCTGGGTAACACAAAGCAGGGAGTTTTAGGATGGGACTTATGTGAAGATTTCAGCACATATAGGAAGACACAGTTGTGCTATGGTTTAGAATGTGTTGGTAACTGGGCATCTTTTCTGGCATCATTGGCATTTGTAATTAAATTTAGGGAGTCTTAGAATTTTTGCCATCTTCAAAATGGCAAATTTTGAAATTTTCAAAATTTCCCACTGCTCCCCCCAGCTCTTTATTTACGTTGCTTTGCTTAAGTTACGTGGAAAAGATAACACTTGTACCCATGTCAGGAAATTCCAGTCAGCACCAATTATGTGGTGACACATAAATGGAAGTGGTGGCATTCTAAGACTAACAAGGACCCCCAGGCTCTGGTGCTACGGTTCATCTCCAGCCCAGGCTGTGCTAATGCCAAGTCACGGTCAAGTGAGATGGCTAGCTTCAAACATGAGTTTTAGGAGCTTGAGAGTCGTCTCAGTGCCACGGTTCCAGAGCACACGAGTTCAGCTTCCTGTACCCACGAAGAGTGCCTCACAACCACAGGCACCTCCACGTCCAGGACATCTGGTTTCCTCTAATGGCTTCTTCCAGTACCTGCACACATGTGGACTATACTCATGATTATTACAGGCACACATACGCATAAAACTTCAAAAAAGGGAGTTTAAACATGAAGCCCATATACATTTAAATCTCATGCTCTTGGTATATGTTCCATCCAGTTTCCCTAAAATACTTCACTTTAAATACAGTTTTTTTCTCATCACCCACTGTGTGGCTGCTTAGAGACTGTTTCAACATGTAAACATAGGAAAAATATTATGACGGCTTCCACATAATATACATTGTTGTATGAAACTTCTGTAATCTTTTCTTTCCCAGACAGCTGTTGACCTGCTTTCTGTCATTGATGGCATTCATTTTTAAATACATGCAAACATCATATGCTCACTTTGTGTGTTTGAATGGCTGGCCTTGAACTATGGCCACAGTAGTTTGAGGGTCACCTTTAACTCCTGATCCTGCTTCTGCTGTCGAGATGTCGGGAACAAATGTGCCTCCCCTTCCCTAGGACCCACTTTTTAGTGGGGTTTGAGTTGGTAGAGTAGCTCCTTTGTCAGCTCCATTCTGTAGCTTGCCTTTCATTCTCCTGACAGTTTCACATTTGCAGAGTGAGGTGGGACAGACCTTTAATGGCAGCATGGGGAGGCAGAGACTGCTGAGGCTAGTGAGTTTGAGGCCAGCTTAGTCTAGGTGCTGAGTCCCAGCCAGCTGCGCTGCATAATGAGACTATGCCTCAAAATTAGAAAAAGTGAAAGTTTTAACTAACTTGCAACTTACTGTTTTTTTTTTAATGATGGAAAGATTTTATGTGTATATTTTACAGTAGTATGTAATTGTTAGAAGCAGAGATACTGTACTTGTTCATGTTGTTTCTTCTATTTTGTATTTTGTAAGTATTCCTTAAAATTTTATATGAGATCCTCAGTCAATAAAGTAATTAATAAGTAAATAAATTAATTAGCAATTAATAAAAGTGACTTGAAAGATTGTAAGCAGAGATGGTGGCATATATGTGTAATCCCAGCATTTAGTATTTGTGTGAGCTGAAGACCAGCCTGGGATATAGGGTAAGACTTTGTTTCAAAGGGGGAAAAGGATAATTTAAAGCCAGGAATGGTAGCATACACCTATAATTCTAGTATTCAGGATCATTTTGGGTTACATAGGGAGACCCTGTCTGAAAAATAAGAAAGCTTAAAAAAAACTTAATCCCTTGAATAAAAGAGAAAGATAATTTAAGCAAATTGTAGTACAAGGAAATTTTTTAAAAAAAGGAAACCTTTTTTATTCTCAGCATACTTATATGTATTTTTGGTTATAATGCTATTTTCGATATCTGTATTGTCTTCTGTCAAGTTGATTATCTGTTGTGAATCTTTTAAGAAATATTTATTAATGATGTTGGGATTGAATTTAGAGCCTCAAACTTATCAATTATACTTCTGATCTGTATTTCTATCCTTTATTTGTGTGTATATGGACTTTTCTCTCCCTCCCCCTTCCCCCCTTCTTCCCCTCCCCTTCCCTTCTCTCGCTTTCTAGCTCTCTCTCTCTCTCTCTCTCTCTCTCTCTCTCTCTCTCTCTCTCTCTCTCTCTCTCTCTATGTGCCTGTGTGATGGACCTGTGTAGGTCTGTGCTCAGAGGCTGGAGGAAAAGTTGAATGTCTTTGAAAGGGTCTTTTCCTGCACTAGGAGTTAGGTTGGGAGCCAGCAGGTCCCAGGGCCCCTTTGTCTTTGCTTTCTCAGCATTGTGAGACCACCCCTGGGGTTTTGAAAATGTGAGTTCTAGGGATCTGAACTAAGGGCCTTACGCCTGTGCACAACTTTGAGTACATTTTCTAGGCTCGCTCAGCAAGTGCCATTACATGCAGACCATCTCTCCAGCACCAAATCATCACCTTTTAAAAACACTCTTTAGTTTATTCTGACAGTTTCATTCATGTATGTAACCAATTTTGACCATATTCCCCATTTACATTCCACTCCCTCTGAAACCCTTTTCTCTGACACTTTGTATGTAGCCTATTGAATTTGCCTTTGTGTGCTGGAGTTACTTATCAGTAGTTTCTTTATATTGTTTATTGTATGTGAGCATGCATGTGCACACATCTGCGCTCGGACATGGATATGGAGGTGAGAGTACAACTTCTGAAGAGTCAGTTCTCCCTTCACCCTGTGCGTCTAGGAATTGAATTTATAGTCTGTCAGGTTACATTTTGTCTAGTTAATTTTATCATTAATTAATTAATTGATCAGTTACATCTTTTTTGTTTTTATTTTTGTTTTTTGAGACAGGGTTTCTCTGTGTAGACCTGGCTGTCCTGGAACTCACTTTGTAGACCAGGCTGGCCTCGAACTCAGAAATCTGCCTGCCTCTGCCTCCCAAGTGCTGGGATTAAAGGCGTGCGCCACCACCCGCCCGGCAGTATTCATTATTTTAAGATTTATTTATTTATTTATTTTTTTTTGTTTTTTTGTTTTTGGTTTTTTTGAGACAGGGTTTCTCTGTGTAGTCCTGGCTGTCCTGGAACTCACTCTGTAGACCAGGCTGGCCTCGAACTCAGAAATCCACCTGCCTCTGCCTCCCAAGTGCTGGGATTACAGGCGTGCGCCACCACGCCCGGCTGTTAAGATTTATTTATTTTATATATGTGAGTACACTATTGCTCTCATTATTTCAATTGGAATAGTGCCCCTACCCTCTCATTGAGACTGGGTTTTACTATATAGTCCTGGGTGGCCTAGAATATAGACTGGGCTGGTGTTGAATACTTAGAAATTGCTACTCTCTGCCTTCTGAGTGCTGGAATAAAAGGCATGCACCATCATCCTGGCAAGATCTGATTTTCCAATCTGTGGACCTACAGTAATAACATATTTGAGAATTTTATGCATGCATATGACATTTCTATCACATTTGTCCCCCACTTTCTCATTTTGTCCTTATGACCTACCTTGAACTTAACATGTTTTTTTTTAAGTAGTCCACTGAATCCAGTTTATGTTTTTCATATACAAATGCATGTGGGGCCACCCACTGAAGCATAGTCCACAGTCCTAAGAAAAGTGATTCTACTGAGCATGGACAGCTGTCCGTTGCTCTTCAGGTAGGGAGGAGGCTCATGCCCTCACCCCTAAAGGTTCTTCTTTTGAAGCAAGGTCTCATAGCCCATGCTGGCTTCAGACTCACAGTGTAGACCAGGATGCTGATCACATGCCCCAAGCTAGCCTGAGCAACGTAATAACCCTGCCTCAAAATTAAAAACAAAAACTGAAAGGGTTGGGGAATGCAGCTCACTGTTGGAGCACCTCACTAATATGCATACAATACTAAATATAGTCCCTAGCACCACAAAAGAGGTGGGGGAGTGATTACTTTTTTGTTTGTTTGTTTGTTTTGTTTTTGTTTTTTTGTTTTTTTGTTTTTTTTCGAGACAGGGTTTCTCTGTGTAGCCCTGGCTGTTCTGGAACTCACTCTGTAGACCAGGCTGGCCTTGAACTCAGAAATCCGCCTGCCTCTGCCTCCCAGAGTGCTGGGATTACAGGCATGAGCCACCACCGCCCGGCTTTTTTTGTTTTTGTTTTGTTTTTGTTTTTGTTTGTTTTTTTGAAGATAGGTTCCTTGCTGTATAGCCATGTTGGCCTAGAACTTCTGATGTTCTTTCCTCTGTGTCTTCAGTGCTGGTATTGAAAGCCTGTACTACCATGCCAAGTCAGGAAAGAATCCGGTTTTGGTTCATAATGAGAAGTTGGAGCCTGTGGTTACATGGCCCTGACCCTTTGGGCTTCAGGGTCTTTTGATAAATCAAAACATCATGAAAGAGGATATGGTGGAACAAACTTATCCTCTTGGTGGTCAGAAAGTAAAGAGGAAGAGTCTAAAATCAAGTTATAGACTTAAGGATATGCTTCTCCCAGGAATTACCTCCACCTAGACAGCTTCTGCTAGTGTTTCTACTACTGCCTAGTAACTCAGTAAGTTATGAATCTATGGATGAGTGAATCTGTTGATGAAGACAGAGTTCTCATTATTCAGTCACCTCCCAGATGTTGTGTCTGTGAACACTGCTATATTATGGAATAGATCTTCAACACTGGAAGTTTGGGAGAGATTTAAGACCTACCAATCAATGGTAATGTGAGTCTAGCACTGGGTACTGATCTCTGAGTTCAAGGTCAGCCTGGTCTGCAGAGCCAGTTCCAGAACCCTGTAAATGAGGCAGGAGAATCATTGCTTGTTTAAAGCCACCTTATCTATAATGTAGCATAGGCTACACTATGAAACACTGTCTTAAAAAGTCAAGTAAAAGTCTAAACCATGACTAATAGGTATTTAAAAAATGCTTATTTAAGGTGATTTCCCTGGGCTTATACAGTTTTTTTTTTTTTTTTTTTAAATTTTTTTTTAAAAAGGCGCCAAACAGGCCGGGTGGTGGTGGCGCACGCCTTTAATCCCAGCACTTGGGAGGCAGAGGCAGGCTCTGAGTTCGAGGCCAGCCTGGTCTACAGAGTGAGTTCCAGGACAGCCAGGGCTATACAGAGAAACTGTCTCGAAAAAACAAAAACAAAAGCAAAAACAAAACCCAAAACAAAAAAACAAAAACAAAAGGCACCAAACAAACCATATGTCTTTAGCAAGTGATTTTGGTTAATATCTTAACATGATAACAGCTTCCCCATGATCTTTCCTGAGATGTGGGTAAGCTTCAAAACTGCATATTCTTAACAACCCCTACATGTGACCAGTGCTGGGGAGGTAGTAGGTAAGAGTACTCACCTAGTATGCACAAAGGCCTAGCATTGCATTGAGACCAGTTCTGTTGGGGGCATATGGATGACCCCAGTATTCTGAAAACTGAGGTAGGAGAACCAAGAGTTCAGGGTTATCCCCAACTACATAGCAAGTTTGAACCTAAACTTGGTAGACTCTGCTTCAAATTATGACAAATAAAACAACAAAAAAAGGAAATCCTCAAATACCAAAGCCATGTAATTAGAAACTTAAACTGGATGTGTTGGCATGTGTGTGTAATTCCAGCTTTTGGGAGATTGCCATATTATGTGAGACACTTCTGGGAAGATGTGGACAAATGTTTACTCTCTCAAGATAGGGAAATGACCGAAGACCAGAAGTGAGGATGCTGCCAGGCCCCGGCGTGGGGGGCCAGTGCAGTGCGGTTTTATTGAAGCTATTGCTTACAGATGACTAGTGATTTAAAGTTTAGGTTCTTAGTTAAGAAAAAAAAAAGATTTCTTTATGTTTTATTTATGTGTATAAGCCTGTGTAAGTTTATGTGCACCACGTGTGTGCAGGACTTTGTGGAGGCCAGAAGAAGGAATCGGATCCTCTGGAACTGGAGTCACATGTGCCTGTGAATCACCGTATGGGTGCTGGGAATTGAACTCAGATTGCCTGAGAAAAGAATGAGTGCTCTTAACAGCTAAGCCATCTCTTCAGCCCCAAGTTTAGATTCTTTATGGAAGTTACATTTATTGGTAATTTTCCTTTGTTCATATCATCAAATTTTAGAATTAACTCAAAGTAGTCTATGTTTTAAAGTAGTCTTTTAAAGTACTGTTTAGAAGTATATTAGGGGTAGTTGTATTTGTAATTTTGTTTTTCCTTTTAAGCTATTAACAAAGTGAGGGTGGGATATGTGGCCCGTTAGTGTGCCCGGCTTATCATCAGGAAACCCTGGGTTCCATACCTACTACTACATACAACTAGGCATGGTGCCACAAAAGAATCAGATTTTTTTTTTTTTTTTCCTAGTCAGGGTTTCTCTATATAGTACTTGCTTTCCTGGAACTAGTGTAGACCAGACTGGCCTTGAATTCAGAAATCTGTTTGCCTCCTGAGTGTCAGAAAGGCATGCATCACCACTGCCCTGCTGAGAATCAGTAATTTTAGGTCATCCTCATTGAGTCTCAGGCCAGCCTGAGATAGGTTACACTGTGCTTTATTTTTTTAAGAAGACAGTTTTGGCCTAGCAAATTATAGAGGATAAGTCCTTTCAATAACGAAAATTATTATCCACCTTAATGTTTAGGAAGATTCTTACCTCTGAAGACGATGCTGGGGCCAAGATATGATAGTCAAGTTGCTGAAGAAAACCGGTTCCATCCCAGTATGCTCTCAAATTACCTCAAGAGTCTGAAGGTAAGACGCAAGCTCTTTGCTATGCCTGTAGTACTCCCCTCTTGGTTTTGTTCTCGGCTTCTCTGTAAGTGAGGGGTATATGTGTGTGCATGGGCACCGAGGCTAGGAGACAGTCTTGGGTATGGTCCTCAGACACTCTTCACCTTTTTGTTTTTGAGATGAGATTTTTCATGATACATTCCTTTCATATATGTGTATATTTTTGGATGCTTCTACAGTTGTGGGTTCCATATGATTTTTGAAATAGCCTTTAGTGTTAGTTGTCTCTCCCTGTATTTCTTCCTTTTCTTTTCTTCCCTCCACCTCTTTACTTAATTCTCCTGTTCTAGTTTTCTTTTATTTCTTCATAACACTATATTCTATTTCCCCTTCTTTGGGAGGGTCTCTCCTCCTCACTGGTATCTAATCTCTGTGGTTATTCAGAATGTAGCAAACCTATTGAAACCTTAAAACAAATAATCGCCTTATAAGAGAACAACACACAATAGTCTTTTTGGGTCTGGATTACCTCACTTATGTTGAATTATTCTAGCTTTGTCCAGTTTCATTTTTTTAAATAGCTGAATAACATTCCATTGTGTAATTGTACCATATTTTCATGATTCATTTATCAGTTGATGGATATCTAGGCTATTTCCAATTTCTGGCTATTTATGAATAGAACAAAATTGGACATGGATGAGTAAATCTCTGTAATAGGATGCAAAGTTCTTCAGTTATATGCTTACAAGTAGTATGGATCTTAAGATAGAGCTGTTCCCAGGTTCCCGAGGAATTGCCACTCTGATTTCTACAGTGGCTGTTGGAGTTTGCGTTACCCCAGCAATGAATAAGTATGCCCCTTTCCATTGTCCTTACCAGCATTTGTTTTATTGCTCTTGGCCATTCTGACAGGTGTAACGTGAAATCGCAGTCATTTTAATTTTTTCTCTGGTGACTAAGGATGTTGAACATTTCTTTTACTGTTTCTCAGCCATTCTTTTTTTTTTCTCGAGACAGGGTTTCTCTGTGTAGCCCTGGCTGTCCTGGAACTCACTCTGTAGACCAGGCTGGCCTCGAACTCAGAAATCTGCCTGCCTCTGCCTCCCAAGTGCTGGGATTACAGGCGTGCGCCACCACGCCCGGCACTTCTCAACCATTCTTATTTTATCTTTTGAGAAATTTATACTTAATTCTGTATCTCATTTTTAATTGATTATTTTCTTGATGTTCAGTTTTTTGAAGTTCTTCATGTATTCTAGACATGAATCCTCTCAGATGTTTAATTGTAGAAGATCTTTTCCCGTTCTGTAGCCTGCTACTCTGTCCTGAATGATAGTACTCTTTGCCACACAGAGCTTTTCAGCTTCATCAGGTCCCATTTATTAGTTGTTATTCTTAGTGCCTGTGCTCTTGGTGTCCTGTTAAGAAAATTCTTTTCTGTGTAAATGAGTTCAGGACAATTTCCTACTTTTTCTTCTATTAGATTTAGGGTATAAGGTCTGTCTGTGTAGAGGTCTTCATCCATTCTGAGTTGGGTTTTGTGCCGGGTAATAGGTATTTGCATTTGCTTATGTGTGGCTGTGCAGTTTGACCAGCATCGTTTGTTGATGATGCCGTCTTTTCTCCTTTGTATATCTTTGGCTTTTTTGTTAAAAAAAAAAAAATCAGATTCCCATTGGTGTGTAGAAATATGTCTGGGTGTTTAATTCCATTGTTCAATGTGTCTGCTTTTATGCCAATACCATGCTGTTTTTATTACAGTAGCTCTGTAGTACAGTTTTGGTGGTAACTCCAGGAGTGCTTTTATTCAGGATTGTTTTAGTTACCCTGTTTCTTTTCTTTTTCTTTGGTTTTTCATTTGTATATGTTTGCATGTGTGTGTTTCCAAATGAAATTGAAGATTGTTTTTTCAATTTCTGTGAAAAATTGTGTTGGAATTTTGGTGGGGATTGCATTGACTATGCAGACTGCTTTTGGAAGGATGGCCACTTTCCTAATATTAATTCTTCTCATCCTTGAACTCGGGAGATCTTTCCTTTTTCTGATGCTTTCCTCATTTTCTTTCTTCAGTGTCATAAATAAATAAATAAATAAATAAATAAATAAATTTTTGAGACAGGCTTTTTCTATATCCCTGGCTGTCCTGGAATTCACTCTGTAGACCAGGCTGGCCTTGAACTCAGAAACCCACCTGCCTCTGCCTCCCAAGTGCTGGCATTAAAGGCGTGCGCCAGGCCTATACAGAGAAACTCTGTCTAAAAAAAAAAAAAAAAAAAAAAAAAAAGTGTTTTTCAGCAGTGAAAGTTTCCTGGTAGAGTCTTCAGGATTTTTATATATTAAATCCTATCTTCTGCAAATAAATGTACCTTACTTCCCCTTCCCATGAGTTATCCCCTGGATCTCCCTCAGATGTCTCACTGCTCTAGTGAAGACTTTCCAGGGCTCTATGGAAGAGGTCTGGAGGGAGTGAACGTCCTTGTCTTGTTCCTAGTTTTAGAGGAAATGTTTTGAGCTTCTCTGTTTATGTTCATGTTGGTTGTTGGCTTGCTTATATGTCCTTTTAAAAATCCTCTCTAGACAGGGTTTCTTTGTGTGTTCCTGACCCATCTGGAACTCTCATTGACCAGGCTGCCCTTGAATTTAGAGATTTGCCTGCCTGTGCTGGGGTTTGCATGTCCCTTTTATCGCTTGTCTCTCCTGAGCTTTTATCTTGAAGGGATGTTGGAGTTTGTCAGAAGCCTTTTCTGCATCTGATGAAGTGATCATGTGGCTTTGTGTTTCTATTTGTCTACATGGTGGACTTACACTCATAGATTTGTACCAAAGGGTAGGTTACTCAATCCAGTTTCAGTTTCCTTGGTTATATTTTCTTGCTATTCTTTTTTTTTTTTTTTTCTTCTTGAGACAGGGTTTCTCTGTGTAGCTCTGGCTGTCCTGGAACTCACTCTGTAGGCCAGGCTGGCCTCGAACTCAGAAATCCGCCTGCCTCTGCCTCCCAAGTGCTGGGATTAAAGGCGTGCGCCACCACCACCCGGCTTTTCTTGCTATTCTTACAGTTTATTTATAATAGAATATTGTGGAGGATATATGAACTTTTTCTGGAGTTCAGTTCCAGAGTAAATTTCTTCTCTTTCTCTTTCCCTTCTATTCAATTTTTTTATTTTGTGGATTTTTTTTTGGACAGGATCTCATGTAGCTCAGTCTGTGCCTAGAGTTGCTATATAGCTAAGGATGACTTTGAAATCCTGTTTCTCCTGTGTGTACATCTCATGTACTAGGCTTTGGAACTACATTTAAAAAAATAGATTATATATGCCTCTCAATTTTATTGAAAATGAAGTTAGGACTTTAATTTACTTTCAAACCCTTATCTTGTTTCTTTCTGATATCCAGGAAGAGAGATATACGTGCGGAGGGCAGAGGTTGATGTCTGATGTCTTCCTCTGTCAGTCTCCAGCTTATTTTTTTGAGACAAGGTCCTTCACTGACCTGGAGCTTGCTGCTTTGGCTAGACTTAGCTGGACAACCAAGCCCCGAGCGAGGATCGTCCTGTCTCCACTCCCAGCCGGGGATCACAGGTGTGTGCCGCCACACCTGCCTTTTGAAGTGGGTGCTAGGGATCCGAACTCAGGTCCTCGTGTGTGCATAGCAAGCTCTCTATCCTCTGAGCCATCTCCTCAGCTTGGCAATTGCACAAAGAATTGCCTAAGAGTTTGTTTTCACCCCTTCAGCCCACCGTGTAGCTAGGGCTGTCCTAGAACTTGCTCTGTAGACTAGGCTAGCCTCAAGGTCTGCCTGCCCCTGGCTCTGAGTGCTGGGGTTGGAGGTGTGTGTTACCACACTTGGCTTCTGCTTTTGTTCTTTATTGTGATTCTTTAAAGGGAATATAGCTCTAGGCATTAGTGTATTTTTATAAAATAGAAGAATTAATTAAGTAGAAAAGGAACACATTTGTGGCGTAAATGGCTTGTACATATTTTAAGGCTGAGATATAGTATAATGAATAGATAGATATACATAGGAGTTGTGGTAGTTACACCTGGGGTGATGTGTGCCTGGAGCTAGAGCTGGGCTCTCTCAGAATAATGTGGTCTGCTTCTAAGCTTCAGGCCTCTGAGGATAGATTTATATATACATATCAATATCAGAGATATATACCAGAGATAGAAGTGTGGTCATGCTTTCCTCTTTGAATTCACATTTGGAATGTTGAGAGTGGGAATCTGTTTTGCTTATACTTTCTGCCCTCCTTAGCTTAGGGTCCTTTCACAGTGCCCGCGTAGATCTGTGTCTGAGATGGTTGGATTCTTAGTTCAGAAGGTGCTTCTCGTTGTCAGCTGGTTGGTAGCAGTGAGCATGCAGTAGCTCTCAGTGGGAGGGATGAGCACTAGTCTTGACTCTTACTCCTCTTGTTTGGAATAACTGTAGTAACTAGAAAATCTGTTTTTTTTTGTTTTTTGTTGTTTTTAAGGTTAAAATGAGCTTGTTGGTGGATCTGACAAATACTTCAAGGTTCTATGACAGAAATGACATAGAAAAAGAAGGAATCAAGTATATCAAACTTCAGTGTAAAGGGTAAGATGTAAGTTACTGAGAGTGAAGGCTTTCATTGAGGATTGAATCTCTTTTCAAAGCAACTTCTTTTTGTGTTCCCAGACATGGTGAATGCCCGACTACTGAGAACACTGAGACCTTCATTCGCCTGTGTGAGAGGTTTAATGAGAGAAGCCCCCCTGAACTCATCGGTATGTTGGTTTCCTTAGGACAGGCCCGGTTTTTATTTTTGTTTGTTTTTGTTATAGAAATTCACAAACATAAGTAAAATAAAGCCCCATATGTAAGTAAAATGAAACCCTATACACTTAGTAATATTGTTTTGCTGATATTTTCATCTTTTTGCTTATTTTTAGTATTTTTGTTATTTTAATTAATTAGTTAATTGGTGTGTATCATATGTACATGTTATTTGAATATGTGTATTTGTAGAGGCCAGGACACGAGGTCTCTCACTAACCTGGAACACCTCAATTTGGCTGGAGTAGCTGTCCACTGAGCACAGCTCTGCCTGTGTGCACCCCGTGCCGGGGTTGGAGGTGTATGCTGTACCGAGCTGTTAACTGGTGCTGGGATCTGGACTCACGCCTGGGTGACAGGGAGCTTTCTGACTGACTCATCTTCCCTGCCATTTTTGGTGTATGTTAAAGGGAATTACAGGTGTCGTGCCATTTCAGTGTTGTAGTGTGTCTAGTGGTTAAGGCATTTGGGTTTATATAATCACCATGCAATTAGCATGTAGGGCAGAATACTACTTTCAGGCTAGGTTTATATAAAACATAAACATAGAACATGTTTAGATGTGAATTCTATCCCCAAAATAAATTTTCAAAAATGGATGGAAAACCCTTCAATGCATTAAACCACTGTGCTCTCAAAGAATGTGTATAAACTGTGATTAATACCATGGAAAAGTAAGCAGAGAAATTTAGGGTATAGAATATTTTACAAGAAAATGACTCGTTTCTCTAAGAAACTTTTTTAAAATAGCTTGAAAAAATGTTTTTTTTTTCCCAAGAGAAAAGAGAGACAACAAGAGAGAAAGACACAGTAACAAAGCTTCCTATGTGGGTGTTGTTAGTGTTTTGAGAAGCTAACTTCAGAAAGGCATTGCTGAGCTGGGTATGGTGCTGGGCTGTTTTAATTCTGTGCCAGCATTCAGGAGGCAGAAGCAGGGCAGTCACTACGATTTGAGGTGAACCTGATTTACATAGCAATTCTTGGTCAGCTAAGTCTACATAAAGAGACACTGTCTCTAAATAAAGAAGGCTGACTGTAGGTACTGATAAAACAGTCAGGTTTGCAGCCAAGCGCACTGACCCTCCGACCTGCTGGGACATTTCTGACCTCAGGAGGGTTTTGAACTGCACTTGGCATTTACTTTCTTAGGATAGTCTATGCCACTGACTGATTTATAGCTTGTCGAATATGCTTTCTGATCACTGTTTTTATATTTGAATATTTTTACTAGCTATACTGTCTTTGTATCCTTATTTATTGAGAATTATTCATATAAAAGATTTTATTAATATTAATGATTATGCTGTGGAGGTAGAAATGATTGATTTTGCTCAACCAATAGTCTTTAAGTAGCAAAAGCACTTTTTTAGAGGAATCTTACATGTAGAAATGAGATGAAAATGATCCTGCTTTATTCAGGTTTTTGAGATGGGCTCTTGGGAGGCCTGGACTGGCCTGGAGCTCAGGATCATTTGCTTCCGCCTCCTGAGGGCTGGGCTCCTCAGAAGGCACTGTGACGCCGGGGGCTGGACTCAGCACCTAAATATTCCACTGTAGTTGTTGAGCATGCTTTTATACTGTGTGTGTGCATGTGAGCCAGGGCGTGCACACGTGCCACAGTAAGCATGTGGGGGTCAGAGGGTGTTTTCAGGGGTTGGTTCTCTCCTCCTACCATGTGGATTATGGAGACTAAACTCCGCTGACAGCCTTTGTGGCAAACACCTTTTCCTGCTGAGCCATCTTGCCATCATCTTTAAAATTAGGATGTGACTTTGCGCCTTAGGCTGGCCTCATGTTCACCAGACTCCTGCTTCATTCTCCTGAATAGTCAGATTATTGGTGTGGGGTACCACACCTGGTTTCTGTGAGAGTTCATTTTGAGTTGATCTGGCAGTAATGTTTATGTTAGTAATGTCCATAAAACTTTTAATTGCTGTTTTAAAAACGCTTGTATTTTGTTTTGTGCTAATAGACGTGGTCATATATCCTGGAGAGGCATCATACTTGGACTAGTTCTGCCTCAGCCTCTCAAGTGCTGGCATGAAAAGTGGGATGAAAACTCAATCAAAACTGTTCAATGGTGCTTCTGTTCCCTTTCCCTCCCCCCCACCCCCTTTCTTTCCTTTTGAGACAGGGCCTCCTGTAGACTTTCTTGCTGTGTAGCTGAAGATGACCATGACCTGCTGATTCTCCTCCTTATATTTCCTAATGCTTTGATTACAGGGTGTATCACCATGCCCAGGAAGATGATTTTGAATATATTCTACTGGAGGGTTTAAGAAAAATAAATTTATTTTTTCCACGTTTCTTTCTTGTAAAAATTTATTTTAAAATAGTATAAGCCCTGTGTGAAGATATACTCAGTTGGTTTGTAAGACACTTTCAAATAGTGCACACCAATTAATCAGTTCTCTGCAGCAATCTTAGTGTTCTATTGCTGTTAAGAGACACGATGACCCCGTGGCAACTCTATTATAAAGGAAACCATTTTGGTTTAGTCCATTATTGTCTGGTGGGAAGCATGGTGGCCTGTAGGCAGACATGGTGCTGGAGAGGAGCTGAGAGTTCTGCATCTGGCAACAGAGAGACATTGGGCCTGCCTGACCCTCTGAAACCTCAAGGGTCACCCCTAGTGACACACCTACCCTACAAGACCACACCTCTCATCCTTTAAATAATACCATTCCCTGTGAGCCTGTGGGGCAGATTCGTTCAGACCACCACACTTAGTTGATTACAGTCAACTAATGTCAATCCTTGGATGACTTAATATACACTTTTTTTTTCCAGTCTGGTTTAGACTTTCTTTTCCAATATAGTTTGACTGTATTTCACATTGATCGTAAGGAAGGCTGGAAAAGCTAGACCAAAGTTTCTGGACTCTAGGTGTCTTGTATTTGTGTTGTCTTTCCTTTCTGAGTTGTGTGTTTGAAACTCAAAATCTTGAAAAATTTTAACAACAAATTTTAGACAGTAGAGAGTTTAAACCAATTAACCAGTGTATTATTTTTGAATTTCTATCTAGTGCTGTTAGATTCTAAGCAACCTAAATTGACAAACTATTAAGTTATAAGGAATATTTTGAGTTTTTAAAATGTATGAATACGTAGTGTACTTAAATAATTGAAATGTTTTAAAGGCAAGTTGTCATTTTAAAAGTGTGTGACATTTGAAGTGATTCAGTTTAACCGAGAGTGACTTTTCTCTTCTAGGTGTTCACTGCACCCATGGCTTCAACCGAACTGGTTTCCTTATCTGCGCCTTCTTGGTGGAGAAAATGGATTGGAGGTATGTTAGATAGTGTTAATACAGTGGAAGAAGATGCATGTGACAGTTGGTGATGCTTATGAATCCTGTAGATGATGCGTTCACTTTCCCTTATTTATCTTGTATTTTGGAACCATCAGAGATTGGATCTTCCAGTGTTTGGATTTGTATTCAGCTTTGGAAACATCTGTTGTTTTCCTTAAAATTTGTTTTCTCTAGCTGTTAAGGACTAGGGAAAGCTTTATTGCTCTATGAAGGAAGCATTTTAGATGGCAGTAATCTATTTAAACAAGTCTTGTCTTTATTGAGCATGTTATTTGTGAATTATATTTTGAAGGATTAGATTCCCAGTTACTTGAAATTCCTATGAGAATAGGATGCTGCTAAAGGAATTTTTGTATTCCCTCTCTAGGTTCATTTATATTTCTAAAACACATTTATATTTCTAAAACACATTAGGTCCTTTTTTGGAATTCAGTCAGGCAAACACATCTGATTGTGGTCTATTTCTTCTATACTCAGTGGCTGTTGACTTTGTGTACTTTCCAGAGTACTATGCACAATAGCATCAGACTCCTATGCAGACCCCAGCCAGTGGTTGGTGCTCGTGCACAACGTGTGCTCTTGGGACCTCCGTCTGTTGGTGGTTTCTGACAAACCATTGTGTTAACTTGCTGTTCACATTTTCTTTTCTTTTCTTTTTTTTTTTCTTTTTCTTTTTTTTCTTTTTTTGGTTTTTCAAGACAGGGTTTCTCTGTGTAGTCCTGGCTGTCCTGGAACTCGCTCTGTAGACCGGGCTGGCCTCGAACTCAGAAATCCACCTGCCTCTGCCTCCCAAGTGCTGGGATTACAGGCGTGGGCCACCACGCCTGGCACTGTTCACATTTTCTTGACCCAAGTTTTCTTTTTTCTTTTTTTTGTTTTTGTTTTTTGAGACAGTATTTCTCTGTGTAGTCCTGGCTGTCCTGGAACTCACTCTGTAGACCAGGCTGGCCTCGAACTCAGAAATTGGCCTGTCTCTGCCTCCCAAGTGCTGGGATTACAGGTGTGTGCCACCACAGCCCGGCTGACCCAAGTTTTCTTTTAGAGATATTGATCATCAGTGTTTTATTCAAATTCCTTTTATTGGCTATTCATGTCTGTCATAAGCACTCATGTTAATGTGCTTTAGATATTATACCATACATTAGAATATGCCATGTATTATAGTGGACTATATATTATAGTGGGCCATGTAGTATAGTGGATGATATATGTGTACCATATGTTACAGTGTACCGTAGGTATGTGTTTTTAGAATCACTTTATCATTGATTGCAAGCTTTGTAGGTGAAGAAAGACTTTGATTTGTTTGTTTTATAAGCCAGTTATACTTTTTTTTTCTTTTGTTTTTTTGTTTTTTTGGGTTTTTTTTTTGGTTTTTTGAGTCAGGGTTTCTCTGTATAGCTTTGGCTGTCCTGGAACTCACTGGTAGACCAGGCTGGCCTCGAACTCAGAAATCCGCCTGCCTTTGCCTCCCAAGTGCTGGGATTAAAGGCATGCGCCACCACCGCCTGGCTTTTTTTGTTTTTTGTTGTTTGGTTTTTTGAGACAGGGTCTCTCTGTGTAGCCCTGGCTGTCCTGGAACACACTCTGTAGACCAGGCTGGCCTCGAACTCAGAAATCCGCCTGCCTCTGCTTCCCAAGTGCTGGGATTAAAGGCGTGCGCCACTACCGCCCAGCGCCAGTTATATGTTTTGTGGTACTTTGAGTTTGAGTTAATAATTGATAAGTCTACATAAATGGACATTAGTGAGAAAATGATTGTTTTCCATAGCATTGAAGCAGCAGTTGCTACATTTGCCCAAGCCAGACCACCAGGAATCTATAAGGGTGATTATTTGAAGGAACTTTTTCGTCGCTATGGAGATATAGAAGAAGCACCACCACCACCTGTATTGCCAGATTGGTGTTTTGAAGATGATGATGAAGAAGATGAGGATGAAGATGGCAAAAAGGACTCAGAACCAGGGTCAAGTGCATCCTTTAGTAAAAGGAGAAAAGAACGGTTAAAACTGGTAATGTTCACAAATACTATAATATCCTTTTAAAATTTTCTCTCTCTCTCTCTCTCTCTCTCTCTCTCTCTCTCTCTCTCTCTCAGATGTGCATGCTTGAACGCCTTGGTGTGGGAATAGCACAGCATGCTGGTGGAGGTCAGAGGATAACTTGTGGGAGTCAGTTCTCTTTTCTTACTATGGATGTTTGGATCTTGGGGGTGAGACTCACATTGTCAGGCAAACTGCAAGTGCCCTTATCTGCTGAGCCTCCATGGTGGCTCCCAAATACCGTACTGCTCTATATGTTTGTTTAAACGTATTGTGGGATATTGGCTCTGCATTAGTTAGGGTTTCCATTGCTGTGAAGAGACGCCATGACCAAGGCAACTCTTATAAAGGACAATATTTAATTGGGGCTGGCTTATAGGTTCTTATAGTCCATTATCATCATGACAGAAAGCCATGCAATCCAGGCAGACATGGTGCTGTAGGTGCTGAGAGTTCTATATCTTCATTCAGAGGAAGCCTGGAGCAGACTGTCTTCCAGGCAGCTAGGAGGAAGGTTTCAAAGCCAACCCCTACAATGACACACTTCCTCCAACAAGGCCACACCTAGTCCAACAAAGATACACCTAATAGTGCCACTCCCTGGGCCAAGCATTTTCAGACTACCACAGGCTATATTTCTGTTATTTCTCTGTCTCTGTCTTTGCCTGTCTCTCTGTCTCTTTCTCTATGTGTGTGTACCTGTGTGAAGGACATAATAATGGTCTCTGATTTTATGAAATTAATTTTATTTCTACCTGAAACCCATTAAGTAACTCTTGATCTCTTGAGGCAGCTGTGGTGGAATCTCACTATGGAATGCAGGCTGTTTTCAAATTCTCAGTCCTCCTGAGTGCTGAGATAGGTTATAGACATGTCCCACTATGTCTCACTTTTAAACTTTAGCCAGAAATCGGACTTTAAAAATTTGTCTTACAACATTGTTTATTGTTTGGATGGAGGGGCTTTGCATATCATGGTGGGAGTCAGAGGACAGCTTGTGTGACTCACTCCATTATGTGGGTCCTGGGAGCAAGCTCAGCTCGTCAGGCTTGGCGAGCGTCTTCACCTGCTTACCACCCTGCAACCCAGCAGTCTTAACAACGCTGCAGCTATGAAGCTTTAGTGTGCTTTTGTTATGTAAATCAAAGAACTCTTAAATGTTATGTTGAGATTAGCTTATAAACTACTAAATACATTTAGTGTTAATAATAAACTTGGCATGTTACTTAATAACCAGTGAGAATGTTTTTTACAAAATAGTCACACAGTTAATGTAACTATCCCCCCCCCCATAGGTGGTGTTTCCTTTGTACTATATACATACAATTTAGAAGACTTCCACTTCTCTAGTCAACTTTTCTTAAATCCTCTAGCAATAAAAATTGAAGATTTACATGGAAAATATTCCTGACAAAATTGAAGAAATGTATAGAAAAACATGTCAAAATTGATTTTCATGGAGAATTAAAGAGTAAAATGGTAGATATAAAAACATTGCTAAATTAATAGAAAAAGGAAGTAGATACATTTTATGATAGAATTGAAGATTTATATGGAAAATATTTTCCATAAAATTGTATAAAAATATAGAATAATATGTTAAAATTGAAGATTATCGTGGAAAATTACACAGATAAAATGGTAGGCATAAAAATATTTCTAAGTTGATTGCAAATAGAATTATAAACATTTTCTGATAAAATTGAAGATCTACATGGAAAATATTTCTGGTAAAATTCAATAAATATATTGAAAAACATGTTAAAATTGACTATTTCATGGAAAATTATACAGATAAAATGATAGGCATAAAAATATTTCTAAGTTGATTGAAGGTAGAATTATAAACATTTTCTGATACAAGTGAAGATTTACATGGAAAATATCTCTGATAAAATTGAAGAAATATATAGAAAAACATGTTAAAATTGAAGATTATTATGGTAAATAATACAGATAAAATGATAGACACAAAAACAGTAAATTAATTGAAAGAGAAATTACAAACATTTTTCTGATAAAATTGAAGATTTACATGAAAAATATTTCTGTTAATCTATGTTTTTTTATTGGGGAATTGAGTCCATTGATGTTGAGATATTCAGGGATAGTGGTTGTTGCTTCATGTTATTCTTTTTTTTTGGGGGGGGGGTTCGAGACAGGGTTTCTCTGTGTAGCCCTGGCTGTCCTGGAACTCACTCTATAGACCAGGCTGGCCTTGAACTCAGAAATCCGCCTGCCTCTGCCTCCCAAGTTCCGGGTATTATAGGCGTGCGCCACCACGCCTGGCTGCTTCCTGTTATTCTTGATGTTATTTTTATGTTTGTGTGGGTATATTCTTTTGGGTTTGTTGGAAGATTACTTTCTTGCTTTTTCTAGGGTGTAGTTTCCCTCCTTGTGTTGGCGTTTTCCATCTATTATCCTTTGTAGGACTGGATTTGTGGAAAGATGGTTTTATCATGGAATATCTTGGTTTCTCCATCTATGGTGACTGAGAGTTTTGCTGGGTATAGTAGTCTGGGCTGCATTTGTGTTCTCTTAGGGTCTGTATGATATCTGCCCAGGATCTTCTATCTTTCATCGTCTCTGGTGAGAAGTCTGGTGTGATTCTGATAGTCTGTCTTTATAAGTTACTTGCCCTTTTCCCTTACTGCTTCTAATATTTTGTCTTTGTTTAGTGCATTTGGTGTTTTGATTATGTGCTGGGAGGACTTTCTGTTCTGGTCCAGTCTATTTGGAGTTCTGTAAGCTTCTTGTATGTTCATGGGCATCTCTTTCTTTAGGTTAGGGAAGTTTTCTTCTATAATTTTGTTGAAGACATTTACTGGCCCTTTAAATTATAAGTCTCTCTCTTGTATACCTATAATCCTTAGGTTTGGTCTTCTCATTGTGTCCTGGATTTCCTGGATGTTTTGGGTTAGGAGCTTTTTGCATTTTGCATTTTCTTTGACTGTTGAGTCAATGTTTTCTATGGTATCTTTAACACCTGAGACTCTTTCTTCTATCTCTTGTATTCTGTTGTTGATGTTTGCATCTATGACTACTGATTTCTTTCCAAGGTTTTCTATCTCCAGAGTTGTCTCCCTTTGTGATTTCTTCATTGTTTCTACTACCATTTTTAGATCCTGGATGGTTTTGTTCAGTTCCTTTACTTGTTTGTGTTTTCCTGTATTTCTTTAAGGGATTTTTGTGTTTCCACTTTAAGGGCTTTTATCTGTTGACCCATGTTCTCCTGTATTTCTTTAAGGGAGTTATTTATGTCCTTTTTGAAGCCCTCTATCAGTATCATGAGATGCGATTTTAACTCTCTTGCTTTTCCGGTGTGTTGGGGTATCCGGGACTGCTGTGGTGGGAGAACTGGGTTCTGGTGTTGCCGTTTGGCCTTGGTTTCTGTTGGTAATGTGTGGGAAACAGAGAAGGAAAAGGAAGGTGAGACAGCAGGGCCCGCAGATGAGAGGACTCTGGCAGGACTGCATGAGATGAGGAGTGCTGCCCGAAGGCCTATGGGACCAGGACTGCCTGGCTAGCAGAGATTTGCCCAGCGGGCGGGGCCGTTTGCACGCCCCATACCTGTTATGAGCTGCTTGGCTGCCTGTGACCCGGCTTGGCTGTGAGGCTCAGATCCTTCCTTGGTGGCTGGAAATGCTGAGGCTTGCTCTATACTTTTATGCGGCGGGTTTAATAAAAGAGACAGTTCATAGGTTTTGCTTTATTATTAAAAGGGTAGACTGAGAAAAGAAAAGAAAAGAGAGAGAGAGAAGATAGAGAGATGAGGGATGGCCATGACCACGTGGGAGAGGGAGAAAGAAGAGAGACGGGGAGAGATGTAAGGGAGCAGGATAAGAGAGAGTGAGGAGGGACAGGAAGCAATAGCCAGGTAACCGAGGGGCGGGGAAAGCCTGGCTGCAGCCAGGTGACTGCAGAGGTGGAGTCCAGCCAGAACACTAGGGCTTGGGTCATGGCCACACGGTGACTGATGATGGCCACATGGTGACTGATGGCCACACAATGACTGATGGGCCACATGATGACTGTTGGCCACAGGATTATGGAGCTGAGTCTCCAGAGTGGCCTTGCTCAACCAGGCTATAGGCTGTCTCACACCAAGGTCCCACAGTAATGTTCTTGCCTTTGTCTTTTGCCATCTGGTTATCTCTGGTGTTAGTTGGTCTTGCTGTCGCTGGCTGGAGGTTGGCCCCTCCTGTGGTCCTGTAAGCCTGTGTCTGTACTCCTGGGAGACAAACTCTTCTGGCAGGGTCTGTGTACAGAGGGCTGTGGAGCCTCTTGGCTCCCTGGTGTAAATGGCAGCCAGAAGCATGAACTAATTTTTTTTTTTTTTTTCCGAGACAGGGTTTCTCTGTGTAGCCCTTGCTGTCCTGGAACGCACTCTGTAGAGCTGGCCTCAAACTCAGAAATCCACCTGCCCCTGCCCCACAAGTGCTGGGATTAAAGGCGTGTGCCATCCCTGCCCAGCAAGAACTGATTTTTTAAAAGTTCATTTTAGACAGGCTGTCAGTATATAGCCTAGCTAGCCTCAGCCTTATTGTGTAGCCCAGGCTGGTCTTAAATTTGTAGACTCGCTGCCTCAGCTACCATAGCACTGGAATGACAGTTAGGCATCACCACAGCTGGTACCAAAAGTATGTTTCCTTTTTAAAGATTCATCTTGCCGGGCGGTGGTGGTGCACGCCTTTAATCCCAGCACTTGGGAGGCAGAGGCAGGTGGATTTCTGAGTTCGAGGCCAGCCTGGTCTACAGAGTGAGTCCCAGGACAGCCAGGGCTATATAGAAAAACCCTGTCTTGAAAAAAAAAAAAACAAAAAACAAACAAACAAAAAAAAAATTCATCTTATGTGTATGAGTGTTTTGTTTGCATGTATGTATGTATCACTTGTATGTCTGGTGTCCATGGAGGTAAGAAAGGGTGTTGGATCCCCTGGGACTAGAGTTCCAGATAGTTGTAAGATGCCCTGTGGGTGCTTGGAATTAAACCAGGGTCCTTCTGTAAGAACATTCAGTGTTCTTAACCATTGGTCTTCTCTTCAGCCCCTGCCCCAACATAGTGATGTCTGTGTGTGTGTGTGTGTGTGTGTGTGTGTGTGTGTGTGTGTGTGTCTGTGTCTGTCTGTCTGTCTGTCTGTCTGTCTGTCTGTCTATCTATCTATCTGAATCACTTGTGATATTTTTCTTCCTCTTCCTAAGTGCCTTGCTTGCCAAGTCTTGGCTAGAAGGCTTAACTTTGCAACTTGTAGACCAGATTTTCTTATTCTTTAATGACATTATCAGCCAGAGTTGTTATGTAGAGTTTTACTGATACTAATGGCAGCAGCCATATTTTGATTAATGTTCTAGTTTTAAAAAGTATAAAAACCCAAGCCTAGAAGATTTTGTAGACTTTCCTAGAGTATACCATTTATTTTCGTTAGCTCTGAGACTAGGTCTTATTATATAACCTAAGGTAGCCTTAGAATTATAATCCCTTTGTTTGAGCCCCTTCTGTAACTGGTGGGTTATAGATGTACAGCAGGTGGAACAGGCCGTTTCTGTTTAATATGATTTTTTTTAGGTTTGTGGAAATAAATTGTTTCTGTTCAATATGAATTTTCTTAGGTTTGTGAAAATACATTGATTTATTTTTTTGTAAATATGTTGTCCTCTAAATTATATATGTGCTTATATATTTATACACATATATATTTATTGTAATTTTTTTCTTTTCTCTAAAGGGAGCTATTTTCTTGGAAGGCATAACTGTTAAAGGTGTAACTCAAGTAACAACTCAACCAAAGTTAGGAGAGGTACAGCAGAAATGTCATCAGTTCTGTGGCTGGGAAGGGTAAGAAATATTTTCAAGTTTTAAATAAAATTTATTCCTTATGTAACACAGCCAATACAGACAGTAAGTAGGCATTTTGCTTCTTAAAGTTAGTGTGAATTGAGTGCTTAAAAGGATTTCAGGGTTATTCAAGGAAATCTGTAAAAGTCACGCTGAATCAGGGTCATAGGACTCAAATCTTTCTCAAGAATGCAGCATTGCTGTTGTCCCCAGAGGTTTTCTCTTTAGTCCCTTTTTATCAGCTGCTTCTGTGGGGAGTAACAGGAAGACTCCCAGTGTGGACTTGTACTCCTCTGTGCTTACTCACATTTAGTATGTATAGCAAAGCAGTGCTTACCCACATTTAGTATGTATAGCAAAGCAGGCGGGCGTGTCGCATACTTCAGAGAAAAGCTTGAATTTCAGCTGAACTGCCGGACAGTACTAGACCCCAGGACAGCCCTGCCCTCCCCACTCTCCTAGTGCTGGGACTATAGCACAGGCTTCCAGGCTTGGCTTTTAGATGGGTGCTGGGGACCCCAACTCTTTATTTTTACATAAGAAGCATTTAGCCACTGAGTTCCCTCTCCACTTCTATATAATAAACATTCTTAAATTAGTCCAATATTTATATTATAGCAGTGGCAATTTAGTCCATTGTCACTTGTATTTTAAAAATGTCAAGAAATTGTTAAACTTTTTTCTCCTGAGACTATGTAGCTCTGGTTGTCTTGAAACTCAATGTAGACTAGGCTAGCCTTGAATTCATAAATCCAACTGCTTCTGCCTTCCTGAGTACTGGGATTAAAGGTATGCACCACTACTCCTGGCTGAGAATGATGATCTTTTGTTAGATCTTTTGCGATAGCTGATGCTATTCCATTTGAAATTACTCTCATGATAGGAAGAACATTGTGACCAACATGTGAGACATTTGAGGTTGGTTTAACACAAGATTTCATTGTATGAGTTGTAGCCATGACAGAGTCATGTTCTTTCTTTAAGGTCTGGGTTCCCTGGAGCACAGCCTGTCTCTATGGACAAGCAAAATATTAGACTTTTAGAGCAGAAGCCATATAAAGTAAGCTGGAAAGCAGATGGTACTCGGTAAGTTCCACTACTAAAAACATTTGCAGACATAACTAATGCTTGAAGAATGAATATTACATTCTTAGGGAAAGTGTGTCTTTGGGAGTTTCTGACTTTAACAGCAAAATGAATGTTTCAGAAATTATATAGCTTTCATTTTATTGGTATTCTAAGCTGTATAAACACTTTTAGTTCATTCTGCTTAATATTTGGCTTGAGAGTTCTGTTAGTTTTATATAAATCTGAATGAATTTTAACATATTTGAGATAGAAGTACTTTGTAGCCTAGGCTAGCCTTACACACCCTGTGAACCTGCAGAAGTCCTATTGCAGGGATTAAGGTCTGAGCCATTATACCTGTTTATACTGAATGCGTAGAAAGAACATTCAATCCTCTTACTGTCTCCTAAGTTTTGGGATTATAGGCATACATCATCATGCTCACATTTGGGATTCCTTTTTATTATCTTTATTTCACAATTTAGTTGCTAGTTATATCCTCCCTTACTCCATTGTTCTTACGTAAACAAATATATTTCAATAAAACTTAACTTAGGGGTCAGGGATGTAGTCAGTTGATATTGTACCTGCCTAGCATGGGTAAGGCCCTCAGTTCAGTTTTTAACATTGAATAAAACTGGGAATAGCGATTTAAGCCTATAATTCCAACATTTGGGAGATGGTGGCTAGAGCATCAGAAATTCAAGTTAACTATCTAACTATATAGTTATATATATATAACCAGTTCAAGACTATTGTGGAGTACAGGAGATTATGCTACAACACAAACCAACAAACTAACAACTTTTATTCACAAAGCATCATGACCTTTTTTTTTGAGTCGTGGGGGGGAAGGCTTTAATCCCAGCATGTGTGTGTGTGTGTGTGTGTGTGTGTGTGTGTGTATGTGGGGGTTGGGGGTGGGTGGGTAGGGGTGGTGGTTGTGGTAGTGTGGTGTGTGGGGGCAGGCAGAGAGGCAGGCAGATCTCTGTTAAGGTTGAGACCAGCCTGATCTACAAAGTAAGTTTCAGTACAACCAATACTTCACAGAGAAACCCTGTCTTGAAAAACAAAACAAACAAAACATAAAACAAGAAAAACAAAACCCAACACCATTCAACCAGTTAAAAACCAAACTAGAAAACACCACCACCACCACTACCACCACCACCACCACCACCACAAAAAAAGCACACAAAAAAACAAACAAACGAAAAACCAAACCAAAACAAACCAAAACAAAACCACCAAAACCTGATTGCTGCCAAGATGTTTATTCTTGAGGTATTGAGAATATTACCAGTTCTTTGTTATAACTAGCCATATTGATTTCATTATACTTTTTTGTGTAGATTATGATAAAGTAGTATACTTAGGTAAGGAGTATGGTAATGTGTCTTGTGGTGGTTCCATTTCTGGGGTTGTGCAGCAGTGCCTCCTTCATTTCATCACTTCACTGGCCATTTGAGGAAAGAACCAGTTTGACAATTGGAAATGAGCTTTTCCTAAAAACAAAGCCAATTTTCACTGATATAAATATTCATAAAACTAAAAGAATAGAAGATTTGTTATCACTTTAGTTTATACTTTTAAAATAGCAGCATGGCTACACAGCGTTCATTATATATTTTAGTTGTAGGAGCAGTTAATACAGGTAACAGTTATACTGCTTACTTGGTATTAGTTATTTTTCTAAGTGGGTATGCAGAACATCTCCTTTAATTCTTTGTTTTTGGTTTTTTTTTTTTGGTTTTGGTTTTTTCGAGACAGGGTTTCTCTGTATAGCCCTGGCTGTCCTGGAACTCACTCTGTAGACCAGGCTGGCCTCGAACTCAGAAATCCACCTGCCTCTGCCTCCCAAGCACTGGGATTAAAGGCGTGTGCCACCACCACCCGGCACCTTTAATTCTTTTTTTTTTTTTTTTTGTTTTTGTTTTTGTTTTTGTTTTTTCGAGATAGGGTTTCTCTGTGTAGCCCTGGCTGTCCTGGAACTCACTCTGTAGATCAGGCTGGCCTCGAACTCAGAAATCCACCTGCCTCTGCCTCCCAAGTGCTGGGATTAAAGGCGTGTGCCACCAACGCCTGGCCTCCTTTAATTCTTATAACTGTTTAACACAACTACTGTTGTCATCCCAGTCTATAACTTAGGAGAGTGAAATATAGAAAGGAGGGCAGCTTTTCTGAAGCCACAGTATAATAAGCAGTAAGAGTGGGTCTGGAATACAGACAAAATGGTATTCGGCCATATGAACTAATTTTATTTTGTGTATGTAAGTACACTGTTGCTCTCTTCAGACACCAGAAGAAGGCATCGGATTCCATTACAGATGGTTGTGAGCCACCATGTGGTTGCTGAGAATCAAACTCAGGACCTCTGGAAGAGTATATGAACTATTTTTAATTTTGGTGGTGCTAGGAAATGAATTTTGGGTCTCATGCATGTGAGCTCTGCTATAGTATTTTCTGTATTGCCAAATGATGTTTTCATTATTTAAAAAAAATTCTTTGGCTATTTTAATTTTCATTTACTTCTTTTTGATAATGTCTTTTTTATAAACCTCAGGAAGAGAATATCTTCCCATGAAAATATTTATCTACTCTCTTAGGATAAATGGTGTTAAGAGTTGGGTCTTTGTTCCTCCAGACATCACTCCTCAGCTCTTCTGTCTGACTCCATTTCCCTATGTTCAGATTTTCCGTGTATGGAAATGGGAAATGGTAACTATTGTTCTAAGCAAGCTGTAGAGAACCTATGCTGATTTTCTTCCACCTTGTTTTTGTAATGTTAGTTACAACTGCACACAGTACTTGTCACATACTGGGTGAGCAGTGCCTTGTAGTTGTAAATAATATCTATTGCTGTTATGGGTAAACACTTTATCTGAAATGCTAGGAGTCAGAGTGCTGTGACACAGTTACACAAAGAGAATCCGGTTTGCTGGGGATGGGATTCATGGAGATGATCCTAAAGATAATTATACCCAATAGGTATAGACAGACTTTAAACAGTTTTGCAGTCAGTATTTTAGTTTCAGATCAGTATTCCATAAAGTTTTAGATTTGAGCATTTTGGATTACAGATGTTCTGGTCATCAGAGCAGAAATTTAATTCTGTGTCTAAAAAAGGTGGAACTTTTTTTTTTTTTTAAAGCAGAAGTAAAGGTAACCATATGTGGTGGTTCATGTTTGTAATTCTTAACATTATTTCCTTTTCATTAAACATTTTTTTTTATTTAATAGAAACGTATAGCTGTTTCTTTTTTGAATTTGTATTTAGATAAGCTAAATAATACTGGGAAGCTTGTAATGGATAAAAGGTAGTCTGTTTTTATTCCTTCTTCCTTTCTATCAGCTCTATTCCATAAAGCAACTGCTTTCAGCCATTTTTATGTTTTACTACTTGAATGCTGTGCTAAGTCTCTAAATTATATTTTGTTTCTACTTTGAGCTGTGAGTGAGTTGCTGTTACTATAGTTCGCCAGCGTCTCTATCCCCTTTCCTTTAGTATCCCATTGCAGTTATCTCACTGTTATTCTTCACTGGCTGCAGCTCGTCTTCCCATCCTAAACAGTGGAGCTAGAGCTAGAACTCAGAGCAGCTTAGGCAAGCAGTCTATTTCTGAGCTACATCTCCAGTCCTGACTTAAATGTTAAGTCTATCTGTCTGTCTGTCTGTCTGTCTGTCTGTCTATCTCTCTATCATCTGTCTATCTATCTATCTATCTATCTATCTATCTATCTATCTATAGTGTGTGTATGTGTTTTCATATAGGCAGGTGTGAGCCTCAGAACATGTATAGAGGTGAGGGGCAACTTGTTTGGATTGGTTCTCTCTCTCCATCATGTGGGTTCCTGGGATTAAGTCAGGTTCTTTAGGCTTGGAGTTAAGTGTCTTTACCTGCTGAGCCATCTCACTGGCTTCAAGTCCTAACTTAATATTTTCAGCTGTTACTATTTATAAACACTTTGGTAAACATAGTTTTTAAAAATTATTTTATGAATATATGTGTTTGCCTCAGTGTATGTGTGTGTGCCACCTGTGTACAGGAGCCGTCAGAGGTCAGAAGAGTTACCATATCTGAAGTTACAGAAAGTAACTCTTGATGTGTAGGTGCTGGGAATCAAAACTGGGTCCTCCGCAAGAGCAGGGAGTATTTTCAACTGCTGAGCTATATCTCTAGCCTGGTAAACAGATTTTAAAAACATTAAGTAAATTAAAATTTTTTTGTGCCGTTCGTGTGTGTATGTGTATGCATGTCACACATGTGCAGGTGCCCATGCAGGCCAGAAGAGTGCATCAGAACCCCTGGAGCTGGAGTTATAAGTCATTATAGGTGCTGGTGATTTAATTCAAGTTCTTTGGGAGAGGAGCAGGTGCTTGTAACTGCTTCATCTCTATAGCCCCTAAAAATTAAAAAAAAAATTAATTGAGAGAGGGGGGGGGCAAGGTCTGCCTAGACAACCTGGAGCTTTCTGCATAGCAGAGACTGACCACCACCTCCCAAGTATCGGGATTGTAGGCATATATCAGCATCCCCAGTGTTGTGGTTGAAATTAAATGGTGAAAATAAATTTTTACCCTACTAGAAATATTTTTAAATTAGTGGAATGGATCCTTTTTTTTTTTTTAATTTTTTATATTCTTTGCTTACATTCCAAATGATTTTCCCTTTCCCAGTTCCCCCCTCCCCATAAGCCCCATAAGCCCTCTTCCCTCCGCCCATTCCCCAATCATCTCCCTCCCATTTCTCTGTCTTGGTATATTGCTGCATCACGCCTTTCCAGGACCAGGGCCCTCTCCTTCCTTCTTCTTGGGAATCATTTGATATGTTAATTGTGTCTTGCATGGATCTTTTTTAAAAAATTTATTTAGTTTTTAAACATTTTCATGTGCATTGGTATTTTGCCTACATGTATGTATGTCTGTGTGAGGGTGTTGGATCTCGAGTTACAGACAGTTGTGAGCTGCCATGTGGGTGCTGGGATTTGAACCTGGGTCCTCTAGAAGAGCAGCCAGTGCTCCTAACCTCTGAGCCATCTCTCCCGACCTTTCTTCCTTCCTTTTTTTTTTTTTTTAAAAGATGTATTTATTTTATGTATGTGAGTACACTATACTTGTCTTCAGACACAACCGAAGACGGCATTGGATCCCATTACAGATGGTTGTGACCCGCCATGTGCTTGCTGGAAGTTGAACTCAGGACCTCTGGAAGAGCAGTCAGTGCTCTTAACCACTGGGCCATCTCTCCAGCCCCTTTCTTTTTTTTTTTTTTCTTTTTAAATGTCAAGAAACCACTTTAACATTTCAAAGATGTAGGGATTTGATCCATGAATTGCTTACACAAAGGCATTTTAAAGTGAAGTCAAAGACAGAAAAGGTCCCAGTAAGATCAGGAGTGGTTACTGCTTTTCTTGCAGCCTGGTTAGTGCATGCGTTGTCTGTTTACTAGAGTGGGGCTGTAAGTGTACTCATTGTGGCAGTGACCACAGGTACCACTTAGACTCCCAGTGAGGAGCTGGAACCCACACTGCTGTAAAGTCAAGGTCAGCTTGTACTAAATAGTTCCCTCCCCCCAGCAAAACCCAGTCTCGAGAACCTGAGGCTGGACGCCTCTTTGAAGCTCTTGGGCCATGGGCTTCTGACTTGAACTTGACAGAGCTGTTGTGGGGAGGAACCCTCTTTTCTATCACCATTGATTTCGGGGTGCCTATATCTGAGTTGTGAAAAGTTAGTTTAAAGTAGGTTTCTATTTTAGTCTGCATGTTGTGTCACTCTTTCAGTTGACACTGAGTCTGTATCCTGGGCTGTGTAAAACAGTAGCTCCACGTGTGGAGATGCCTGCTGCTACTGGTTGTGGTTCTTGACCCTTGTATACTTTTTGCCATCCAGAAGTTTGTTGAAATGGTATACATGTTTTTGTTCCTTCTTGCTCTTCCTATTTTTATAAGTTTGTCAAAGTTACCCAATATTTTGCAGTTTAAGACATCAAACATCTCAATATCTGAGAACAATTTAGTTGGGTAATTCTGATTGAGTGTCTTTCATGACATTGAAGTTCAATTGTTTACCGAAGCTTCTGTGAATCAAATCTTCTTCCAGTATGGTGTGGTTGATGGTGGGCTCTTTATTGGCTATCGAGTGAGCTAACTGTACAGGAGTATTGTTATAAAAGCACAACCTTCAGATCAGGCATTGTGACATGCCTGAGGTCCTAGTTACTCAGGAAGCTGAGGCCACAAGATTTGTTGAATTCATGAGCTAAAAGCAAGCCCCAAATAGGTAAAACAGCAAGGCTCCAGCTGCCCCCCAACAACAATGACAACAATAGACTTAAAATCAAAAATTTCCAAACATTATGAACGTGGAAGCACGCACAAATTGTCAAAGTTCAGTGGTTTCACACAGTGGAGTAAGGATCCAGAATGATTTTGCTGGCTCACAAGGCATCATCAAACTGATGTAGTATCTGTTAGTTTATAAACCAACAAACAAGCACATCCCGAGCTCAGATTCTCTGGTGCTCTGATGCTCCCAGTAACGATGGTAGGGAAGGAGTGAGCGTGTTAGACTTTGGAAGGGTTACTACTGTCTGGTATGTGTTGTCTGGTATGTATGCCCTCCGGAGGAATGTGGCCAACACGTGATGGGGATCCCCAGGTGCCCCCCCCCCCCCCCGAGAGTTTTAGTGTGGAGATCATTCCAACCTGAAGTTGTAGGAGAGTCGACGGATGCAGAAGGGAGTGTTTGAGCTTCACCTAGGAACTTAGACCAGGAGCGTCAGCCAGGCATGCTATTTTCCACATTGAAAACTTGGAAGGAAAAGTTCCAGTGTTACCACTTGCCTCTGATCACTGCACTTGGGAGGCAGAGGCAGGGGGATCAGGATTCAAGGTAAAATCTTAGCCATGTATTGAGTTCAAGGCCAACCTGGGTGCAGGAGAACTCCAATATAGTTGTTATAGAATGTTTTCTGCACACAGAGATCTTTCTGCCTTTGCCTTCCAAGTGCTGATATTCTTCAATATTTTATTTTAATGATTTATTAGAGTTTCATTACCAAAAACTTCTTGGCTTAGGGTGGGCATTTTATGACCTCAACAAGGTGGCATGAGAAGAGCAGCTCTAATTTGGTGTCTCTGTAAGACAGTAGAATGTAATGATAGCTATTGGATCATACATCTCGGGATACTGTCTACTGGGAGGTGAAGTACTTAGCAGCAATCAAGTGGGTTATATACACATTATGGAAAATCAGCTTCTTTGATAATACTGACATGTTCTTTTGTGCATTGCAATTACCGTTGTTAAAAAAGATCACCCACATGGCCAAACAGTGGCACACACTTGTTAGGCTGAGTCAGGGAGAGCCCAAAGTCCAGGCCAGCTTGAACTACAAAGTAAGATTCGAACCAGTTAGACTTCCACAATGAGAACAAAGCTTGTTTTGTGTGCCAGCCTCAAAAATAGGTGGTGTGAGGATCCTCTTTTCATCTCATGTTTATTTTATTTCAATTGTTGGGAGTGAAGAAATTTTAATAGAAAATGGGTGCTGATGTGGGGCTTTTCTCTTACATCTGAAGGCTGATGTTCATAAGGTCAAGATCTTGGGTTTGCTTAGGAAGAGTAGTTATTCTGAGAAATAGCCCTGAGGTATAGTTTGAAAAAGCTCTATAACCCTGCATTTTAAAACCGAGTTCCACTTCTATTTTCTGTGTTTTTTTCCACCCTTAATTCTGTCTTTTTTTTTTGTTGTTGTTTGTTTGTTTTGTTTTTTTTTGTTTTTTTTGTTTTTGTTTTTTTTCAAGGCAGGGTTTCTCTTTGTAGCCCTGGCTGTCCTGGAACTCGCTCTGTAGACCAGGCTGGCCTCGAACTCAGAAATCCACCTGCCTCTGCCTCCCAAGTGCTGGGATTAAAGGCGTGTGCCACCAACGCCCGGCAATTCTGTCTTCTTCTTCTTCTTCTTCTTCTTCTTCTTCTTCTTCTTCTTCTTCTTCTTCTTCTTCTTCTTCTTCTTCTTCTTCTTTTTTTTTTTTTTTTTTTTGGTTTTTCGAGACAGGGTTTCTCTGTGTAGCCCTGGCTGTCCTGGAACTCACTCTGTAGACCAGGCTGGCCTTGAACTCAGAAATCCGCCTGCCTCTGCCTCCCAAGTGCTGGGATTACAGGCGTGTGCCACCACGCCCGGCTCAATTCTGCCTTCTTAAAGGAGCTAAATTCAAATTTGGTTTGATATTAGTTTGGTTCCCAAAATGAATTGCTATCTGTGAAATTAGTAAAAAAAATTGGGGAATTGAGTGTATTAATTGTACAATACAATTCAAAGTTTTTTTTTTTTTTTTTTTTTTTTTGAGACAGGGTTTCTCTGTGTAGTCCTGGCTGTCCTGGAACTCACTCTGTAGACCAGGCTGGCCTCGAATTCAGAAATCCGCCTGCCTCTGCCTCCCAAGTGCTGGGACAACAGGTGTGCGCCACCACGCCCGGCTCCAGTTCAAAGATTTTTATAGGCAGTCCATCTTAGTACAGTGTGCCTCTCTGGCTTTCAGCCTAGCTTGAACATAGTACTTACTGCTGATAATTTTGCTGGCAGGTAAGCTTTCTTGGACCAGTTTTAATAAAACTTTGGAATTTAGGAAACTTAATTTAAAAAATACTCTTATGTGATAGAGAATTAGATTTTGTTGTTTCATGAATTTTGTAGAAAACATTTAAGTTTTGTGTGTGTTAGCTTTGCCTGATAAAAAGTAAACTCTTGGGTGTATAGGATATAGAATATAATTAGAACAAAATATTTTCTGCTTAAATTATAAAATTAAAGTGTCTATATACTGAGAATTCCTTGCTATCTGGTCTTCATAGTTGCCTTTTGAATATATGTATATCTGATCTTTTTCTTTTTGTCTTCTTTAGTGTTATAGACACTTGTTTTTTGCTGTTAGAATGATCCATGCAGAATGTCTCATGGTACTTTTCTGTCACTATAAACAAAGTAGCACTCAGCTTTTAAAAAGAGATTATTTATATGTGCATATCTGTATAAGTGTGTTTGTGTGTATGCCGGTGCTCCTGGACAGAGCTTGAGCAGAGCTACAGGTGGGTCGAAGCTGCTGCATGTGAGTGCTGGTAGCTGAACTCAGGTCTCCTGGAAGAGCAGCAACAGACCACAGAGCCTTCTCTCCAGCCCCAGAGCAGTTGATTTCTAGTAGTGCAACCCATTAAACATTTTTCATTAATGCTAAAGAAAAACGAAAATGGAGGTCATGGTTTAGCGCTACCAAGTGCTTATAACCTTGTAAACTAAGTAAACGTCATTATGATTTTCAAAAGTGCTATCTCTGTGCATAAAAGAGACACAAAACGAGCTTTCGTTTTGGTCAGCATGATTCAGTGAGGTCTATCCAGAGTTATAGCGACAGATTAGGTTATGCAGACCTGCTCGCCTGGAAAGAACTCTTCACGCATAGCAGCTGGCCATAGAGGTGGTGAGTAACTTCATCCTTTACATGTTGCCTACTGCTGACACTGTCAGCCCAGACACCGGCCTCTTGGTCTAACTGGAAAGTTGTACAAGTTTTCATTCCCCTGGTTTTGTTTCATTTTATTTTTGACATTAGCTAATTGAGGAAAATGTCCTGAGGGGCTGGGGAGATGGTAACTAGCTCCGTGGGTAAGCCCATCGCCGCACTTCCTGAGGGGCCAGGCTTGGTTCTCAGGCTCCATACACGTGCCGAAGAACCTATCCCCCGCTTCTGGCCTTTGAGGGCACAGGCCATCCTGACGTACATGCAGACCTTACACCCATGCACCTAAAGAAATAGAAAACAGGCTCACAGCCAACATTATGCTATTCTGTTTTTTTTTTTTTTTTTCCCCTGTGTGCATCAATGAAAACCAAGTATTTTCTACTTTTTACTTTTAGGCTGAAAAGATTTTGACATAGGGTCTCATGTAGCCCAAGTTGGCCTTGGGCTATCTGCATCCTCCTCCTAAGTGCTGGGATTATAGGTGTGTGCCAGCACACACGGTCTTCTCTTTTCATATGTTCTTAATATTGTTTCTTAGAAATATCAAAGTTCCATGTTATCTCATTTCTAAAGGTTTAGTTCTTTTGCAAAGTAATGGGAAAGTTATTTAAAGCAAAGCAGTGGAAAAGATCAGAATTCTGCAAGAGAGCAGTAGGCTACCCATGTGGAGATTCTCAAAGGCTTTGCTTCTGAATTTATAACAAATAACACAGGATATTTGTTGTAAAATGCTTATATAATATAGTATGTTAGAGGCGATATCTTAAGTTCATTGTAGATTAGGTATTTTCAATAAAATATTTCTTGAAAAAAATTGAGTAACAATTACAAAAATATGGAGATGCTGGTTAAAATGTTCAGTATCTGCGAAGTTTTAGAAGAAGATTGTTATTTGGGCAGCCCATTCTGAGCCACTGAGTACAATATTGTGATGTCATACGATATTTTGATATATAGTAGTAATATTTGGGAGGTAAGTGAGTATGTGTGTATTTGAAATGATGATGATGATGAAGAAGATTGACATGTTCCATGCCCTTGAAAGGGTCACAATTTAACTGATTTTTTTTTTAAAGAGAAGACATTAGAGCACAAAATGACATCTAATTGTCTTGAATTGGCATATACTCTTTTTTTTTTTTTTGGTTTTTCGAGACAGGGTTTCTCTGTGTAGTCCTGGCTGTCCTGGAACTCACTCTGTAGACCAGGCTGGCCTCGAACTCAGAAATCCGCCTGCCTCTGCCTCCCAAGTGCTGGGATTAAAGGCGTGTGCCACCACCGCCCGGCGGCATATACTCTTATAATGCAGGACTTTTAGGAACAGGGTTAGTGAAGGATGCTAGTGGCAGCAACAGGAAGAAGGAAGGCGGGGTTGGCTTGCCAGGTGATTGGTGTCATGCCGTGAGATGTAGTCCTCACTCAGTCTCTCAGATGCTTAGGCTGTAGAGAGGAAATTGTCACAGAAGTGGCCGCATCATCCCTTCATTCTTTGGGAGCAGGACAAAGTGTAGTGGTTGCTGGGCTACAAGTCTCCTGGATTGGACTGCTGTGTCAGCTCCAGCAAGTTACAGATAGAAGGCCCTTTATTTCAATCTTGGTGGGATGTGGGCTTTTGTGACCTGTATAAAATAACTTTCTCTTTAAGTACCTCTGAAGGCCAGAAGAGGGCACCAGGTCTCTTGGAGCAAAAGCCATCCCTCCAGCTTTAGGAGGACATTTCCATGGAGATATGGAAAGAAGGCAGGGTGTGCAAATAGTTATGTCAGTGCTGGTAACTGGAGGAGAAAAGAAAACGATATCCCAGAGGGCTACACCCGGAAACCCCTTTCCAAGGTGTCTTTCACGGGGAGGCAATGGGAAATCTTATGGTCATGTATTTTACAGTTATTCTTTCAGTTCCTCCTTTCCCCCTTCCCTTTTCCCTCTTGCTCTGGCCCCCGCTCACTCTGACCCTTACAGTTATTCTTTCAATTCTTTCCTTATTTTCAGTTATCTATTAAGGAAATCTTTTTGGTATTTGATAACAATTTTGACATGACTATGGTAGTAGTTAGTTGTGTATCCAATGCAAACATTAGAAAGTGGAACTTACTTGTTATCATGATTTTTCTGTATTGTTATTTATTGTTCTTATTATTTACTCCTGTCTATCTTTTAATCCTCAGGATCAAAATAAGAATTTATCTGTGGCCATAAAGAGAGGAAAAGTTTATTGACTGTAACTTGGGTAGACTCTTTGGGGGTACTTCCTTTCCCCCCTTATTTCACTATAGGATTTTTAAAATTCAGCCAAGTTTCTTATAAGTTGCAGATTTTCACTCTGTACATCTGGGTTGGGGCCTAATCATAGATTATGTGGTACTAACAGGTTTCTTTCTGGCTAAGGCTGATGTACAATTGGGTCCACACTTCTAGGTAGCAATAATGGACCTTATTTTCCTAAGTTAACAGATAGGCGAGAAAAGCTGGAGACACACTGTCTTGTTCAGTTCCTTTATTAATAATGTTTATTGAGTAAGCCTTAATTTTTCTTTCCTGTTTTAAAAATTAATTTAATTACATTTTTGTTTGTTTTTGTGGTTTGTATGTGTGAGTGTCTATGAGTATGATCTCCAGTGCACGCACAATTGGAAGTCAAGAGGACACCTTGGAGAAGTGAGTTCTCTTTCTGCAGTGTAGTCCCAGGGGTGGAGTCAAGTCTCTAGGCTTGATGGCAGGTGCCTATACCTGCTCAGACATTGGCTTGCTTTTATTAAGTTTGGGAGACAGGGGAGCAGAGCTTCATGTATCTCAGGCTAGCCTTGGATTTGAGCAGTCAAGGATGCTACTCAAATGTTAGATGGGAATCCTCCTGTCACCTCCAGGTGCTTGGATTACAGACAAACATCTCCAGATTCTTGTTTGTTTGAGTCCTTGTTTGTTTTGTTTTTGTTTTTTCGAGACAGGGTTTCTCTGTGTAGCCCTGGCTGTCCTGGAACTCACTCTGTAGACCAGGCTGGCCTCGAACTCAGAAATCCGCCTGCCTCTGCCTCCCAAGTGCTGGGATTAAAGGCGTGCGCCACCACCGCCTGGCTTGTTTGAGTCCTTGTACTTTTGGATTTAGGTGTCAACTTAGAAGAGATAAAAATATCTACATTAAAAGATATTTTTTAAGTAGAGTTTCTTGTTATAGTCATATAAGGTGTGTGTGTGTGTAGAGTGAAGAACATATGTCCTCTGTTTTTATGAAATTAGTTTTGGTTCTACCTGAAACACATTAAACATGACATCATGAGCCATGAAAGAGATAATGACCTTGAGACAGAGCTTTTTTCTGCAATTTGAAGGTACCTAAGGCCCACTGAGTTTTACTTCTTATAGCTTCATAACCTCCCAGTACAGCTAATGTGGGGGCCTTGCAGAAACTTCCTTCCATTCCATACCTGGGGCCAGTCTTGGGTGTGTGCTGGGTAGTAAGTGTTTTCTTACACAGTGCCAGCGCTTCTGTACTTTTTATATGTAATTTCTAAAACTATGGTTATGACAAGTGTCATAACTCCTAATATTACAACCACCCTCTCTCTTTTATTTCTGTTTTGATGCAGGGTCCTTTTATTTGTTCAGCTGGTGTGGAGCTTGTGATCCTCCTGCCTTAGGTTCCTAAGTGCTGGGGTCACAGATGTGTGTCACCACGCCCATCTTACTGTGCCACTTGTGAGAGTGCAATGAACTAAGTCAGGCAGGCATCGGCAGCATCTCCATTTAGAATTCTCTCATCGTATCAAACTGGAACTCTGTAGCCATGAAACAGTAATTCCCCATTCCTTTCTTCCTGTCACTGGCAACCCCAGCCTCTGTGTATGATTTTAAATAGTCAAGATTCCTTCTATGAATCCACACAGCATTTGTGACTGGCTTATCATATTGCTCTTAGGAATCATCCTTACTATATGTGAGCATTTTCTTTCTTTCTTTCTTTCTTTCTTTCTTTCTTTCTTTCTTTCTTTTTTTTTTTTTAAGATTTATTTATTATTATCTGTAAGTACACTGTAGCTGTCTTCAGACACTCCAGAAGAGAGCATCAGATCTTATTACAGATGGTTGTGAGCCACCATGTAGTTGCTGGGATTTGAACTCAGGACCTCTAGAAGAGCAGTCGGTGCTCGTAATCTCTCCAGCCCCCGAGCATTTTCTTTTGAAGACTGAATAATATTCCATGTTATATAGGTGCCACATTTTGGTTATTTATCACTCAGAATACAATGATGAGTGCCGTCTGTGTCTTGGATGTTGGCATCAACGCCACTGCCAACATGGACACTTAACTCCTCTAACTTTCCTGAGCCCCTTAGTGAAGGCTTTTGGTGACTGGGAATGGTCAGGGAACCTGCATACAAAGCAGCAGTTTGTCTTTCTCTTCTCTTTTGGCACATATGTATGTGTGCATGTTTATGTGTATGTGGGTATACTTGAATGGATAGGTATCTTAGGGTTTTATTCCTATGACTAGACACCAGAATTCCAAATGTAAACTATCTTCAGCTGGTAAAATAACATCCCTGCCTGATCATGAGACAAATCACAGTGAGCTGCTGTGGATGTCGGAAGTAGCCCATGTCTCACACCTGGGGTTAAAACAAAACACATTCCCACAGCATTTCTGTGTTTTTAAAGAAAAAAAATGTTATTACACCTATGGGAGTCATTTTTATTCAAACTATCACAGTGAGTATGGGTTTCTGGGTGTGAATTCACACATCAAGGCTGGAGGTTAACCTTGGTGTGTTCTTTGGAACACTGCACCTCCTTTGAACAGAATCTTTCATTGGGCTGAAGCCTACAAATCAGGTTAGGCTGGCCGGCCAGTGAGCCCTAGAGATCTTTGTTTCTGCCTTCCTAGCCCTGCCTTCATAGGTTCTGGGATTGAACTTAGGTCCGTGCTTGCAAGGTGGGTACTTAACCAAGTGATCCTTTTCCTTAACTCTTCAAAAACAAATTTTTAAAAAGAGTTAATTTGAGACAGGGTCTTAACTATGTATCTGTGACTGGCCCAGAATTCCCTCTGTAGGCTAGGTTGTAATTGAATTTAACTTGCCTATCTCTGCATCCCGAGTTCTGGAATTTAAGGAGTGAGCTACTACAATTGGCTATTCTATTTTGTTTTGTTTTGTTTTTGTTTTTTGTTTTTTCGAGACAGTATTTCTCTGTGTAGCCCTGGCTGTCCTGGAACTCACTCTGTAGACCAGGCTGGCCTCTAACTCAGAAATCCGCCTGCCTCTGCCTCCCAAGTGCTGGGATTAAAGACGTGCACCACCACCACCCAGCGGGTATCCTATTTTGAATTGTATGTATGGATGCTGAGGGTCTCTGTAGACACCATGGTCAACAGTGTCGATCCAGGGAAGACAAGAAGGAAAGCTTGTTTAGTAGCTGATATTAGCTCAGATTTGGAGAGTCTGACTCTAGCTAGTTTATTTTAGGCAGACTTAAGAGCACAACCAGTTTGGGAAAAAGTTTCCTAGTGATCATTAACTCAATCCCACGTGTATAATAAAGCTTAAAGCATGACTAAATTGAGACTCTCTTGTAAAGTACAAGTGACATTTTCCATAAAGATAGTTCCTATAGATTAACTGAAGAAACATGCTCAAGATAAGTTCAAAATAAAGATTTGGGAGGAAGATAACACCATAGAGGCTGAGATAATCTAGGGTCTGGAGGCACCATGTGGGATATGGGCTAGCACAGAGGTCATCAATCTATTAACCGTGTCTGCTCCTGGGAAACAGGCTCTACACTTCTCTCTTGAAGTGGCAGCCTGGTGCGTTTAATATTCCTGATTTTCTCAGTGCTTATCTGTGAGCACAAAGACCTACATGCCTCCTACATACGGGTATGTGTAAGTATAGGTGTGAACAGAAGCCACATGTGTCCGATATCAGAAGCTGGAGCTATAGGCTATTGTGAGTTGCATGATGAGGGTTCTCGGAACTGAACCCAGGGCCTTTGCAAGATACTTTTAGTTTTCAGATGATTTAAAACGGCTTGGAATGAATTTTATCTTTCTCTTATTCTACACTTGATTGTTGTATTACTTGGCATTTATTCATGAGGTAGGATGGAGGAGTCTAGAATCTTATGCTGGATCCTGTCCTTAGGCAAGTTCTCCGTTAATGGTGTGGTTTTTTTTTTTTTTTTTTTGTTTGTTTGTTTTGTGTGTGTGTGTGTGTGTGTGTGTGTGTGTGTGTGTATTTATGCTTTGTAGAAGTCTAATTTTCTTGTTTAAGGAATTTCTTAAAATAGAAGCTTCTATAATTTTGAAAATGATCAATTTCTTTTGATAGGACACTCATGACATTTGAGAATGTTTGGAGATTTAGCTGTTTATTGTCAACATCTTGAGTTCTTTACCTCCTAGTTGTATATTAGTTAAAATTGAAACAAAAGTTACTCTTTTGCCTAGTGACTTTTCCATAGACAAAGTTTACCAAGATATAGTAGGGCATTTGTAGTATAAACAGTATATAAAGTAAAAATGATTTGTTTACCTGTAAGAATCAAAGTACTTTCAATTTGGGTAACTGCTACTGGCCTTCCATTTAGTATACAATTCTAAGAGAAGAGATTGGTTAGAAAGAATTGATAATTTCTATTATTAAGGAAGTAATGGGCTTCACAGCTTACAATTAAACAATACATGTTCTCTGTATAATCGTGTGCATGCAGGTCACATGTAAGAGAATGAAGCGACGGCCTGACGTGAATGTAAGGTCACAAGGCCTTCATTACATCTGCTTCAGGACGGGATCCAAGGAAAGCTCATCCTTGTAAAGGGTTCTGCTTTATGTGTAGACTCAATACACCAGCATTGAGATACCTGTACCTGTAGTCCTGGAGCATTTTAATAATGTTCAATGAAACTTGGCTAGTTACATGTTGTCTCTATCAGTGTTAACAGCAGTAATAAAAAAAAAAAAATGCTTGGGCTGGAGAGGTGAGAGACATCTCATTTGCACAAACATGAAGACCTGAGTTTGCATCCAAGCTCCCAGGTAAAAAGCTGGGTATTGTTGAAAGCACCTGTAACTGCAGCTCATGGAGTGAGGGCCAGAGACAGGAGGACTGCTGTCTGGCTGCTAGCCTAGATCCAGGGTCAGTGAGAGACCCTGCCTGTCTCTCTCAAGGGAGTAGGATAGAGTGATAGAGCAAGATGCTTATCCCTTTTCTGGAACAGAGGTTGGGATCTGGAGCAGGAGGAGACTGCGGTGTTAGTACAATATGTATGTTGTATAAACAAAGACTCTAATGTTAAGTTTTGAATTTTTAGGAGTTTAAATGAGTTCCAATAGTTATTCTTTTAAGGTGTTGAAAGTTTTATGAGCCAGGTATAAACACAGTAGTAGGTTTGATTTTAAACTAATCTGTGGATTATGTTTTTGTCAACTTGTTTCTTATGTTGTGGAAATGCCTGAAACAGGATTTTGAATTATCTTGGTTTTCCCCTGGGTTCCTTTATTTTAAATTGTATTTTATGGAATTTTAGCATAAGTAGTGATTTGAGTCTCAAATTTGCCAATGAATTTTACTTAATTCCTAAGGTAGCTAAATTACCTAGTTTGTATATCTGTCACAAAGATAATGAAACTTACTGCAATTGTACTGTTAATTAAGCAGTATAATTGCAGCATTGTAAATTTATAAAAACTATATTGGACAGTTTAGACACTTTTAGGGCAGTGTGGTTTTAGGAGGTGAGGAGATAGCCTTTCCCTGTGGAGGCTGTAGGACCTATGTTGTCCACAGGTGATAATCTTAGTACTTGTAATTCTGTGTGATGCATACATGTGATGCATACATGTGATGCTGGCTTTGGTTCATGTTGGATCTAAGAAAAGGGGATGAGGAGGAAGGACTTTTAAAAATATATAAATTATGCTTAAAGTTTTAGTTTTTATTAAAAGTTGTGAAGAATCTACAAATGTTTGGGTTAAAGAGGACATGGTATTGTTTTGCAAAAGAAGTGATCAGGAGACAGAGAGGTCATTGTGTGACCATCCCATGGGGGAAGGAAGGAAGCTCAAGCCTGAGAGTCAGTTGTATTATTTGTGAGTAATGGGTGGGTCTGAGTGGCTTTTCTTAGGTCAGGAAAGCTACATGATCCTTTGTGAAGTGACTCTAAACTCTGCATTGGCTTTTAAGAGGTTTGCAAGTTCCCTGGGATTAGAGGAGAGTAGAAGGGTAGCAGTGGTTAGGTAATAGAGTCCTGTGAGGGAAGCGATCCACAGGGAAAGTTACCTCAGCCTTGTGCACGTCTCTGTCAGAGGATGAGATGTAGGTGTCTTGCCTCTCGGAACAAGGTTATTCTATATAAATAGCTAGTATTATGCAACCCTTGGTATCAAGGGTATGCCAGGGACATTAACACTGCTGTTATAGACATAGTTAGTTTCCACTCAGCTGAAGAGAGTCGGGGAAAACACAAACCCACAAAACTAGTATTGGGGGTGCATTCTTGATGGTGGAGGTCGATTTTGACTGATGGATCTAAAGGAATGTCTTGGACGCGTCTTGTGAGAAGTAATCTTAAGAACGGCTTTTGTCAACTTTATCACTAGTCTCGTTCTCCCCCTCAGAAGTTTAGTTCCTGGTGGGGATAGTGGAATGTCACTCTCTTCAGCTCTTAGGACTTGCCATTCTGTGTGTTGCAGATCTCTTGCTAACTTTGGTTCATGGTTTACTCAGTAAAGGGGATGAGGAAGAAGGAAATTAATATATAAAATGTGCTCAAAAGTTTCAGTTAGTTGGGGGCTGGAGAGATGGCTCAGAGATTAAGAACACTAGCTGCTCTTCCAGAGGTCCTGAGTTCAATCCCCAGTAACCACATGGTGGCTGTAATGAGATCTGGTGCCCTTTTCTGGCATGCAGGCATACATGCAGCAGAATGCTGTATACAGAATGAATGAATGAATGAATGAATGAATCTTTTTATAAAATTTCAGTTTTAATAGTTGGAAAGAATCTAAAAATATTTGGGTTAAGGAGGACATGGTATAGTTTTGTAAAAGAGGTGCTCAGAGATGGAGTTTCCATATTAATTTTTTTTTGTTTTAAAATAGTGGGATAATATACTTTTCTGTGGTGGGCATGTGGTATTTAGTCTGTTCTCTAATAGATACTTGAGTTTTCATTGTTATAAAATAGTGCAACGAGCTTTCTTATACCTAATCTTCCTTAAACATTTATTGAGTGTCCTGTGTGTGTTTAAATGGACCTGGTCTGTAAAGACAAAGAGATCTCTGCTTTCAAAGTCTAAGGTAAAAAATTTTTTTTTTTGAGACAGGGTTTCTCTGTATAGCCCTGGCTGTCCTGGAACTCACTCTGTAGACCAGGCTAGCCTCGAGCTCAGAATTCCGCCTGCCTCTGCCTCCCAAGTGCTGGGCTTAAAGGCGTGCGCCACCCGGCATGGTAAATTTTTGAAATGTAAATTTGTCATCAGAGTTGTGAATTGGTGATATGATAATTGGCGTCATTTTCTGTTTAAAGTAGTGGTAGGAGTGTGAATGTAGACTCTAATGTGCTATTGTTCACAACTTTGTTACTTTTGGGGACTTTACTCAACTCTGTAATCTTAGTGACGAGAAAGATAAAACTGGGTTGTTTCTAGGTCATCCGGAGAGTTATGTTTACAATGAGACACTATGATTATGGCATCTCTATAATCTATAGTGATGTTTGTGTTACTGTGTGTGTACCTTTATAGAAGGAACACCACAAATCTAGATGTGCTGATGTATGTTTGTGGTCCCAAACCTGGGCTGCAGAGGTTTTCTAGTGCTGAGCAGTTTGGGAATCTTGAGCTTGAGGCCAGTCTGGGCTACATGGCAAGATCTATATAAACAAACACAAACAAACAAGCGAAGCATGAAAATAAAACAAAATGATTCAGTGAAATTTTGTGTTTTAATGAGTATATAGACATGAATAATTCTTAATATTAAATTTGTACTTGAGATAATTTCCAAAAGAGAACTTAGATTATACTAGTGCTTCATGGTTGCTGATAGTAGATCTCTAGTTAGGTACTGGGTCTATATCTAATAATGTGTGAGGTAGTTGGCTCTTTCAAAAATAATCTGGCTTACGTTCATGTTCTTGAGGAGTGAGGTGAAAGTACTTTCTATAGTCTTTAATCTTTGTTCCCAAATATGAGACAAGTCATCGTTTGGTGCTGTGGTCTGAACATAGGGTCTCCATGTTAGGACAGTGCTTCAGCCTGCTGTGTGTTCTCAGGCCTGCTCATTTCTTCCTGTATCCCACAGAAGGATGCAGCATTTGGAATAATTAGAATTGAAGCCAAAAATTGTACTTCAGCAGCTTTTGGGTTTCAAAACCCAAATATTAATGCATTTAGAGGAATCCCTAAATGCTAATTACGGAATAACTTTTTGTTATCTCTCTAGATAGAGCTGTTTTCACATGATCAATTCTTTGTAGTAAATTCTATCTTTGGAAGCCTACAGTTACAGTGCACTCATATACATAAAATAAATAAATCTTAAAAAATAAGAAGCTTCAAAGCTCCACCTTCAGTGACACACCTCCAAAAAGGCCATACCTTCTCATTCTTGTCTAAGAGTCTCACCAACTGGGATCCTGTATTCAGACCGGAGGCTGTGTGGGTCCATTCTCAGGTCCCCACAGGGCACAGATCACACAGTCAGGTGCTCCGCCGGCACAGCAAGCAATTTCCTCAGTTTCCCACCAGTTTTCTGTTTTAAAGAGAGACAAGTTTCACTGCCAAGGTGGGGTCCTCACAATAGGATCTTACAGTGTAGCTTGGGCTGCCCTTGAACTTTCTCTGTAGACTAGGTTGGCCCTGAATGCAGCAATCCGCTTGCCTCTGCTGCTGGGACTAAAGGCGTGCACCACCATCTCATGTGAACACAATGAGAGCTTGTCTTATAAATAAAACAACCCCCAAAACTTACTAACTTCAGATACCATACGTGTAACTTGATTTCTGGAGAATGACTACTTTGTTAAGTGCATAAATTTCTGCATATTGGGATTAAAGATCAATGAAAATTCTCATACCTGTGTTCAAAATACTTTAATTATGTACTCAGAATAAGAATTTTGACATACTGATAATTTTACTTTACCATAATGTTGATCGGAAGAGAAGAAGTACTTGCGCAGCTGGTATGGTAAAAAGAGCATTGAATAGTTTTAGCTCAGTGTTTTTTTAACTTTGCTATGGAAAGTGTCATGTTTAGTTTATAATATACGCACATGTATTACACATTTGTCTTATACATACATATCACATTTTGAAATGTTTTGATATAGAATCTAATCAAGATTACAAAAACATTTTCTTAAAATATATCATAGTGTGTTCATAATAATAAAGTTTCCTATTTTTATGTTCCCTAAAAAGAAAGTTTTGATGTTTTAATTTGTAAGATTGAGAGACGGACTGTAGTAATCGGTCCATGGAACTGTTGCCAGTTGAGAGAAAACAAGTCACAGTTGTAATTATTCTGTTTCTGATACCATATGTTAATACTACCTTTTAATGTTTTATTACAGTTACATGATGCTGATTGATGGCACAAATGAAGTTTTTATGATTGACAGAGATAATTCAGTTTTTCATGTTTCAAATCTGGAATTTCCATTTCGTAAAGATCTTCGCATGCATTTATCAAATACTCTTTTGGATGGGGTAAGTAATTTACTTATATGTATATTTAGAAAAAATTAAATAGTGCACCGATTTTTTTTTTAATTGAACATACTCTTCATTTACATTCCAAATGTTATACCCCTTCCCGGTTTCATCCCTCCCCGAAAACCCCCAACCCATCATCCTACCTCCTGCCTCCAAGAATGTGACTCTCCACCCAACCCCCCCTCAATTTCCCCATTCTGAGGCATCTGAGAGTTCAAATGAGTTATGAGTTCAAATCTCAGCAACCACATGGTGGCTCACAACCTTCCGTAATGCGAAATAAAGAACCTATGGGCTGGAGCCAGCGGGGTTGGGGGATGGGGAGCTAGCGGGAGAATGGGAAAGGGGAAAAACCAAACCAACCAACCAAACTCCAAATGTTTATCCTTGAGTCTAAACAGCATTTTTCATATATTTTCTTTATAGAAAAAATTGTTCATAATATGGGAAATGAGTTAGATAAATCATAAGGGAACAAAATTAAATATTTGTTATTATTGAAAAGCAGTTATATATTTTTAATAATTAAGAAGTAGCTTTTTAATTTCATCCCCCAAAATAGCTTTCTCCTGTTCATTTCTAACAGAAAAGGGCTCTTTTACGTAAACATTAATGTGAATACTACAGAAAGTCTGGGAAAGCTGAGCGTAGTGGCGTGTGCTTTTCATCTCCACACTGGAGAAGACAGAAACACAGCAAGTTCACGGCCAGCCGGGGCATTCTGTTAAGTCCCAGGCTAGTCTGGCTTCAGATGGAGACTGACTCTGAAAAAAAAAAAATCAGACCAAACAATCAAAGAAAAGAAACTAATAAAAAATATAACTGAAACTCCTAATGTCGGAATAACTTGCGTCCCTGTTTGATGGCTGTCACCGTGGACTTTGCTCAGGGCACATTTGTCAGTAACATCTGCTTTGAGAACTGTGTTTTCTTTTTCTTTTTTTTTAGATAGGTTCTTATATAGATCGTCGAGTAGTTTAGGCTGATTTTGAATTCAAGAACTCTGCTCCTGCTTCTTAAGTGGTGGTATACATCTCTACCACCACAGCTGGCTTCAGAGTGTAGATTCTTAAACAGTTTATTAGAAGCGTTGCGGCCTGTTGTCGTCTCAGGATTTGAATATTCACAGAACCTTTAGCTTGACTGACAAAGGAGTGCTCTGGTCAAGTATGTGCTCACGGGGGTCATTCCTGACCTCTCCAGTTACATAAAGAACTGAAAGCTAGATGCTTTTAAAAGAAAATTTCCAGGCGGGGTTGGGGGTGGGTGGTGGTGGTGGCGGCTGATCCCAGCACTTGGGAGGCAGAGGCAGGCGGATTTCTGAGTTTGAGGCCAGCCTGGTCTACAGAGTGAGTTCTAGGACATCCAGAGCTACACAGAGAAACCCTGTCTCGGGGAAAAAAAAAAGTAATTTTCCACTTAACAGTTTTAGACTTATTATTTGATATAAATGTCTGAATGATGTATCTATATGTATAAATACCATAATTTTCACCAAGCCCAATTATGCAGTCTGTATGCGAATAGTGCAGGTATGTACCTTCATAGAAGTGTTAATTTATAGGTGCTATTTTCTTATTTTTGAAGGTCTAGACATACTTCAATACCACTTAATCTGTTTCTACTTTTTAAGAGTGTGTTTGTATATTCTGAATTGCATCATTATCTCAACATCTCTTTCTCCCTTCCTCTGTTTTTCCTTTCCTTTCTTTCACAGGGTCTGTAGCCCAGGCTGTCCTAAAATCTAAGATCCTGCTTCTGTTTTCTAAGTATTGAGATTACAGTGTGCTCTAATAGTACTCTAGTAGGCTTCGATAGTTGCTTTCCTGCTCATTTGCTTATTTCATTTCTCTTTGTTTTCTAGGGATTCTACATTTTTAAATACTGTGAGTTTAGTACAGGGCCTGACAAGCCAAGTGTGTACGCCCAGCCTCCTTGTATGTTCTGGTGTTTGCGGCTGAGATTTTACTACTTTGTCTTTTGAGTGAACCAGCTGTACATATCAAAGTTGGAGTAGATACACTATGCTGGTCTAGATGGCAGTAAACTTACATGTTTTTTCCTTCAGAAGAATTCTGTGAGGCTTACCTTCAGACCACTCATCTTCATGGTTGCTATGGTTTCTCATGGCTGATCTTCCTGCCATATGAGCACGGGGCAGTGCAGGGTAAAGAAGGGTGAGATGCTTTGACGTGAGAGCATTTGTTATAGGTTGGGGTAGTTTATATTTGTTGAGTATCAGTTATGAGTGAAGACATTGCTAAGAGTGTGGAAGCCTCCTCTCTCTGCACACTATTTATTGGGAAGGATAGAGAAAGATTGATCACAGCCTTTAAAACAGTAGCCCTAAGATGTATTTAAGACAAGTCCTATGGTCATTAGGAGGAGAAATGAATCTTATCTGATGATGTGGAGTAGATCTACCTTATATAGGGTTTGGATTAAAGATGGACGATGTGGGGAATAGAGATGACTCAGTGAGAAGAGATCTTGCTGTGCTGCCTGAGAACCCGAGTTTGTATCCCCAGTCCCCATGTGAACCTAGTTGTGGCCAAGTGCTTGTAGCTCTAGGGCTGTGCTGGGCAGACAGGAGGACCCCAGCCTCGCTTGCTGGCGGCTCTCCCGCTACAGGTTCAGTGAGAGGCCACGTCTCAAGTGACTGCGCCTGAGAGTAAGACGCCTGATGTCTTGTGAAGGACAAAAGTCATTTTTATGTCTTATGTCACTTAGCTTATCTACTGTTTCGTAGGAAATACCTTTTAACTGCATCTTTTAGGTTTCAACTTATGATTAGGTGCCTCATTATTAAATTTCTTCTTGTTTGCCAAATGAAAATAGCTTTTCTTTTTTTTTTTAGACTTATACTGTATGACTTATTTGGGCTGTGGTGGTACAGGTATATACCTATTATTATTTAATATTTACAATGTGTTTTACTTTCAAACTGTGGTGGCTTGAATAAAAATTCCCTGACATTCTAATAATAGCCATCGCTCTTCTTCAGTGATTCTAGTTAGTCACGTCTAGCATTTGAGTTCTTCTTACTGAAACTCAAAAGGGTTTTGAAGGGAGTGGCTGCATGTTTATTCTTTTATAACTTAGAGTTATGCCTAATTTATAGTTTGTGTGCAGAAAATGTGACTGAATAGGCAGAGAGGTTGGATGCCTTGGGACTGAGCACAGGAAATAGGAAGATCAACACACTGGCATGCTGGGGGTGTGGAGGAAGGAAGGCATCAGGAAAGATCTATGCTCTGAGTTTTGCATTGCAACATTCAGTCCAAAAGACAACAGTGTGATTTTTGGGGAGTTCTTTTTTAAATATTAAAAAATGTAGCCGGGCGGTGGTGGCGCACGCCTTTAATCCCAGCACTTGGGAGGCAGAGGCAGGCGGATTTCTGAGTTCGAGGCCAGCCTGGTCTACAGAGGGAGTTCCAGGACAGCCAGGGCTATACAGAGAAACCCTGTCTCGAAAAACCAAAAAAAAAAAAAAAAAAAAAAAAAAAAAAATGTATATGCACATGTGTGTGATTCGAGGGTGTCAGAGTCCCTGGAACTAGCGTTACTAGCAGTTAGACACTGGCTTACATGAGTGCCACCACAGCAGAGCAGGCTTGTCACAGCTGAGCCAGCCGGCTCTCTAGTCCTTTAATGAATTCTTGATGGAGCAGGAAGCTGATGCACTGGGGAGGACTTTCTCCAGAGATCTCGAGAGAGAACTTGAGGTTGATGTGCCGTAGGTGGGGCTTTCTTCAGGTTCTTGTACCTGGAGTCATTGAGCGTCTTTTATTTGTAATTCTCACTTCAAGTGTGGAAATGTTTATGATTGTTACTACCATTCGAGAGTGACTCGTGCTTTTTTCTTTAATGTTTTCTCTCAGACAGTTTCTCTTCATTTATTTCTCTTTCTCTTCCTCACTGCATAGCCATGGCTTGCATCAAACTCCGAGAGCTGCTTGCCTCTGCTTCCGTGTGGTATCTCCTCCTGTTTTCAAGATTAGTGAATTTTCTTCACCTAGTTGCTATTAATCCTAACCATATTTTTGAACTGTTGAAAATCTCTGATTCTTTGTCTCTGTGTTTATCTTTCTGATCTTAAACAACAAACTCAGTTATACACGAGTAAGCTGACTACTGTTCTGACCTGACTTCAATACCTCTGCCAGCTTTGAATCTGTCTCACTTGTTTCATGTTGCATGCCTGATTGGATGTTAGATATTTAAGTTTTACCTTGTTGGAAAGGCGTAGTCAACTTTTTCTATTCCTATTTATTTCCCTTTTCTTCTTCCCCCCTTTTCTGCCTTATTTACTTATATCCTTCTATCTCTTGAATTTCTAGCAATACAGACATATACTACTGTACCTAGTAGTGTGTTCCTTTAAGATTTTAAAACCGTGTTTTGGAATCTAATGAATTTATTTGGAACTTTTTTTCAGAGCTAGATTTTAAGATTCTTTTGGTGAACCAGAGGGTTTATTTTTTATTTTTATTATTTCTTTGAGCATTTCACACAAGATGTTTTTTCATAATCACCTTCTTTTCCAATCTGTTTCCTTTCTTTACCTATCCAATTTTGTGTATCTTTTTTAAAAACCCACTAAGATATTTTTATTATTCTTGGATGCGTGGTTTTCCACTAGAGTCCTGTCACTTACCAGGGCCTACATCTTAGAGAATGTGTTTCTTCCTGTCCCGGTGTCTAATATTTGCCAACAGCTCCATGGTTGGGGTGGGATTTCATGCTGCCTTCTTTTCCATGCTGGGATTTGGTCTGGTTTGGTTTTGTACAGGTCTCCTGCATATTGTTGCAACTACTCAGAATCTGTCTGTTCAGCTGCCCTGCTGTGTTGAGAAGCTACTGCTCCCTTATAGTCGTCTACACCACCTCTGGCTCTTAACACTGCTCTGTCTGAGTTATGTCCACCTGCGCCCCTGTTGTGTGCCCTCATCCTATTTTGGACTAGAGTAACTTTTAATGCAGGGATGATTCACTTTATTGAAGCCATATTCTTCTCAGTACCCAATGCTCCACCAATTATGAGCTCCCTCTCTTTTCTTCCCTCCCGGTTTCCTCAAACCAGGGTGTCTTTGTGCCTCATTATCTTAGTTGCTGTTCTATTCCTGAGACGATACAGCATAACCAAGACAACTTGGGAAAGAAGCATTTAATTGGGGGCTTGCTTACCATTTCATTGGCTTAGTCCATGCACATCAGGGATAGGAGAATGGCAGCAGGCAGGTATGGCCTACCTAGAGCAGTAGTTGAGATCTCATATCTGATCCCTAAATTGCAGGCAGACAGAGAGTGAGACTAGACCTAGTGTGGGCTCAGAGCCCACCCCCATTTACACACCTTCTCAACAAGGCCACATCGCCGATCTTCCCCACATAGTTCCACTAACTAGGGACCAAGTATTCAAGCATAATGAGCCCATGGGGGCATTCTCATTCAAACTACCACGCTCATTTTGGAGCTCTTTATGCTCCATCTTTCTGAATGCTGGGATTACAAGTGTTTGGTACTGTGCTTGGCAACGGAGATTTTCTGATCTGTGTGATGTTAAAAGCATTGGTCTTGTACTTAGTGCCGTTACTGCTATGGCTCTTAGGTGGAACTTTACTTAGCTTTAAGTTGTCTCCCCACATACATATTTAAGGATTCTATTTACACATCTCTGGAGTTCTCATCTGAATGTTTGTCAGTCTTCTGTGTTCTCTCTCCCTCTTTTCCTCCCTCCCAGGTCCACTGAATAGTGGTGGTTGGTGATTGGCCTTCAGTTCCGTGGCTGGCCTTCAGTTCACTGTGTAGACCAGGCAGACTCCAAACTTAAAGAAATCCTCCTGCCTCTCCCTCCTGAGTGCAGTGTTCTCTAAGCACAAATATATAATTATTTGGAAGGCAATTTGACAGGTACATCATGTCCACTTAGCAAGTCAATATCAGTAACTTTGGCCTCCCTTGGATTATAGGACTGGATGTAATTACCCTCCTGTTGGGAGAGGCCTCAGTTCCATTAAGAATGTGGTTGTCTACTTGTATAACATATTATTGCATCTGTGTGTACATCTTGCCTACCCTTTCAGTAGTGTTGCACATAGAGTCAATAGCTGAGCAAGACTGTTAGTAATAATTTTTCCTTCAGCCGAGTACCTTCCAGAGCCCTGCAGGTTAGCCGGCAGGCAAGGGCCCTCCAGCCCAGCTTAGCTTGTCTGCTGTATGTTTGCGGCTGTCATTAAACAAACAAATAACACTTGCTCATTTGTTTATTATATTTTGTTTTATTTATTGATAATATATTTTCGTTTTGGCTGTTTAAACCAATGTTTACAGGAAAACTTTTTTCTTCATTTTTTTTTAAAAACATAATTTGTGAGAATTTTTGTCTGTTATGCAAAATTTTTCTAGTCACAGTTGTTGAAAAGAAGCATTAAATGAAATCATGGTACCACCTTGTTATTGCATAAAGTATTCATATGGAAATGTTTAAGTAAACACTTCGATAAACAGGTTACAATAACAAATTTGAGACTGGAGCTGTAGCTCAGTTGGTAGAGCACTTGGGTATCACAAACAAACCCTGGTGCCACCCACACTGCTGCCTAACTCCAGCATTGCAGCGCACACCTGTGGTCATGGCGCTGAGGCGGTGGGGGACTTGGAGCTCACTTTCCTGCTTTGTCCCCGGATGCTGAGATTTCTTGTAGTCTACTGTGCCTCATACAGAATTTGTTTTGACTTATTAAAAAGTCAAAACAAATGGTAGATTTGAGTGATCTTTATATGAAAATTTAAAAAGTCATATAGGAAATTTAGTGTATAATAAGACTGAAGCAATCAGCATATAACAATTTTAAACAGTGATTAAACATAATTATCAAAATGGTGCTGAATTTCAGAATTAAAAATAGTTTACTTTTAAATATTGCTAGTAATCTAAACATAAAGGAGAATGTAGTGTAGCCATTCAGCTATAAAGAACATATAACTGGTTGTGATGGTGCAAGTGTATAAGTCCAACACTTTCAATGTTGAGGCAGGAGGATTGCTGAGAGTTTCTGAGCCGAGTTTCTCCAGCTGCCTCATGAGCTAGCTAGGGGTTACATAGCAGGACCCTGACTCCAAACAAAATGACAAATCTCCAACCCAAAGCACAAGGAGGTAACAGCATAGATTATTTGAACATATATTATAAATACGTAGTAAAGATTTTTTTTTGGTTTTGTTTTTTTTTTTGTTTTTTTTCGAGACAGGGTTTCTCTGTGTAGCCCTGGCTGTCCTGGAACTTACTCTGTAGACCAGGCTGGCCTCGAACTCAGAAATCCGCCTGCCTCTGCCTCCCAAGTGCTGGATTAAAGGTGTGTGCCACCAGCGCCCGACCCATAGTGAAGATTTTTGACATTCTGAAAATGTGCTGATTTTATGAGTATAAGTGTGTGCGCTTTGAAATCTTACCAAGACATATATCGAAGCTTTATACCTTTTCTCTGTGTGCATTATATTCTAATAAAATGAAAAAAAGTTGTTATTAAAGTAAAAACACATCTCTGTTTCTTTCAAGGAAATGATCATTGACAAAGTAAATGGACAGGCCGTCCCGAGATATTTGATATATGACATAATTAAGTTCAACGTAAGTACCTCTTATCATTTATACAATTGTTAGAATTGTCACTGAGTTAATGTGCATATTTATATATATTAATATGTTTTTGTAGTTCTAGGTATTGAATTCATGGATAGGCTAGACAGGTGTTCTACCATTGAGCTGCACCTCCAGTAATAAGATTACAATGTTTGTAATGAACAGAGAAAGCATTTATGTCAGCTGTGATGATGCAGCCTGGAGGAGGGGCGAGGAGTCCAGAGTGTACAGCCACCTTCATAAGACCCTGTCTCAAAACCTGAAAATGTAGTCATTCACTTACACCATACTGAAAACACACTAGGGATTTGTAACTAAAGTATTTAAGATTTGAGAATTTCTAGCAGTGTTTTAAAAGGTATTTTTTTGGGGGAATTATATTTTACTTTACTAAACTATAATATTAAAAGGATTACATTACTCCCAGTTATTTAAGAACATTTTTTTCAGAATATTTTCATTGTATATAACTTTAATTTTTGGTTGAATTTTTATAATTTAAACTAAAGCTTTCAACTTAAGCACCTCAGAGTTAGGAAACATCAGCTTGCTCTTTGTTTCTTAGATTTACTTCTTTTTATTTTCTGTGAATAAACGTTTTGCCTGAATGAACTCCACTGTGCTCGGTGTTCATGAAAGCCAGAAGAGGGCGTCAGATTCCCTGGAACTGAGTGCTGGGAATTAAATACGGGTCCTCTGCAAGAGCCACAATACTTACTACCATTGAGCCATCTCGTTTCTCCATCCATTTGTTATTGTTCTTATTGCTATTTATAGTCCTAAAGACTCTTTGTGGGCTGGAGAGATGGCTTAGAGATTAAGAGCACTGACTGCTCTTCCTGAGGTCCTGAGTTCAATTCCCAGCAACCACATGGTGGCTCACAACCATCTGTAAAGGAATCTGATGCCCTCTTCTGGGGTGTCTGAAGAGAGCAACAGTATATTCATAGACATAAAATAAACAAATAATTCTTTAAAAAAATGACTAGTACTTTGCAAAGTTGGTGATTCTTCCCACCTATCAGATGTATTTTTATCTGCAGTTAGATGCACAGGCCAGGGGAGTGGCTTCGTTCCTTGTTGAATGGGACCACTATCTTCTTTGAACTCTGATTGAACTGTATTTTAATAGGTGATCAATCAGTGTCTTAGTCACTGTTTTAATTGTTGTGAAGAGATACCATGACCACAACTCCAGTAAAAGAAAGCATTTAATTGGGGCTGGCTTATGCTTTCAGAGGGTTAGTCTGTTGTTATGGTGAGGTACAGAGGAGGAGAGAGGGAGAGGGAGAAGAGAGAAGAAAGGAGAAGGAAGGAGGCGGGGGAGGGAGAGAGACAGAAGAAACAGACAGACAGAAGAGATAGACACTGGTCCTGGTGTGGGGCTTCTGTTGTCCCCAGTGACACAATGTGCCACTCCCTGATAACAAAGCATTCAAATATATGAGTCTGTGGAGACCTTTTTTTTTTTTTTTTTTTTTTTTTTTTAAAGATTATAATAAAGACAGGCTTATTGGGAACCTGTTCTCAGGTGGGTGAGTTTATTGACCCCAAGGAATAAGGCCAGGGAAGTCACCATGGGGAAAGGGGGGGGGTTAAGGAAGGGAGAGAAAGAGAGAAGGGGCACTCGCTTAGAGAGAAAGGAGGAGGGAGAGGGGGAGGGCAGAAAGCACCTTCTGACTAAAACCACCGCAGTCAAGGTTTTCTTGGCCTAGGAACGCTCCTGAAAAAAGATCTAGATAATGTAGAAATGCACAGAACAGCATAAATACATGAATTTATTTATTATATGTATATGTCCATGCATGCCATACCTTATGTGTCTAGGTTCCAGGACAACTTCCAAGAGTTAGTTCTCTGCTTTCACTGTGGGGACTAGGGATCAAATTTAGGTTTTTGGGCTTTGTGGCAGGGGCTTTCAGTGCTGAACTATTTCTCTGGTTCCAGAGTTGTTAAGTCTTAATCATTTTTCTATTTTTTTTTTGTGTATCTGTGTTTATGAATGTGTGTGTGCACATGTGTGCCCTCCCTTACCTGTGCATACCTCTTTGGAGGTCAGAGGTCGGGTATTTTCTGTTTTTCTCCATCTTATTTTTGAGGGCTTCTTGTTTTGGCTAGACAGGCTTGACAAAGAGCCCTGGGATTTGCCTTGCTGGGAACCAGACTTGACCAACATGCACTTTATCCACTGAGTCATCTCCCCAGCCCTACTTTTTTTGATAAGAAATTGTTGTAAATCCAAGAACAGACTTGTGTGTACTGTTGTTCAGTTCTCTTTCCAGATACCTTCTGCTGCACATTTAGTGTTTTTTTTTTTTTTGTTTTTTGAGACAGGGTTTCTCTGTGTAGCCCTGGCTGTCCTGGAACTCACTCTGTAGACCAGACTGGCCTCAGAAATCCACCTGCCTCTGCCTCCCAAGTGCTGGGATTAAAGGCGTGTGCCACCACCGCCCGGCCACATGTAGTGTTTATTGCTTCTTTGGATGTTTTTCAAAATATTTTACCCACCTTCGTTTTTATCTCTGGATGTACAAAGTATGCTTTTGCAAGGTTTCTAGAGTTTGTTGGGTTCTCTGTGATCACCAATTTTATCCATCCATCCATCCATCTATCCATCCATCCATCCATCCATCCATCCATCATTTTGCATTATGTTTTTGGGATTTACTGCTTAGTGTCTGTAGAGTTAACCTTCACTTGAAATTTTTCTAGGCATTGTGTTCTGTAATAGAATTGATATGCATCAGGGCTTCTGCTGTATGTGGTGTGTGTGTTTGTGTGCTTGTGTGTACACCTGCTCACCCACTCGTACAAGTGTGTGCACACAAGTATATTTGTGTGCAAAAGAACTAAAAAGATTTTATTTTTTTCACCTAGATTTTTCTGTTTGGTTGTTCATCTTTTTTCCTTCTAAATGGGTTAAATTATTTATTTATTTTGGATATGAGTCCTTTCTTTGGATCTGTGTGTAGCAAACAGTATTATTTCCCAATCAGTGTTTATGGACACAGTCAAGTGCTGTTTTAATGAGATTGGATTAGAGGGCCTTCTCAGTAAGTGGGTTTTGGGTCTTGTTTAAGAGATTCATCCAACTATATTTTATTCTATAAATGGGTTAGTTATGCTTTTCACCTAAAGTGTATAATTGCTCATTTAGTAAACATTAATTGTATGCCTATTACTGTACTTTATGATTTGAAGTCACTTATTTTTCACATACCTACTGTTAGGATCTATTTATAATAGAAAACATTACATGTTTATTTATCTACTAGGGAACTTTCATAAATTCTATAAGTTTCTTAATTTATCTTGCTAGCCCTAATACCTGAGGCTGGGTTATTTGTAACATCAGAAAGTTAATTTGGCTCAAGTTATTTCTGTTAAGAGAGCCAAAGTCTTAATTATAATCTTCTTAGTTCTCTTGTTTATTATTTTCCTTTGAAAGAATTTAACTGATCATTTTGTATATACTAGGTTCTGTAATTACTGAATATAAAATGATAAACTTGATTTCTGATTTCTTCCCTTCATGCCATTTCCATAATAGTTCATTGGGATTTGAGAGCCACAGAGGAAAACTTTATTTTTAATGGATTTATTCTATTTGGTTTGCCATATATATACATGCACATACATATATATATATATTTATATATATACATATATATATATTTATTATTCACTTGTACCTATATACAAGTTTTTTTTTTTTTTTTTTTTTTCCGAGACAGGGTTTCTCTGTGTAGCCCTGGCTGTCCTGGAACTCACTCTGTAGACCAGGCTGGCCTCAAACTCAGAAATCCGCCTGCCTCTGCCTCCCAAGTGTATATACAAGTTGTTAATATTAATGGCATATATTGTATATACAGTTGTTAACGATATATGTTTATATTGGATTTAATATCAAATCAACTTGCAGACTGCTTATATGTAGAGGAGAATAGAAGTATAAAGAGATATGGCTGAGCACAGTGTTTTAAATCCAGAACTTGAAAGGCAAAGGGCAGATTGGTGTATACAGCAAGTTCCTGGTCAGCCAGTGCTACACAGTGAGAGCCTGTCTTTAAATAAAAAGAAGGCAAAGGAGCGTAAAGAGCCCACGTGAAGGTGCTGTGAGTAGAACAAGAAGGCATGCTTGCCAGAGGTAGAGTAGGGCAAGGGGGGCACGGATGATGTGTGGTGGAGAGAGGGCGACAGAAAGGAAGAGCAGCAGATTGGCCATAGGGTGGCAGATTACTTGACTAAGGAGTTTGAACTTAGATTTCATTGTAATAGGGTATCACTTCAGAGTAGTTATGCTTATGGTGGGGTACTCCTGAAAGAAACCTCCATTGTCGGTGTGGGTAGTGTTTGGACGGGAGGACGGACTGGTGACAAGGAGCCCAACATGATGCTTTGAGTGTTTCTTGCACTGTTCTCAGTGCTTCTACCTCTGGTGCCCAGGGCAGCCGGCATTGTAATAGTCCTTGTGGATGTGAGGGTAGTCTGCTCTCAGCCTAGTCTTGTTTTGGTTACAAGCCATGTATTCTAGTAGACAATTTAGACTACTTACAGATCTTCCTTTTTTTTTTTTTTTTTTTTTTTTTTTTTTTTAAATTAAAAAAGAAAAAAAAAGGCTTGTTTGGGCCTTGTTCCTTTTATGGGTATCTTAGTTTTCCTAACAGGCCTACTAAATTAGTAAGCCTGTCATTTTAGGATTTCCTCAAAGAGCGTCCATCATGGACTATGTTCTTGTTTCTTAACTTTTCTCAGTGAATATCCTTTATGACAGTTCTGCCTGTTCATAGAGACTATCTTAGAAATTGTACCTAGCTTCTGCTCATTTTGTATTCACTCCTTGTTCTTAGTTGAGTGTAAAAGTTGTTCTCCTTCCAAACCTGACCAAAGGATATCCTGAAGCATGTGGTGCCTCTCAGGAAACATTAGGTTGGGCAATAGAGGTTGGAGAAGAGGAACAAGAAGGTAGTGTCAGTGCCACAGAAGTTTTCAGTGGTCTCGAAGTCGCTAAGTCTTAGTTACTGTAACCAGGAATGTGTGTGAGCGGTGCTTATGCGCACCGTGTGGTGGAGAGGACACGCGGCTGGAGCTATGTACGCATGAAGGATACAAAAGAAAAGCTAGCTGGGAGAAAAGCTCCATGTGTTATAGCTGGGTAACGTGGAACAAATGAAAATTTACTGTTTCAGATTGAGGGTGTATCTTTGCAATAAATGTCTTCTTACTGATGTTATGAAGTTTATCACTAGTGACTATGTTATTTGTTTTGAATGTTTATGCTTTAATGAATTTGTATTTTAGGTTTTACTAGTACAGTTAAATAATAAAATACAGTAATTTTGTTAATATGTTAATTCAGATTTGAAATCTAAGCCAGCTTAGATAGATATCATTTTCTCTTGCTGCCTTAGGTAATTTCAATTTAAAAATGACTATTGTTAGTTTAATTATTGGGATGTATGGTGTGCAAATTATTCACTAGACATCTCCAAGGATTGCTATTTGTATAGACTATAGCATATAGCACTGCAGCCTTGAAAGTTATGCTGACAATGTGGTTGTGGTCAAATAAAAAAACTTGTTCTTTTATTCAGGCACAACCAGTTGGAGACTGTGATTTTAATATTCGGCTACAGTGTATTGAACGTGAAATTATAAGTCCACGACATGAAAAAATGAAGACTGGACTCATTGACAAAACACAGGAACCATTTAGTGTCAGACCTAAACAATTTTTTGACATCAATATTTCAAGAAAGGTAAAATTTATTTGTTTCTTTAGTTGGGAATTCCAAGTTCCATTGCTCAGCTTGTGAGAGGAACTTGGGTGACTACTACTCTGTTGCCCTGTCTTTCCCAGGGCGGTACCCAGGGTCTTCTCTTCAGCAGTGTTCTCAGTGTGGATAGAACACCATGTGGGTCCATGTTCATTAGAATAGTTTGTTACTAATCATTGGTCCATATTCTCATTAAAACAAACAGATAAAAAGCTACACTGTAAATGTAAGTCTTGGGTTTCATGCCTGCTCTTGCCTGTTTTAGCACCTAAGGAAATGACACAGAGATCTGTTTTGTTTTTTGTTTTTTGTTTTTATATTAACTAAGCTCGCCGGGTTCTGTGCTGTCCCAGCCCTCTAAAAGCTGCCTGCTTTCCAGCCACGTGGTCCTCTCCCTTTAGTTCGAGCCTTGCTCTGGCTTTCTTTACGTGCGTCCTTATGGAGACTCCTCCTGCGCCTTCCACATGCTTTCTCCACACACACTGCTCCTCAGGGGCCTGTCTACTCTCTCTTCTCCTTTTTATCCGCGGACTGGGATTGGAAATCCTACCATATCACTTCTACCCAGCTAATTGGATGATCAGCTCTTTTATTAACCAGTCAGAGGTGATGGAAAACAATTTTCCTGTAACATTGAGACTGGAGACGCTTGACCATATCATCAGGACTGCAATCAGATCTCTGTGCATCTGAGTACACGGTGCACGAAACCACCCCTAACACTGCAGTACACATTGAATCATAGAGAATGAATCCAGGAACAAGGGGCGGGGGAGGCAGGGAGGGGAAAGGAAGAGGGAGAGAGGGAGGAGACAAGGCAAAGGAAAGAGAAAGAGGGAAATGAAAAGGAAGGCATGGCTTGATCTAGCTTTACTAACAGCCCCTTTATGTTGTTTAATACAGCTAATGCAGTGAAGGTATGATGATCTGTTCGGGTTTTAGATTCACATTTAGTTAGAAATACCTTTTACAACAGTAATAGGAAGTAGAGTGTAAATGTGCTTTTATTTGCTTCATGTAACTCTCGTCTGGGGGGCTTACTGCTGAATAAGTTCACCCTAGTTCTTCCTGAATTTTGGCTGGCTGGTTCAACTAGGATGTTCTGGTTCTATCTCCTCTCTAAGATGACTGATTCAATCTGGCTTCTCTCAACTTCTTACTGAATTTCTGCCTGGCCTCAAAGTAATTCTGGCAATTTGTTTTAATCTTCTGGCTCCTTATTCTCTGGCTTCAACTGCCTCTGCTGACCCGCACTGAGCCGTGTGAGCGCTCGAATGAATTTGGTTCCATTGCACGGCAGTGCACCGACTGCACTGACTCCCAGCTGACCAGCTCCCTGCTCTTAAGTACTAGCCGCCCTTTCCTGTGCTCCTGAGAGTTGGGGGAGTCTGTGATTCGTCACTTTGTCTGCCCCTCAATTAGAACATCTTCAAACATCACTGCTTTCTTCTACAAACTAACTTCACCTTACAGGTTTGTACTAAGGGTAGGTCTGTATTCCAGCCAGATCAAACTGTACTCCAGCTGTGCCTGTTTTCCAGCCAGATCACAAGGTCTTTGGATGTTCTCTCTCCAGAGCAGCCACGTTGCTGGATTAAAATTCTTCTACAAGAGAGTTCTATAATTCTGTCTACTCTTTCTGTTTGAAGGCTAATTTAAAATGGAATTATTTGATTAGATTAAATATAGTTGACAAAATTTTAAAAGAACACAGTAAAAAGTTTGACATATCTCTACTCATTTTTGCATTGAGTCAGAAAAGTAATACCTCCTGTTAGTTATTTTACTGTATTTGGAATTCTCTTATAATATACAAACACATATATTACTCATAGATTCATAGTTTTGCCACGCCTAGTCAACAGATGATTCTTTATATACTACTCTGCATTTCTTTTTAATTTTTAACCTAACAGTCTTATCTTGAGTCCTCTCACTCCATTATTGTTACAGTTGGCCTTTATTCTTTGTCAAATTTTATTTTGTTAGTTTATTTTTTTGAGACAGGGTTTCTCTCTGTAGTCCTGGCTGGCCTGGAACTTAGACATACATTTGCCTCTGTCTCCTGAGTGATGTGATTAAAGATATAAGCCATCATCTCTTGGGTTGGTTTCCTTTGTTTATTTTTGGGACTTTTTGTTGTTGTTTTTTGTTTTGGTTTTTTTCAAGACAGGGTTTCTCTGTGTAGCCCTGGCTGTCCTGGAACTCACTCTGTAGACCAGGCTGGCCTCGAACTCAGAAATCTGCCTGCCTCTGCCTCCCAAGTGCTGGGATTACAGGTGTGTGCCACCACCACCCGGCAGGGTTGTATTTTAATTGCAATTTTTTCTCTCCCTTTCTCCCTCTGAACCATCCCATATACCCTTTACCCTCCTTCAAATTCATGAACTCATGTTTCATTGCTTGTTATTGAATGTATGTATGTATTTGTATATACACATACATTCCTAACTATAACTTGATGAGTCCATATAATGTTACTTCTGTGTATGTTTTCAGGGCTGACCATTTGGTACTGTACAACCAATTGGTGTGCTTTTCCCTAGGGAGGACCACCTCTCCCATGTTTACTTATTTGTCTGTAGTTCTTTGAATAGGTTTGAGGCCTTCTGCCTTCCCCCTCTCCCTGGGCAGTTTGGTATGTTTATTGATCATCTCCTTGTTTGGCTCTCATTTGAGCAATCATATTGATTTGTGAGGCTTTACAGATGTAGCTTCTGATGTTACTAGGAAACAGAGTATCATAGTAAAGTCCCTGCTCCTCTGGGTCTTAGAAACTTTTTGCCCCTTCTTCTGCAATATTTTCTGAGCCTTGAATGCCAGGAATGTTATATAGATGTATTCACCGGGACTGGGCTCCATAATTTTGCTTCTTAATTGGTCGTGGTTTTTTTTTTATTTTTGCGTAGAGAAGTTTCCTTGATGAGGGGTGAAGACTACACTTACCTGTGGGTATAAGGACAGATGTTTGGATTGCTGTTGGGGATTATGCTGGTTTAGTAAATTAGTGTTTATAGGTAGATTCTCCTCTAATAATTATGATTTTACTAGCACTGATTAGTTAACTAGAATTTTCAGTACTATGCATGGTATTCTTCTTGTTGAGTGGCTCTTAAGTCTAATTGAAGAACTGTTGGTTACTCCCAAGGAATGCGTGCTGTACTAGTGTCCCCTTAGGGTTATTGTACCGTGCTGGTCGTTGGTGTGGTTCATAGTTGTTGAGTGGGACTGTTGGTTGCCTGTCTCCTTTGGAAGCTTGCATGGCATCTTCTGATACCATAAGAGCTAGTACTCAGGGAGGGGACATTCAAATATTTTCTGTTTCAGTGGCCTCTGAGCCCTGTTTCTAAGTACATAGTTTCTTCTACAACAGGGACTTGTCTTCCTTCTCTGGGCTGCTAGCAGGGGCAATGCAATGGATTGTGTGTTTTGGGAGTCTCTGACAGCACTGCATGGCCTTTATTCTTTGTTTTTATAGTCTCAAAGGTTGCCATGTATGTGTGTATCACAACTGATGCATGTGTCACATAGTCATAAATATCTAAACTTTTTAGTGTTTCGATAAGGATACTTAAAATTTTGCATACTATGTCCAATTTATAATTTTTTGAGTTTGTTGGGAGTTTCATACAGTGTATTTTGGTCATATTCAGCCCCATTCCCCAACTTCTCTCATATCTCTCCCACTCTTCCTTTCTACCCAACTTTGTTTGATCTTTTTTATTCATTTGGAGACTCATGGATTGTGCTACCCACCTCAGTTTCCCAGTTAGATACTGTCTCACAGACTACTACATAATTCTGGATTCTGCCTATTTAACAAATCATAAAATGTTTCCTGTGGAAATTGCTTTCAGACTTTCTACCTTTCAGTTGAGATTTACCATATTTTTATAAGTTTAATTGTAATAATTCATGCTAATGAAACAACCAATGATGATAATGAAAAAGCTGTGTATGAAAATAAATGGCTCACTTTAATGACATAGCTTAATTTTTATTCTTATCCAGTAATACACAAATCAGTAATTTTTTAGAGAGGATAATGTGTTGGATTTGTGGTGAGCAAGAAAGATAATTTTTTCCATGATAGTTGGTTACTGGTTAGAGAAAAATTTAGCATCTAGACAGTGAATGAACTTAACTGGAGCTAGTTTTAGACTTGGGGAATAGAAAAGCATTAATGATTAATATCTTTTAAAGATTAAAACTCAAGCTCCCATTTTTTTGGGATTTTTAAAAACTAAACTTTTGGTTTCAGGGGAACAGTGAGATCTCATAAAAAGTCACCAGATGTTGTTCTGAGTCTCTTCAGGCCGTCAGTTGAAGCTGTGTGGGCTATTTGCTCCAGAATGGAATTAATTCTTTTATTCTTTAAATATTCACACAATATAGTTTGCTACACTCTGGTGAGTTGATAATGACAATTTGTATTCCCAGAAGTGGTGGATATGTGTTTTCTACTTCACTATAGTCTTAAGGTACTATTTAAAACATTATTTCTAAGAGTCTTTTCTATATACTGTAACTTTACAACTTCTATTTTGTTTTTCATGTTTCAGATTTGAAGCACTATGTTTTCTGCTTATGCATTTATAATGATTTGGTTTCCAATAGACCTATAAAATATCACTTTAGAAAAAATCTTCAAATATTTGGTCTATGGAAAGTGGTTTGCTTTCTGGTTTTAAAAAGAAATCAAGGACTGGGCGTTGGTGGCACACGCCTTTAATCCCAGCGCTTGGGAGGCAGAGGCAGGTAGATTTCTGAGTTCGAGGCCAGCCTGGTGTACAGAGTGAGTTCCAGGACAGCCAGGGCTACACAGAGAAACCCTGTCTCAAAAAACCAAAAAAAAAAAAAAAAAAAAAAAAGAAAAGAAATCAAGAAGTAAAATTATGTCCAGTAAACAAATCCAAGTTCCATAAGTGAAAACTTATAAAACCCTACTATGCTCTGATTAACACTATTTGGTATGTAGGTCTACTATCTTGTTTTTCTTCCAGTTATCTTTGAATTTCATCTAGAGAGAAAATAAATAGAAAATTAAAATATATCATAACTGTCCTAGTTTTACTTTTGTTGTTGTTGTTATTGTGATAAAATACCCTAGCAGAAGCAACTTAGGGGGGAGGTGCTGGATCACAATCCCAGGTTACAAACTGTTATTGGTAGGGAAGTCAAGGCAGCAGGGACTTCAGACAGACAGTCCCTCACATCCACACGAAGACAGATGTGGAGGCCAGATGTGGAGGCCAGGGCAAAGCTCCCCTCCCCTCCCCCTCCCTCTAGGCTCAGCTTCTGGATGCTGTTGCCCACCTCAGTTAACCTAATTCAGTAAATCTCTCTCAGGCATGTCTGAACAGTTCCTCATTGAGACATTCTTATAGGAGTCTAGATTGTATCTAATTGACAGTTTAAACTTACTGTCATGGTAGCTTAGGGCAAGTCACTGCTTTATCACAGCAAACTTTCTTTGCAGGGTTTCCAACTAAATATTTACAAATTCACAGATTTGAAGTGCTTTAAAAATAACTTGAATAATTTAAGTAGAATTAAGTAGAATTAGATTCACAGGAAAATAGCTCATTACACCATTACATTTAAATATTGGTGTTAAAGGTGAGAGGCATGAGGCCCCTCCCTGTGCCAGGTTTAAGGAGAAATAGTGGTTATTGCTAATGATTCCTTGAGACTTGACAGGAAGCCCTCACTTTTCACAACTTTCTTGGTAAATATTAAAATTGGTAGATTGAGTTTTCATTATCTAGGTTTAGTGATTAACGTTGTCAGACCAAACCAATAAATGTAAAATGGATAATTTTTTTTAAATGACAAGGAAACCAGATTTATAAATATGTTTGTAAGCCAAATTTAATGAGAGACAAAGAATCATTAATAAAAGCTATTTGAGGAAAATAAATAAATATTGGTGTTAAATTTAAGGTATTACTTAGGTTGAGGCATATATTATCATGGCATCCCTAATATCCCTTACTTGGTTTTTAATCATTGGTAGGGAGTCAGGGAATATCTTTCTAAGAATACTGAATGAAAACATATTTTTATTTAGCTTTAAAAAATGTTAGTAGTAGTATGTGTGTATGATCCATGTATATGTTCATGTTTATTATATGTGTGATGCATGTGTTTGTAGGTGCATAATGCTTGTGTATGTATGATTGCATGTGATGCACTTATGTCTGATATGCTTGTGTATGATGCTTGTGTACGCGCACACGCGTGCGAGTGTATGTGTGTATGTGTGTGCATGTAATGATATGCCTATGGAGGTCAGTGATCGACTTTAAGGGGTAGGTTCTTGCTTCTCATCTTTGCAAGAGTTCTGTGGTTGTCTCCAAGCTGAGCTTGTTGTTTCACCCACTGAGCCCTGTCACCAGTCCTGATTTAGCTGTTAATCATCTAGGAAATTAAAACTCAATGTGCCTTACGTTAGTCTATCATGATAACTCATATGGTAACGAGAGAGGGACAGGTAGTTTAAAACCTTAGAGACATTTTACTTAGGAATATAATGATAGAAATAAAATTCTAAAAGTAGCTTTAAACCATGCCTTACATTTCAGCTATTAGAAGAATATGATCTGAACTTGAAGGACTGCTTTGGCTCCTCACTAACTCTGGTTCTTGTTCTGGGGCCTGCCTGACTTTCAGACTCCGTCCTCAGTGTGCTCTTCCTTCTGTTGGTCTGACCTGGCTCCTCCAGTTTGAAGTTTTGTCAGTGACTTTATTTTATTAAAAAAAATCTATCTATATAATACTTATAGCTATGCTTTTATTGTCTGTCTGTCTGTCTGTCTGCCTGCCTGCCTGCCTACCTACTTACCTACTTACCTACCCACCTACCTACCTATTATCTATCAAGTCTAGGGTGGCTCTCAATCCCTCTATAACTGAGGATGGTCTTGAATTTCTGATCTAGGATTTATAGGTATGGATGACCACACCTGGCTGAATGTTGGGAGAACCCAGCCTTCTCACTTGCTGGGCAAGCACTCCACAGACTGAGCCACATTGGTGACACTCTCTGTAACTTGATACTGTCACTTTGAAAACTTATTCCTGGTTATTATTCCTACTATCACATTTAAAATTCAAAACCTATTGTTTCCTGGTCATAATGTGGATTTTTAAAAACTGCTGAGATGTTTCAAAGGAAAAAAAATCACTTTTTGTTTGTTTGCTTTTTTAAGTCATCCTGAGAGCTGTACAACTGTTTTCTTTAATGAGGACTAGAAATGAGGGAAAGAGACCATTTTTATTGAGCTTGCTTAGTTTCCCCAAGTGACTGTGTGTGTGTGTGTGTGTGTTTTTTTTTAAAGAACAGTTTTTAAATCTGTTGGAATTCTAATTTTCTAGTAGAAATTGTGACTCCTCTGTTTTCTTCTGCCTCCCCTTTCTCCTCCTTTCTTTGTCCCTTTTTGCCTAAGATCTTATTGTGAAAACTAGGCCGGCCTCCAATTGTGATATTCCTGCTAGCCTTCCAGAGAGTAGGATTATAGATGTGCTACCCTGCCTGCCTCCCTCTGTCTGTCTGTCTATCATCTGTTGATTTATTACTGGGCATTATGGACTAGGCTTGAAGCTGCTCTGAATCCTAGGCTGGTCTCAAACTTGTTATCCTCCTACCCCAGCCTCCCAGGTGCTGGGACTACAAGCGTGTGTGGCCTGGCTGGCTCTCCTTCCCTTCCTCCTCCCTGTTGGGTGACAACTTTTCCTGGAGAGACACAACACATGTCTATTTACCCCAGATTGGGATCCTACATCAGGCCAAAGTATGGATACCGGCAAAGTCTAACTTAATGAGCCAGTGAGTTTTATTGGGGTTACTCATAGAAATATGGGTGAGGGGCTACTTAGAGGAGCAGAAATGATGCCAAAAGATAGCAGTCTCACTAAATCCCACTCCAGCATAGATAGCAGCCCTCTAAAGCTGGGAAACCTGGAGCACACTACACAGGCAGCTCAGTAGGTTGGGGAGTATCCTTCCCAAGTGGTTCAGTTGGTTTAAACCTCTTCCAGGCGGCTCTTCCTGCTTGTTCCAGACAGCTGGTCTGGTCTCAGTCTGCAGCGGTTCTTCCTCTCAGAACCTTCTTTGCAGCTTAGTTTCCTTTTGTCTGAGGCGGGTTTTGGCTTTCATTACTTACGGGGGTGGGGGTGGGGTGGGGGTAGGGTGGGGGGTGGTGGGTAATGAATCTGGTCAGTTTCTGGGACTTCTGAAACTGTTTTGAGTTTTTTTCCTTCCTGCTTAAGGAGCTTCCTACAGGATGGAATGTTTCAATCTGCAAGAAACTGTTACACAGCACTTGCCCTCCCTCTTTATTTCTAAATTAGATATTTAATGCACCAAATTTTCTCACTATGTGATCTGTCAAATAACATTCTACCCTGATTTTGTTCTTAGTTCTAAATGCTTCAAAGTGTTTGCTTTGATTTTTTTTTAATTTATTCATAGATTCCTAGAAGGTCATTATTTAGGTTCCGAACATTGGACAGCTAGCTGTCCATGTGGTAGTTTAGGGATTACCAAAGTTATATATTTACTTTGGTTTTAACCTTTTCCCATCATGTATAAATATTTGGGCTCAGCCAGTCAGTCTGCCTGTCTACCTAGTGTTAATCAGTTTGAAAATGAATTTCATTTTTTTCTTTTTAAGATGAATATATTATGTATTCAACAAAATTGGAATATTGATTTTATTTTTTATGTTCAGAATGAATGTACATAGATATTTGACTCATGGTACTTCAGAGGTTATTTTCATTTTTATTTATAAGAAGTCAAAGATGTTAATATATAATAAAGTTTTACTTATGTGGAATTTCCTCCTCATCTGTGAGTGAATTGAAGAGAAATGTATGAATTTTTGAATAGTCCTAAAATTTGGCCAAAGTGCATAGTAATGCATAGTAATCTGAGTTTACCACCTCTGTTCATTTGCTGATATAAGGGAAAAAAAACCAAACAGAAGTCAGAGGAAAATTTTAAGAACATTATAGTAAACTTTGTCATGCTAATATTGTTAACTGTTTTGTTTAGTCACAGTAAGTGCATTTGTACAACCATCACCAACTGTCTGTCTCCAGAACTGTTTCATCTTTCTGAATCGAGACCCAGCTGGGTGTGGTGGAACACTCCTGTGACCTCAGCACTGTGACAGGGCAGCAGGGCAATGGGAGCCTGCGGTCAGGCTGGGCTACGTGAGATCCTGCCCCCAAACCCCAGCCCAACCGCAGAAGGAAACAGAACCCTGAGACTGAAAACACTTAAGCTGCTTTATACTGCCTCAGCCCCCCTCAGACTGTCACTGAGTAGAACGAAAGACTGTATTAACCTTAAAGAAAATCCTCTAATATGTACTGCTTTCACACTAGAGAAACTATAGACTTCGGAAAATGAGATGCCAGCAAAGATGAAGTCACAAATTAGGACCCAAAGTCACAGAGTTTAATCCAGTATTTTCACCTCTTCCTGTTTCTTAGTTTGTAAATGTTACAGAAAATTTCATAAATCTTAGCAAGAAATTAAAGTAACTTTTAAATGATCATTGTATTTCTAAAGAATATCTTTTTATTTTATAGCTTCTGGAAGGAAATTTTGCCAAAGAAGTCAGCCATGAAATGGATGGACTTATTTTTCAGCCTATTGGAGTAAGTTGATGCATGTGTCTATATATGTGCATATGCATATTTGTGTGTGTGTAAACATTGTCAGTATTCATTTTAAAGGAAATTAGTTTTTCAATATTTTCTTGTAATTCATATGAAATATATTGATTTATATTTATTTCTTTGCTAGAAATCTACAATTAACATTAAATAAATGCTTATTTCCTTCTGTAGCGCTATACCATTTATGTATTAGTATCTCTAAAATTTAAGTTTGCTGTAGTTGGGGAAAATTTGATATTTTGAGTCCTTATTCCATGAGGACACTGACCATGTTATTGGTCAGATCACACCTTTGGAGTGAGCTGTGGTGTACTCCACTGTAAGCTTTCCCAGGTCCTTTGCACTGATGTTGGGTCTTGCAGTTCTTTGGTGTGGCACTGTGTAGTCACGGTTGAGAATGTTGAGCAGTACTCTTGTTCTCTAATCGGTAACTCAGACTGCTAGTAAATTCCCATTTTGTTTACCACTTGATAGCCAGTGCTATATACAGCCATATTTTTCAAAGCGTGTCACATGGGATTGAGTCAGTATCATTCAGGAAATGGCTAGAGATACAAGTAATAAATGGAAGCTTGGGATGGGATCTAACAACGTGTGTTTTAACATGGTGTTGAAATGTTCTCTGAATGTTGAAGTATAGGAACTACTGTAGGAGTTACGTCCTATGTTGGAACACCTTCCCATTTGCTGCAGTTTGTTCTCCTTCTCTCTGTTCTTAGAAATTAGGTTTGAATTGCCAAGGAGTTACAGAGGCATCAACTTAGGTAATGAGCAAAGACAAGGAACACCAGGCAAATAACACTAGATTATATCTGCTGCAAATATATAATAAAACATTTAATGAATATTTAGATACAATAAGCTATGTTTTCCAGGCTCCCTTGTTAAATAGAGGAGATAAAAAACTTACCTTCTGAGGTTGAAGGAGGAAGAAATGAAATAAAAGCTAGAGGCTAGGCACAGAAATTGCAGAGAATACTGTTAGGAGATAGAGTTTGGGTTTTGAGTTGCATTATTTTCCAGGTTTAGTCTTCTAGAATAAAGGAAATAGTTTAAATATGACAGTAAAAATAGAAAATTTTAGTGCTTGAAGTTCATAGTTCAGCCCATATACATATGAAATGGCTATAGAGGAATCTGTTTTGGTTTGCATGTGAAATGTGCCCTCCCAGCTCATGTACCCAAGCAATTGCCCCCCCCCCAGCTCGTAGACAGGCTTTCCAGCATTGTGGACCCATGAGTGGCATAGCCTGACCAGTGGTCTGGTATTCCTTATAGGAAGGCTTCAACCATGTGAGATGCTGTGAGTATAAGAACCTGACCCAGAGTTAGTTTGTTTGCTCCTTTGACTGGAATAGTGCTAACTATGACAGCTCATAGACAGGTAGGCCAACCTGTTGCTACAGGGTCCAGTCATTTACCAAGGTATGCCCAGGGCATTTCTGTGGCCCCAAAGTTTGGGTTAAAATCCTTTCGCAATGCTTTTTGTTTCATAGACAAACAGACGGAATGGTTTTGAGACATCTGGAAATGCTAGGGCTGGAGCCAAAGTCAGAGCTGTCTCAGTCCAGATTAGGGGCTTAGTGCCTCCCTTTGTGTTGATGTTGTTCCCGAACCCTGCTTTTGAGAGGCAGCAATATCCAACTGCACTCTTAACCTGTCTCTTGTCTTTGGAGTTGGGGTCTGAAGGGTGGCAGCAATTCCAGTCTCCTTTCAGCTGGTTTCTGAGAGAGGTAGTCTCTGATATACAAAGTTGTCTTTAGCCCGTTGTCTTGTGACTCTTGCAGCATTTCCTCAGTGGCCCTTTTACAATCTAATTTAGTTTCCAAGGCTAGGAGGAGGTCATCTGCACATGGTCCAGGAAAGGCAGTCAGTCAGTACTTAGTGCTTCTTCAAACAGAGTTGTAGACTTTTTCTAAATCCTTGGTAACCTGGTCCAGGTAAGTTGCCTTCTGTAACCTGCCTCTGGGTCTGTTCACTCAGAAACAAAGATGAGTTGACTCACTTCTTCTGCCAGTGGGAGGGAAGAATTCATCTTTCAAGTCCAAGACTTTGTATATCTGTTTCCTTTAAAGAATCAGATTCATGAAAGTATATGGGGTTGGGACTGTGGAGTTGATGGTCTTGATCTGACCCTCTTATTTACTTCCTTAGATTTTGTATGAGTCTATAATCAGAGGTCCCAGATTTCTTCACAGACAGGAGAGGTGCATTTCAGGGTGATTGGTGGGGGCACTAGGATGCTTGTCTCTTTAATCTAGGTAATACGGATTGCAGCTCTACTTTTTGTTCCTAGGGTTATTGGGTATTGCTTAATCTAGACAAGAGTAGATGAACTGGTTTGTTGAACAATTATAGGAACTTAGTGTTGGTCTAGTCTAAGGGAGTATGGTTGTCTATACCCTTGAGAATCTTTGTTGTAAATCTGAGAGATTGTCCAACTCTTGTCTTTTGATTGAGGACAGGACTTTCAGCTATGAGACACTTCTTTGACAGAGGGCAAGACATCAAAATTTTGCAGGGTCAAGTCTTATTACCTTCTCATTATTAGAGAAGTTGATGCTGACTCTGAGTTTATGTAAAAGATTTCAACCCCAAAAGGGGTAGGGGTAATCAAGCATGACCAAGAACAAGTGGGTTGTCCTCTTTACTGGGTAGATGGAATGGCTTGTGGTCAAGGGTTTCCTGTTGTCCCTTGGACTGTAATCTTTTGATTAGTCAGTTGGCCTAGGGGCTTCTTAAGGGCTGAGTATGCCAACCTGGTGTCTACAAAATAAGTCAGTTGCTTTGCCTCTAGCTTTAAATATTAGCTTCCTGGGGCTTAAAACAGAGGAGCCTGGGCCCTGCCACTTACCCACTTTTCTAAGTGTCATATTTGTGCACTCCCTTCATTCCCAATTAGGGATTTCATTTTTCCATTGTCCTTTCCTGTTGACATTGGTCTTCCTCTGATGGTGGTCTACTTGTCTTCCAGCCTGCTTCTTACCTGTTGCACCAGACTGCTTTATGTGCGTTGTTTTTTTTTTTTTTTTTTTTTTTTTTTTAGGTCTGCCACTGTGGCCCTAGTATGTCTCTTATCCTTCTGGTTCTCAATTGGGTCTCTGTTGTTAAACATCTTTTGGGCTATCTATAGTACCTGGGACCTATCTATAGCTTAAAATCCCTCTAACTTTTGTAACTCTAATATCAGGGACCAGCTAGGTGACAAAGGCAATGTTGAGCACCCAGCCACTCTCCAGTGCTTCTGGCTCTATTGGGCATATATGCATGGCAAACCTCTAGAAGATGCTCTAGGAACATAGCAGGATGATCTGAAGTCTCCTGTGCAACTTTACTCGTGGGCTTTCACACTGTTGCTTGGAACCCAGCTAGAAAGTCCAGCAGTAGGCTTCTAGTGCTCTCTTTCTTGGGTCAGTGTTAGGATCCCAATGGGGTTGGTTGGATGGAAACATGCTGTGAATACAATAAGCGTTATTAGCCAGAGATACCCCTTCTGGACCCAGGATTGCTTTCTTAGCCTCCAGCTTTTTGAGATCCCTTTCTTCTGATGTAAACAGGGTGACCAGCAACTTGGCAGGCATCCCAGGTGGGATGCTGGGTATAGAAAACAGTCGAGAGAGGTAAGTGCCTGTGGTTTCTCAGAGAAGTGGGGATCTGGGACTTACAGTTTTACAGGTCACTCAAGACCTGTAAACTAGAAGGGGACATATATTATAAATGGGTGTAGGGGCTTCTAGCTGGGATCCTTTGACTCAATAGGAGGGAGTCTAGAATGCTTGCTGGAGGGGAATAATAGCAGCAACTGCTGGGCTCTAGGTTGAATAGGGCAGTCAGGGAAACAGGAATGGTAGTTGAGACATGCTGGATTTAGGGATTAAAGCCATTATGGATAATGTGGAGGAAACACAAACTTGGGGGAGGCCTTCGTAGGAGAAGAAGAGGAAAAGGCCTTTGGGACCCAGACTTGTGGTGGGATTTACATAGATTTAAAGACTAGATGCCTATGTCTTCCCCTGTATTTACAGATAATTGTAGTCGATCAACTATCTTATTAATACTCAAATGGTTGGAAACAGGACTTTGGAAGCAGTGACTGTTGTCTCCCTGCCCACCTTTTTTTTTTTTCTTTTTAATTTTACTGGATTACACATTGTTTAATTAATATTTTAATCTTGACTATCTGTAGAGCATTTTGGATACTAATTAAATAAAAAAAATGAGTACTTAAAGCATAAAACATGATATTGTTTGACAAAGATTGATGTCTTTTGTATAATTTGAATGAGATGCATTAACTCAAAACTTTGGGTATTTCTAGCTAGACTAAATGTAGTTTAATTTAAAAACTAGATATTTTTATTTTATTTATATTATGCTGAATGCCTACAGTGAAAACACTTGAATCTTTTAAACACTAGATTTGAATAAGATAGAGTTTAGGGTAAGCGAGCAGTCATAACAAAATGGCTTGATTCAGTGAAAGGACATACTATTTTCATTTGTAACTTCATTAAAACCAAAATTATTTATTATTTTATCACTTAGAAATATACCAGGTAGGATATTAAATATCAAGAAAGTTTTATAATCTAGGTGTGAGTTAGAAGTACTTGGATATAATTCTGATCTTTTAATAAAAATGGAGTTTTTGGTATGGGACTTCCCTCCCTCCCTCCCTCCCTCCCTCCCTCCCTCCCTATTAGTTGAGGAAATCATCTGTTGTTTCTTCCCTTAATTATTTGGTGAAGACATTAATTTTGAATTTTAGTTATAGTTAAAAGTATTTTACAGAGCTGGAGAGATGGCTAAGAGCACTGACTGTTCTTCCAGAGGTCCTGAGTTCAATTCCCAGCAACCACATGGTGACTCACAACCATCTGTAATGGGATCTGATGCACTCTTCTAGTGTGTCTGAAGACAGTGACAGTGTACTCATGTATATAAAATAAATAAATTTTTTTTTAAAAAAGAAAAGTATTTTATAATATCATGTTACTTATTTATCTAGTAGACCAAGTTTTATAAACAAATTTATATATTTGTTCAAGTTGTTCAATTACTAATTTAGTAGGAATATTTTAAATAAGCCTGACTCTTTAAAAGACTTTCTTTAAATGGTTAAAACCAATAAGTGACGACTTATTAAAAAAAAGAAAGGTTCTGTCTAGTAGGGAAACATAAATGTTAAAATTTAACCTCAGGCTTTTTTCTTTTTATTGTTGTTTGTTTTTTCCCCATTCAATCATAATTTACTTTGATTTTCAGCTAACATTTTAAAACTAATTCTTTAGTGTTTTTTATATACTATATTCTGATGATGCTTTTCCTCTTCCCCAGGTCTTCTCAGATTGGCCTCACCTCTCTACCCACCCTATCCAGGGCCCCTCTCTCTCTTGAGAAAACAAAATAGGCAAGAAAACAAATAAACAAACACTAGAAACTCACATATAAAACAGAAACCTTACAAAGACACTAATCAGAAATAATAATATGCATGCAAAATTCCCTACAACACAAATAATGCCCAAACAAAGCAGTATGAGATAAAATGTCTGTAAAACTACCATCGCGTTTGTTTTGTGTTAAACATCGACTGCTAGTGTAAGTCCTATCCTGAAGTATGGCTCATATACCCAGTGAGACTCCACTGGGGAAAAAAACCTTTTCCTTCGTGAATTGCAGGTATGAATTGCAGACAGCTTCTTGGTTAGGAGTGCATGCCTGTGTCCACTTTGTCCTCTCATTGCTGGAACCCTGTCTGGCTTGTACCTTGCAGGGCTATCACAGGCTCTGACAGTTTATATGTACATCAATCCTGTTGTGTCTGGAGGGCACTATTTCCTTGAACTCATCCATTCCCTCTGGCTTCTTAAACTCTTTTTGCCTCTTTTTCTACATAGATCCCTGAACCCTGAGGAGAGGAGTTTGTTGATGTCCCATTTCTGACTGAGTGTTCAGTGTCTCTTACTCTCTCCACATTGCCCAATTGTGGAGTCTCTTGTGTTAGTTCCCATCTACTGCAAGGGGAAGCTTCTGCCATGAGGGCTGAGTGAGGCACTGATCTACAGGTATAGCAGAATGTCTTTAGGAGTCATTGTATTGCTGTGCTCCTTTCACAGAACAATGAATAACAGTTGCTTTTCTCCTAGGCCTATGGCCTATCCAGTCTCAGATTCTTTGCTACCTAAAGCAGTGTCAGGCGTGGGTTCTGCCTCATGGAGTAGGCCTTAAATCCAATCAGATAGTGGTTGATTATTCCCACAACAACATTTGTGCACTGTTGCACCAGTGTATCTTGAGGCAGGCAAGCATTTGTACATTGCAGGTTTGTAACTGGGTTGATGGTTACTTTTCTCAACTGTATTTTTGCAGACATTTTATCTCATATTGCTTTGTTTGGGCATTATTTGTGTTGTAGGGAATTTTGCATGCATATTATTATTTCTGATTAGTGTCTTTGTAAGGTTTCTGTTTTATATGTGAGTTTCTAGTGTTTGTTTATTTGTTTTCTTGCCTATTTTGTTTTCTAAAGAGAGAGAGAGAGGCCCTGGATAGGGTGGGTAGAGAGGTGAGGCCAATCTGAGAAGACCTGAGGAAGAGGAAAAGCATCATCAGAATATAGTATATAAAAAAACACTAAAGAATTAGTTTTAAAATGTTAGCTGAAAATCAAAGTAAATTATGATTGAATGGGGAAAAAACAAACAACAATAAAAAGAAAAAAGCCTGAGGTTAAATTTTAGCATTTTATGTTTCCCTACTAGACAGAACCTTTCTTTTTTTAATAAGTCGTCACTTATTGGTTTTAACCATTTAAAGAAAGTCTTTTAAAGAGTCAGGCTTATTTAAAATATTCCTACTAAATTAGTAATTTAAGTTTGTTTCAAAGAACAAATATATAAATTTGTTTATAAAACTTGGTCTACTAGATAAATAAGTAACATGATATTATAAAATACTTTTCTTTTTAAAAACGATTTATTTTATATACATGAATACACTGTCACTGTCTTCAGACACACTAGAAGAAGTGCATCAGATCCCATTACAGATGGTTGTGAGCCACCATGTGGTTGCTGGGAATTGAACTCAGGACCTCATGCAGAATAAGTACCGTGAGAACTAGTAGTAGGGGTGAAGCCTATAGTTAGGTACCAGCTTGACTTCTCTGTGTTCAGTGACGTATGAAGGTATAGCAATATGTCTTTACCATCAGTTTGTGGAGAGTAGCCAGGAGCCTTTGCAATAGCCTGAGATGTTTGAGGGTTTCCACAGGGTCCCTTTGGCTGATGGCCTAACTAGATGGAACTCATTCCTGTCACTGGAGATGTCAGGTGGTGAAAGACATCTAGTTGGGGCATTGTCTCTCCTGTTACTTGGGGACCCTGTTTAGATGTGTTAGAGTTTCTATTGCTGTGAAGCGGCATCATGACCATGATTGAAGCTGGTTTAGAGGTTTGGTCCATTATCATCACAGTGGGATTAAAGTTTTTGTTGTTTCTAGTTATTTTTTTGGTACACATTACTAGGAACAAATCAATACTTAAGAGGTACTGTTCTAGAAAATCAAGATTTATTATCTTAGTCTATTGAATTGGTCTTAAACTTTATAACCTTTATATTATTATTAATGTAGGTATAGCCATATTCATTTTAAACAATCTTTGCAACATACTTTAATCTTAATACTACTATTGTCAGTACAGAATTTAGAAAACAATTTTAGTGAAGTGAATTTAAATGATTGCTAAGAGGTATCTAAGACATAGAAACATACTATCTTAACTATCAAGAATACTGATAAATACATTAATAATAAAGTCCTTAAACTTACCTGTTAAAGATTTAAGCTGTTATAACAGGTACTTTGAAATGTTTTTTATTATTGTTGTCATTATTACGATAAAACATTTACTTTTTTCTCGTCAAAAGTATAAGGTATCTCAGAGCAGGATAGAATTTGGATTTGAGACTTTATTAGTTTTTAAACTAATAAAAACAGAAGAAAATATATTATTAAGGTAATACACATTACGATGATCTGTAAACTTTAAGATGCCTGTGTACTGTGAGACGAAGAGCGGTGCTTTGCCCACTGTAGCCATGTTTGAAGCAAGTCCAGGACAAGTCCCCTGCTCCATCTTCTTTGGAGAAGCTCTTAGGACTGCTGCCAGGATTTGGCATTTCTGTGTGTTATAGGAAGCCTTTTTCTTTAAACATCTGAAATGCTGTATTTAGCAGATCTCTCTTTAAGGGTTTGAGGGCCATCACCTAATTTATTAAGTACACCTGATTTTAAACAAACTGTTTTTAGTGACTTGTTTAAGGATTGAGGGTGGTTTCTGGTGAATAGAAACTACCTTAAAAGAAACTAATCTTACTTAAAAATCTTAAGACACAAAACCAAAACAAAACTGTACTTGACTGCTTTTCTAGTAAACTGAAACCTGCATTTATTTAGGCTTCTTTTCCTCATAACAGGCCTTCTGTTTACCTGGCCAGAGTCCTTTTGGTTGGACAGTGTCACCAGTGCTGCCACTTGGGGAGGTTGGGGGCATTCTGGACCTAATATTAGGTATGCAGGACTCATCTAAAAAACCTTAATGTAAAATGATGTTAAAAATTGAATTGAGGCTATCGTAGGCTACAAAATGAGACCCTGGCTGAAATCTTAAAAATGAAAAATAACTGAATGAGAGAAAAAGTGTGGGGAGGCTTCAGGTTCACAGACTCTTGGCATGGTTAGGGACCCATTTAAAAACCCTATCCTCATTATTCTAGTTTCTCATGATAGTGATTCGTAGTCCTGATGTGCAATATAATTTCTGATTCTGTTTTGGTAAGACTTATAAATTGCCTTTCTTTGTTAGTCATTTTATTAAAGCCAAGTTCTAAAGAGAAGTTTGGGACCTGTGATCAGACAGGCAAACTTTTTTTTCCTCTCTCTTCTTTGGGACAGGTTTTCTCTGTGTAGCCTGGGTTGTCCTGGAACTAGCTTTGTAGACCAGGTTGGCCTCAAACTTAGAGAGATCTACCTCCCAAGTAAAGGCATGCATACTACTACCCTGCTATACCAAGACCTTTTAATATAAAAATTGCTAGCCTTTCTAATTTTTTCTTCAGAAGTCTAGAACTTTTTGATGAACTTAGTTTTATTAATTGAAAAGGGGTTGGGAAACACTATTATCAGAAGAACATATCATAAGTTTTGGTGATCTTTTAAAAATAAATCCGTTTTCAGATTGAACCTCTGTGTTGTTATCAGTCTATGTCATAAACCAAATAGCTTTTACTAGATAGCTAATTTTTATGATTTTAGTTCTGTGCTTTAATCATCAGTTTGAATCACTTATTTCGTGGTTTGTTATATTTTTAAATGATAACTTGACATTTTAATATAAGTAGTAGATGTTTTTACTTGGTAGCTATTAGTTCATTTAATTTACAAAGTTGATAGTAACATTAAATCTTATTTATTAGACTTCATAAGGCCATTTTAATGATTTTAGTGTTATATTTTAATTGTGATAATAAAATCGATTAATATTTAACTTTTAAAAGCTGTCTTTATCTCTATCTATCTATCTATCTATCTATCTATCTATCTATCTATCTATCTATCATTGGTAGGGGCTCACTATGTACCTTTGGCTAGCCTAGATCATCTTCTGTAGACCAGATCAGGCTGGCTTTGAACTTATAGTGATCCTCCTGCCTCCATCTCTGCCTCCCAGTGCTGAGATTAAATGTATGTGCCAAGCCTTGTTTGGATTTACTTTAATATTGTGGAGACACTTACTATTTCTAGACAAGAACTTTTATGCTACTAAATAAAAATAAAAGAATTATATAGAGTAGATTATATAATTGAGGCAAGGATAGAGATCTTGCACATTTTTTTTAAACTACTTTTTTTGTGTAGTAGAGACACTGTGGTTGGTGAAACACTTAAGTGCTTCTATATGGGGTCTAGAGTGTTTAAAGTAGCAGTGACACAATTATTTTGTAATGTGTTCTTCCTGACGTGGGGCAAGCTTTGTTTTATATTTCTGGCATTAGACAATTTGCATGTAAATTTAGATTCAGCTTTGGATTTAATATTTTATTCTTGTAAAATATTAATATTTTTATTAAATTTTTACTACTGCTAGATCTAATGACTGTTATAGATAGATTATAAAATTAAAATTGGAAGTATGGTCTAAATGCCTTGTCTTAAAGTACATGATGAATTACAGTGGTTTTTCTCTCTAGCAAAGTGGTGTTGCCATGGTGAGAGCTTCTGTTTCCATGACATTTGCTTGCATATTTTGATAGGTCTTCAGCTGAAGAAGGGCTCTGTTTCCTGGCAGACTGGAAGAGTGTCATCTCCCCACCCCCACCTCAGAACTGTGCTATTTTTTTTTTCAATTGAGAAATATAATCATTTCTGAGGAATTGTAATAGTAACATGTCAAGAAAGAAAATATACCTTGTTCATTTAAAGTATTTTTTTTTTTTTTGTTCAGTTTTCAGAACATAGCAGTTGTTAGCTGGTTTGTGTAAGAAAGAAAAAGGAGAAAAACATGTTTTAGTTTTTCATAATTCCTAAAATATATGTCTCCCAGTGAATTTTGTCAACAAAATAAACAATTACAGATGATTAATTTGCAGTCACTTTTAGCAGGATTTATATATATGTGTGTATGTGTGTGTGTGTATATGTGTGTATGTGTATATGTATATATGTATACATATATATGTATACATATATACATATACATATACACACATATATACATATACATACATACATACATATATATATTTATTTATTCTTCCTTTACTACTATACAGCTAAAATAGTTGGTCATGATGACAAGTTGGAGGCTTGGAAGGGGAAGTATTAATAATGAGTTTAGAAAATGAAAGGATCACATACCAAATGATGTCTGACAAGAAGGAAGGAGTGGACCCTGGTTCTGGAAAGGCTCAAAGCATCAGTGTAGGGGAATACCAGAACAGGGAAGTGGGAAGGGGTGGATGAGGAACACGGGGAGGGAAAAGGGCACATGGGATCTTTGTGGGGCAGGGAACCAGAAAAAGGGAAATGAAATGTAAATATAGAATATATCCAATAAAAAGTAAAAAAAAAAAAAAAGAAAAGAAAAAAGTATCAGTGATGCCTTTGAGGGTGCAGTACAGAGCACAGGAAGTCAGTCCTCATATAAATGGCAGCTAAACACCCGAGGAAGCGGGATGTTCATTTTCTTGGTATTCTAGTGTTACGGTGGAAACATGAATGGTGGATTTCTTTTTAAGAATTTATGATTTCCCCTTCACTAGACAGTAATAGTCACAGGAATGGGTCAACGAATCCAAAAGTGACGTAAGACAAGCCTCTCCACACTTTTCCCTCATTCAGTTATTTTTCATTTTTAAGATTTCAGCCAGGGTTGAAGCCTAAGGTATCCTCAAGCTCACTGTGATCTGCCTGCCTCTGCCTCTGCCTCTGCCTCTGCCTCTGCCTCTGCCTCTGCCTCTGCCTCTACCTCTTGGGACTGGTATCAGAGGTGTGTGCCCTCATGGCGTCACCTCCAGTTCGGGTTTTCCTTATGCTTGCATGGTTTCTTTATGCTAGTTTGAGCAAGTATTAGTACATTAACACATTCTTATCTCCACCCATCTTTCAAATTTGCTATTATTTTACACTTTACATTTTAGTATTTATCTAGATATTTTTATTTTAGCATATACTTTGTTAATGACAAGGTCTTAGCATCTATAGTCACATACTAGAGTCAAAAAAAGATAGGCTAGTTGCTTATACTGGCTGTCACTGGATCTTACTTGTGCTTGTAACAATTCAACAGTTTAGGAGTCATTTAAAGATAAACATTTTGTTGATGCGTATGCATTTTTCTTTTTCCTCTGGGATTGAACCTAGGGATTGAACATATGGTCTTGTGCTTGCTATGTCCCTGAGCTGTTCTCCATCTGAACATTGTAGCAGTTTAGAAGAATAAAATATGTGTTTTATTTAATTAAATTTATTTATTTAGAGATAGGTTCTTACTCTGTAGCTTTAGCTGGTGTGGAGCGTGCTATGTAGACTGTGTTGACTCATAAACTCACTGAGATCAACTTGCCTTTGCCTCCCAACTAGTGTTTTATTTATTTGAACACTTTTTTAAACATTTATTTTTATTTTATATGTGTGGTTGTTCTGCCTGCATGTTTTTTTCTGTGCATTATGTATGTGTAGAGTCTATGAGTAGGCACTAGAGTCTTTGGAACTGGAGTCACATTTAGCTGCTGGTTGGGTTCTGGGATTGGAACCCAGTTCTCTGGAAGGTCATCTGGTACTTTGAGCTGCTGAGCTGTCCCTCTAACCCCATGCTTTATTTTTGAAGTTCAGAATTTTAGTGGTGCATTCATTCTGTTGGTAGACCAATGTTCATTTGTTAAGAGTTACAAACTGAAGAAGTTTAAATGTGTTTACGTAAGTGACTCTGGCTGTACTTGTGTTTTCTTCTCTTTGTTTCTCTCAGTTTTCCTTCAGTGCTACCTAGGTAATGTTTCTTTCCCTGGAGAAGCTTCACTGACAGGTAAGCAGTGCTGGGCCCAGAACATTCATTGAATTTCAGCCCTGTTTAAAATTTCTTTTTTCTTTAGTAAATGGATGTGTCCTGCAGACAGATACTGAGGCTGCCTAGTTTAGGTTGACAGTTTTGGTGCCTGTACAGAATTGCTTTCTAGAGACTTTGCAGTGGGTGCACCTGGAATGTCTGTATTATGCATGCTCTCTGGCTTCACTTGCTCTCACCTTACTTGGTTGTGTCCCTCTCAGGTTCTATTTTCCTTCCTCTGGGCACTCCACTCTTCCTCGCAGTGCTGCCTCTTATGCTCTCCTCATGCTTTGAGCTTCTTATGTCATTAGCTTACTCAGTTCTTTTGTAGCAAACATTTGCCTGGACTTGCTTATGGTCTCTATGCCTCTGGCTTCTAGCAGAGGTTGCATAGTAGCTGATGGAGAAATACTTGTTGAGGGTAAACAAGAGAATGAATATACACTTGAGATGAGTGTTGGGGTCCGCTTACTTCCTGGACGGCAGTTAAGGTTATCTGTGGCAGTGGTGCCTACTGCTCTGTGCCTGGGGGTGGGTGTGTGTGTGCTTCACAGTGTCCAGAGCATGCAGAGCAGCTTTGGAGGACTCTGCTGTGGTAGTCCTTACACTTTATTATGATATCTTAGATTTGTATATTCATAAATATAGGACTTTAGAAGATATCAGAGAGTTAACACTTTTAAGTGTATTTTAAATTCTTTATTTTGTGAGATTATTTGACTTACACAAACTGTGCATTCTTAAGATATATTTTTATTTTATGCATATGAGTGTTTTGCCTCCATTTTGTGTGCCTGCTGGCCATGAAGGCCAGAAGATGGTGGCAGATGCCCTGGAATTGGAGTTAGACATGTTTGCAAGCCAGCACGTGGCTGTTTAGTTCTTTGCAAGAACAGCAAGTGCTCTTGTCCTCTGCTCCTAACCATCTCCAGCCCCTAAATTGTTCATTTTTAAGGTGTACACTTTGGTGTTCTGATAGTCATTGTAAAATAATCAGCCTGTTCCACGTAATTAACACAAATCACCTCTAACTTACTAGTTTTGAACCATTGTCTGGTCCACGTTATACTTTCTCACCCTTTGCAGCTCCTGTCTGCTGCAACACCATTCTTTCTCTCTGCTTCCATGAGTGCTTATTTTAGGTTGCACCTGGGAGATCACATGTTTTCTCTTTGTTTTGCTTTGCAGTATGTCTTTTAGCTCCACCTGTGCAGTGCAGAAAGCCTCCTTTTAAAAAGCTGACTAATACTCCACTTTAAATCTTTATCTATTTCATTTAAAACATACATGCATCTCTCAGAGACATTTGAGTGTTACTGTGTGTCAGGTATTGTAGAGTGCTGCAGAGCGGGGAGGCACAGGCGCCCTCAGCAGTCCCACTGTGTTTAGCTTTGGTTGTTCTGAGACATGGAGTTGTTGGGTCCTTTAGTCCCCGCTGGAGTTTCCACGCTGTTTCCCCTAGAGCTGTAGCAGCGCACTTTTTAGCAGGTGTTTACTGCTTCCTTTTCTGTACATTTCACAAGAACATTTGCTCTCTTTTGTTTCTTTATGTTCATCATGGTAGACGTAAGGTGAGTTCACGGAGGTTTTGTTCTTTGGTCTCTGGCGATTGGAGACAGCTCAGGCGGTTGGTGCCTTCTCACGTGCCTGTTCCCATCTCAGCTTCTTCTGAGAAGTGTTTGTTTGGGTTCTTTATATTTCATTTTTGAGTTTCATGATTTTCTATATTTTGATTATTAATATCAAATATCAGATACAGTTTTTAGATACTTTTACATACTAATTTATATTAGATTTATTATACAGTACTAAAATAACTCTCTACCTTCTGGTAGGTTACTCTGTAATGTGTTTGCTTTGCTGAACAAACTTTTCTTAGTGTGATGGATGTAATATTTATTGCTTGTTCCTTTAGTGTTGTATCTAGAACATTATTTTCACAATGTCTTGAAAAATTTCCCTATGTGTGCGTGTGATGTGATGTGAACACCTGTTTTTCCATTGACCCAGTTTACTATAGTAGTTTGTGTTCATTTTGAATGTGGGATAATATACTTGGGCTTGAATATTTACTGTGTGTAGACACATTGCTTGTTTTCTTTGTCATCCGTGACCTATGGAGACAGGAGGTTATGATGAATTAATCTATCTCATAGACTGTTTTAAGAATCCCGTGATTTAGCAGTTGCTCGTGTACTTAGCACCTGTGGTTGGTGGGAAAATATACAGTAAATGATAGTTATTAGAATTTATTATTCTTTATTATTCCATATAAAGACTATAGAAAAGAGGAAAACTAGAGGAAACAGTAGAGACTAGATTGGGGGACTTACTGTTAGCTTCAGAAGTTTAAATCCTGGTTAGTCAGCTAGCTAACCAGTTGTGGTGAGGATCAGTTACATTTGACAGGGTCTTTTGGCTCTAGGGATAGCAGCTGGGTTATCACAGTAGAGAAGGAAACTCGTGGGAATAATTGATGAGAGCAGAAGTGACAGAGACTCTGTTAGAAAATGGGCCTGAATAGGTAGGCGGTTCCTGTTGGTCAAGGTGGGATGGGTAGTGAGTGGCTCCACTTCAGATTTAAAACCCTAGGATGCTGCCTGATGAGTGTTAGATTGATGCTTGGCCTATTTATACTTAGAAAGGAGCATCTAGGTTTCTTTGAGTAACTAGGACTAGAAATGAAGATTTGGGAGTAATTTTTATGGCTATATTTAGAGTCTTCTAGGAGAGTGGTTTATGGTGAAAACCAGTTTTTTTATAAAGAGAGTGAAGAACATATTTAAACTAAAGGGTAACAAAGTAGTAGGAGGGTAGGTGAAGGTAGTGTCCTGTGGCAAACCCGAAAGAGTGTTTTCCAAACATTTTGTAACTGGAGATTGTAGAGCAACATGTAACTTTGGTCTAGATAACCTATTTTAGGCAAGCAAAATGCTATTGCTGTATTTTTACAAATGAAAAATGAAGTCCACACTTTAAACTTCCTTAACATTATTGTTAGTAGAGCCAAAGAGGAATTAAACATACTACTTACTCTCTTTGCTGTTACCAGCACTGATGTTATTTACTGATGTAAATAACGTTCTGGTTTCTTCCTTTGGCCTGGCTGTCCTGGGCAGTGTAGGGTCTATAGCGGTCTCTGGCTTGTGCCACTAGATGGCAGTAATGCACCTCGCTCTCTCCAGTGTTTCCAGCATGGCCAACTCTCCAGGGACCACCTCTAGTTGAAAACTGCTGCTTTATCCTTGTCAGTTTCCCCTCAGTCTTGTTTTGATACATTTTTGCTTTATGGCCACACCAAACATTTCCTCCTCATATTTTAATATTTCTAATATTAATGTTGACTGATTTGTTGCTTTTTTAAAGACCACAGCTACCTCAGGTTATGTTGGGATTGTATCCAAACACAAGGATTCTCCAGTTTTTCTATTTTAAGCAGCTCACTTGTTAAAATCAGGTTTATTTATAGACTAGAAATTATACTTATCAGTTAACTAGAGCTTTGATAACAATTATAATCTGAGTACATGCTAGTGAATTCAATATAATTAAAATTTACTTATTACTGTATACTAGAATATATGTATACTTGTTTATACTTCAGAAAGATTTTGTGTTTCAAATGTTATATTTATTTTCAAAAGTCTTAACCCTTTTAGTATAATATAGTGGCCCTTATTTTGGAGATTGAAAAAAGATTTTTAAAATTTATCTCTGTTATTGTATTTTTTATAAATACCATAAAAACAAACAAATATGAATAAATCATGATTTGTTTCTTAGTATGAATTCCTTTGACCAGGGCTGTACTGGATTCAGGAAGGCTAAACAGGCATTGTAGGGAACAGGGGCTTGCTGTCTTATTTTTCAGCTAATGTTTTTCTGAAGGTAGATTTACTTCTTTATTTCCTTTGTCACCTCATGGCCTATTTTGTGAGATTTCTATCAAATAGCCTTAATTAGCAAAAATAATTAAATTTTTATTATACTCTCTTTCAGAGATGAGTTGACAATTAGAAATATATTTCAGTTTTGGCAGAAAGAAAACTCTATGCAGAAGTCTAAAGAGATTTATTTCCAGCTGCCATGAAGTGTGTATATCACCTAAGGGAGTCTGTTGTGACATATATGGGGATGAGGCGCCTGACTCATTGAGGCAGTATATATTTAACTTTTAATCATAAGACTTGGAGAAATAATATATATTATGCTTTTATTAATTTAAAAATTATTTTCTATGTTTGGGTGTTTCACCTCCCCCTCCTTTCCCTGCTAGATTACATATATCGTGCTACTCCCCTCTGCTTCCTCCCAGGAGTCCCCCTCCTGTGTGTCCTGGGGAGTGGCACAGGTTGCCAGGCCTGCGTGGCAAGTGCCTTAGCCTGTGTGATATCTCCCTGGTCCCCTGGTCTCACTGAAGAGACAAAGAAATATGAAATGGACAGTTTACCTAAAAATAACTAAAATTATGAAATGTCTTTAAGAAAATAGTAGAAGATTCTAGTGATTTTAGGAAAATATTTCAACGGGGAGAAAACCGAACATAATTACAATTATGTAATTTAAAATAGGCTATTTTTATATTTTTGGTTGTAATCCTAGCTTATAATGGGTGAGCCAACTTTTCAGCCCTAAAAGTCGCTAATTTTGACTTAATTAAAACAATAAGTTTGTCAGCAAAATAAGTTGTTTAGCCTAGTTCAGATGACACAGGTCTGTAATCTCAAGCAGTCTTGAGCTGGAGGCAGGAGTATCATAAGCAAGGCCATTTTTGGCAATTTAGTAGGGATTCTTACTGCAGATGAGTAGTAGACGAGGAGTGGGAAGGAGAGGCAGCTCACTGTTGGAGTTAGCGCCCGAGAGCCCTGTGTTTACATATCTTCAGTACCCTAAGGATAAGTGATGGCGGGGGGGAGGAAGGAAGAAAAATTAATTTAGAAAGTGTGCATTAGTGGAATCCTGTAAGCCTAGCACTCAGTGGGTGAGGCAAGAGAGTTGTTGTCATTTCAAGGTCAACTCTGGCTACATATTGAGTTTCACACCCCACCCCACCCCACCCCACCCCCCCAAAAAAAAAAAAAAAAAAAAGGAGGAAAAGGATGGCTCATGATTTGAGCTCTTGGGAGACCGGGAGCAGGCTCAGGAGTTCAGGACCATCTGCAGCTACATAGAGAATTTGAGGCTATGTTGACCTTGTCTAAAACAGTAACCACTGCCTAGGTGTAGTGGCACATACTTGTAATCCTAGCATTAAGAATGCAGAATAGGGAGGGTCTTTGGGTTTGATGGCCAGCCAGTCAGTAGACTCAGACTCAGTGAGAAAATGGTATACAGCCATTAAGGAAGACACCAACTGCTGCCCTCCTGTTTCTATACATTTGTACCATGTGCATGCACACAGCTCTCCCCTCCCTGCAAGGGGAAAAAAAAAAAAAACACCAACCTTAAAAATCAAAGCAAAAGCATTCAGGAGTAGAATATTTGAACCTTTTGGCAAAGAAGGCATTCGGATTTCAACTACATAAATGAAATACACATTAATAGATTGAGAGGTAGTGAGTTGGGCACTAGTCTGGGTTACTTAAGTCTTGTCTAAAACAAACAAACAAACAAAATCATTGTTTAACTCTATACTTTTTAGTTTTCCCCCTTAGGCAGATCTTTTATGTTTATTATAATAAGTCATTATTTGGTCCTTATAATCCACATGGTGTAAGGAGGGAACTGCTCCTGTGAATGAAGAAATTGAGGACATGACTGTTCTGGGTATGGAATAAGGAGAAGATTTTTATTGTAGATAAGAGGGAGAGCACAGCCCGAGACATCTGGAAGGGTCCAGAGTGAACTGGACCGTGAGAGGAGAGGGGGAGGGGGGAAATGAGAGGCAAAGAGAAGAGAGGAGAGCTGAGAGAGGAGCTGCTGACCGAGGGCCCGAGAGCGCTTGCAGAGCCAGGAGGGCGCCTCACTGGAGCGCTGAGGTTCTGTGGGGTCAGAGGCTGCGGGAATGGAAGTAAGGTTTGGACTAAAGAGCTTGTGGGTAGGGGGTGGGCTCCGCCAGCCAGGACACGAGTCTAGCGCCCAGGCCCTGATGCGTTAAACAGGTACTCGGGCATAGGTTAATGGAGGAGCCAGGTCCTTTCTAGAGATGAGAATGACTCCTTTTAGCAAGTAGGGACTATTTTAAGCCCTGGAGGGGGATGCTGACTTTTGTCTAATTGCCAGACTTTGGGAAAAGGAATTTCATGAGATTTAACATTTCATCCTTTTTGTTGATTCTAAAGGGGTGATGTAGTCTCTTCTATAACTACTTCGGCTGAAAATGAGGCATCATTATCTGGATGGTTTGAATGATGGGTAGAAAAATTGGGGAGGGGGTGTGTGCAGGCTGGAGGACATCTGCTTAGCTTGCTGCCCAGGTTCTGTAGGACTGCATGGAGGAGGTGTGCAGGCTGCTTTGGAGCGGCCTAGGATGCAGGTTCCAAGCAGCACTGGGGTTGCTGTCTGCAGGCAGTTTCAGAGCAGTCTCCCCGACCGCGGAGAATAAATGTCAGTGGTGTCCCCATGGGGAATGAGAGACTTGTCAGAGAGAGGTCCTAAATCATAGGGGAAAGGCATCCCTTTATAGGTGGGAGGAGCCTTTACAGAGCTCAGTAGGGCAAAGGAGTTTGCTAGCACATTGGTGCGGCATTTGTGGTAATAGAAGACAAAGCAGGCACCTCTGGGGTGACACGTAACCAGTAGAAAGCAGCTGAAAAGCAGAACAGACAGCTCCTCTGGAGAGGGTTTTGGGAAAGTGGAAAGTTGTGGTAAGAGGGAACCTGGTACTCTTTAAAGAGATGTGCTCACATGGAGGGCATAGAGAGATACCCCAGGAGGGCATAGCAGGCTCTAAGAGCTGGAGAGACATGTACAGAGTAGATCAGGAGAGACAATTGGGAAGAAGCAGCTGACGAGCTGGACTGTAGAATTTGGTCGGTGGCAGAAGCCAGCAGAAACAGTTGATCCATACGCATTTCAGGAGAGTCAAATCAGTAGCTTGGTGTGGAGCGGCTGGGTCCCTTAGTGGGGAACTCATTAATGCCATTTATGAATAAAAAAAAAATGAGGACATGACTGCTCCTAGGTATGGTGGAGTAGGCTTATTGTAGATATTAGGAAGAATTTAGACATGTATCTGGAAGGGTCCAGACTGAACCAGGCCATGAGTGGAAGGGTTGAGGGGGGTGAGGTAGGGAGTGGAGGTTGGTGAGAGAGGAAGAGAAGAGCGAGGAGTGAGGGAGGGTAAGAGGCCTGAACGAACCAAGAGTCCAAGGTCCTACATAGCCCAAATGACTGGGTTATATAAGAGAGAGACGCTGAAGGAAGGGCGTCCCGAGGGAATGCTGGATTTTGTCTAAATGCCAGACGTTGGGAAAAGGAATTTGTTGAGACCTAAATAACAACCTGCAAGTTTTGTCTGACAACCACATACAAGCCTTGGCATGTACACACATCCTACACAAATAAAAAACAAATAAATTAAAAATACCAAAGTGAAAATAAGTAGCAATTTTGCTTAATAAAAAGTAACAGTATACTCAGAATTGAACCCTATATTTTAGCTTCTTACTAATTGCTTTTATTTTAATCCACTTTAGAAATACAAACCTGGTCGATGTGATGACATTTTGAAATGGAAACCTCCCAGTCTAAACTCTGTGGATTTTCGACTGAAGATAACAAGAATGGGAGGAGAAGGGTAAGTTTGGACTCCAGGCCCAAATAGGGGTTTTGTTTAGTTTTTGAAATTTGGTCTTGCTCTGCAGCCCCAGCTATTCCTGAATTTAAGATCTTACTGCTTCCCAAATATTAGGATTATGAGCCTCTATCACCACATGTGGTGATTGATTTTCATAAGGTTTTCCCTTGGATTACCTGCTATATTTACATGAAATTGCCACGGACAGACCCAGTCAGGTCTCCTCCTGTGGGAGCAGCAGGGTCCTGGTACTCAGGTAGGTAAGGAGTCAGCGAGTGACAGACAGACACAACACACCAAAAAGCGGTTTGAATCTTCTGCAGTTTTACTTCTGTAAACATCTCAGATATATACACATGATTTTAGGAACTACTTTTTGATTTCATGCCAGGTTACATCAGGTGATGATCAGATGGGGGGTTACATATTACAACGTAACTCGAAACTGAAACGCACAGAGCAGGAAGTGTTTTTTGGGAACCTTTTGGTACCCAGACAGGGAGTGGTTAATCAACCCAGACTTGAGGTCACTTTATACTTAGAAATCTGCCAAGCTGTAGTCTGAGCAAATTTGCTGTAGCTAGTAAATTTTATTAATATTTTATGGCCAGTCAGGCCAATTTAGAATTGTTGTCCTGAGCCTTTGTGGAGTTTCCCTATGTACTGGAGGAGCCCACCAACACCCTCTGAGTAAATACCATATATTATAGTTGATCTGTCAGGATCTGGCCAGGTTGCATTATGTTAACTATTATCATAGAAATCAAGAAAGACAAGGCACAGAACCCAGATTCACAGAATTTGATCAGTGCACTGGAACAGCTTGCAGAAGCAGGATGCCAGGGACCTCCAGGAGGCCAAGTTCCGGGGAACACACACGCCTCAGGTCTGAAAGCAGGACTTTCGCCACGTCACATAGACTCCACCGGAGTTGGTGTGGCATGAAACCATATATCATAAAGCGTTACTCTTTATAGGCTACTTTACATTACTCTGAAAAAAAGTAAAATATTATATATTTTCCATATTATCTTATTTTCACCTGTCATTTATGTTGTATACATACCTAAGATAGTCAACAGTTTTTTTTTTTAAATTTTAAAGTTTTCAATATAAAATATAGATATTACTAAAAATCTTATCAATTGAATTCTGCATATTGAGGTCATTAGTTTTATAGTCATAGATACTGGATTTGTGGTTTTTTTCATTTGAAGGGCATTTGGCTATACTTTATTGGGGTAAGTTTTTAATTATTGACCTGAAGTTTTTATAATATTCATTAATGTTTTCATTCACTGCCTATTTTCTTACAGTTGTTTACTATTGTAAAGGATGCTTTAGTGGGAATATGTTTATTGTATTTTCAAAACTTTGTTTTTACTCTGCCTCACAAATTTTAAGAACTTTTAATTAAATCAAATATAATAGGAAATGCTTAATTGAAGAAAAAACAAAGAGGAAGTATGGGTAATGATGGCAAAGGGATAAAGTTTGCAGTGCACAGCATTGGCATTTCTTTTGTCTATAAGAGGCAAAGTGGAGGTAATGGAGACAAGGGTATGTGTTGACTGCAGAAGTCCAGACTCACAGCTAAATATTAGTCTTCCTAGAGAGTATGTATATTCAGAAAGGGATGTTGTGAGAGGAACGTAGTTGGTTAACAATGCGCATTAATGCTACTTTTCAGTGTTAAACCATTAAATGTTTTACATTTTTTTGTGACTTAATTTGCCATTGGTCTTAATAGCAAAAATTAGTTAAAGAATAATTTTCTCTAGCTCCTGAGTTTATATTTAAGTCTCTTTGTCTGATACTACTCCATGGATGGGTAATTTATTTATTGCTGCATGTATGCCTCTCTCTCTCTCTCTCTCTCTCTCTCTCTCTCTCTCTCTCTCTCCCTCCCTCCCTCCCTCCCTCCCTCCCCCCTCCCTCCTTCCCTCCCTCTCTCCAGTTTTCAGAGAACTTGTAGAACTCAGTTCTTCTTCAAACATGACTCATTCAGACATGTGGGTCTGCAGGTCATCCAGGCTTTGTGGCAAGAACCTTACCTCCTGAGCCATCTAGCTGGCCACATGTAGAGAGTTTAGACTATAGGAACAGGTTGTCTATACAAACACACACCCGCATGATTGGGAGACTGGTTATGAAAATAACTTACTTTGTCTAATGTTTGGTAAATACTGATTTTTTTTCTTTTGATGGGATGCCTGGTCTTACCTGTTAGCTGTGGATGCTGTACTCCAGTAAGCAAGAGCAAGTCTCATGGAAGATGCCCCTCTTGTGAAACAGTGTATGCGGAGATTATTCTGGAGGGGCTGCTTTTTCAAAAGCAGAGATGTTTATGATTGTTTAGGAACTTATGTTTCTAAAACTTCTTAGTTTAGGGCCTAGAACTAATGGAGATCCATTCTCAGCCTCCTCGTGTTGGGATTTTAGGGGGGGGAATCCATCAAACTTGGCCTTGGAAAGTAAGATTCCTTTTTAAGATGTATTTATTTTTATTCTATGTGTATGTGTGAGTGTGTAATCTATATATGTGTACCTCATGCATGCTGATAACTGAGGAAGTCAGAAGAGCTATGAATGAATCACCTGTAACTGGAGTCATAGGTAGTTGTGAACTACCATATGGATGTTGGGAACAGAACCTGGGACTGCACAAGTATCAGGTTCTGAGAGTAGCAAGTGCTGAGTCATCTCCAGCACACTGACAAATAAGATTCCAACAAGAAAGTAAAATTCATTAAATTCTTTCATTACTAATATTTTTTCTCTAATACTATATTTATAATATTTGGTTAGTGAATATTGACTCATACCTAGTTTTGGTTGTTTCATACAATTTTGAGTCTTGACTTTTGGTTTTTAGAGGTCATAGTTCTGACAGTAACACTTAAAAGCCACCTGAGGATAAACAGAATGCCCATCTCTCCAAATTGTAAATTATGTAGCTCAATGTAATAGTACTTTTTTTTAAATGATTTTTTCCAAGTTTTTATTCTTTTAAAAAGATATACTTTTTAGGATCAGGGGAGGTGGGAGGGGGGTGGGTGGAGGAACACCCTTATAGAAGTAGGGGGAGGGAGGATAGGATAGGGGATAACATTTGAAATGTAAATAAAAAATATATCCAATAAAAATAAAAAATATATACTTTTTAAAAACAAGACATTATAATTTAAACATCAAAATGTCACTGTTTAATGTGACTTCTTGATGTATTAAAGGTACACCAGCATAGGTACGTAGTGTACTTAATAGGTGTCAACTAAAATAATAGAAACTATTTTGTGTAACTATTATAGGATACATATTTGTTAGCTAGAGTCTCTTTCTTTATGTAAAGAATCTATTTTAACTATATAACTGAGGCTATATCTAATACTTCACAGCAACTTAGTTGCAAATATGCTTGTTTTGAAGGGAGAGTATTTCGATGGCTCAGTAGTTATGTGCACTTTTCTTGCTGAGGATCTAGATTTGGTTGTCAGTACCCACAGGGTGGCTTACAGCCATTTGTAAGTAATGGGGGATCTAGTACCCTTTCTTGCTGGCCTCTACAGACTCCTGCATATATGTGGTGCACAGGTGCACACTCAGTCTCACACACACAAATAAATATTTAAGAAGCGGCAGCATCTGCTGCAATGTAAGGAATAGAACGTGTACAAGTGAGGCATGAATATTAAAATACTATGAGATAATTTAATGTCTTTTAAATTGATTCCAAATATTTCCTGGAAATGTAAAATGTAATAGTGTTTTGAATGGTATGATATACCTTTTGAAAATGTTTGCAGTGAGTTATTTTAAGTGAGATATTTTAGGTTTTTAGTTTCATTTAGCTGATATAATACAGTAATAATAGTTCCTGTTAGGTTTAAATTCAATATGAAGAGAAAAATCTATTCTGTCATATTCATTACCCCACTAGTAGCAGTAAAATTTGAGCTTGGTTTTCCAATTCTTTGAGCTATATTAATCTAATCTCTTCATTGTGGTCAAAAATAAATTTTGTGTATCTTAGCAATTTAAGTGTTAAGTTTTATAAACATAGCTCTTAAAAATTTCTTGTTTTGAAAGTATTGTGATTTTTACTCATATTTATTATTATTAGGTAGTTTATAGTTCAAATCCACAATACTGTTTAAACCATGAATGACACAGGTAGTCTTCACTTTGGAAATTGTTAACTTTTGAGTGTAATATTATTGACTTTCAGTGAAGGGTGTAGACTTATTGTATTGTACAGTAGTTAAGAACTAGATTTGAGAGCCACACTGCTTGGGTTGGAATTGTTTTTCTATAGCTGTGTGGCTTTCACACAGTACTTCCTGTACCTCAGATTGTTCTTGGGTATCTTATTTACTTTGCTGTTGCTGTGATAAAACACAGTGACCAAGCAACTTTGGAAAGAAAGTGTTTAATTTAGGGCTTAAGGTTTTTCAGGGCTACTTAAGAGTCTGTCGCTGGGCAGTGGTGGCTCATGCCTGTAATCCCAGCACTCTGGGAGGCAGAGGCAGGCGGATTTCTGAGTTCAAGGCCAGCCTGGTCTACAGAGTGAGTTCCAAGACAGCCAGGGTATACAGAGAAACCCTGTCTTGAAAAAACAAAAAACAAAAACAAAATCAAACAAACAAAAAAAAAACTGTGTCTTAGTGTTATGGATTTACTACTGTGAACAGACACCATGACCAAAACTCTTAACATTTGATTGGGGCTGGCTTACAGGTTCAGGTTAGTCTACTATCATCATGTCTGGAGCATGGCAGCATCCAGGCAGGCATGGTACAGGAGGGGCTGAGAGTTCTACATCTTGATCTGAAGGGTGGTAGAAGACTGACTTCTAAGCAGCTTGGATGAGGATCCTAAAACCCATACCCACATTGATACACCTAATCCAACAAGGCCATACCTACTTCAAAAAGCCACACCCACTTTAACAAGGCCACACCTCCAAATAGTGACCCTCCCTATTTAAAGTACCACAGAGTCCATGAACATCATCATAGTGTGGGGATTATGACAGCAGGCAGATAGGCATGCCACTAGGTCAGCTGACATCTCCAGAAGGCTGGGGAGAGGGGGAAAATAGTGTGGGCTTTTGAAAGCCCATTTCCACCCAGGATATTTTTTTCTAACAAGGCTGCACCTCCTAATTCTTTCTAAACAGTTCTACCAACTGGGGACCAGGTATACAAGAGCCTATATCCTCATTCAAACCACCACAAATCAGTAAAAATTGACATTGTCTCATAGGACTTTCATGGGAGTGAATGTGTGAAGTGTTAGAATAGACCTGAGTACATGATAGGTATATTTACATATTTGCTACTGTTTCTGTTGTTTCCATGTACATAGATTTGATAAAATAATATTTCCTCCTTGCCAGAATTACCTGTTACATGGTATACTGTGTAAATTCAACGTTCTCTGTGAACCATTTCCTGTTTGATTCATGTCCCTGTTAATTTTCTCTCTTTAAATGCATGTAATTGTAAATTGCTGAAAGGGACTATATTAGTTACATTTCTTTTGCTGTGATTAAAATAGGAACAGAAGCAACTTAAAGAACCAGTTTTATTTTGGCTCCTGGTTCTAGTTTGTAATGGTGGGTGTGGCATGGCTGCAGGTGGTTGGAACAGGAAGCTGGGTGATGACATTTCTGTTGTTGTTGGCACCCCAGAAATGGAGACAGCAAACGAAGTAGGGCAGTGCTGTAGATTCCCAGAGCTTGTCTGCTGTGATCCACAACCTCCTCTAACAGTGTCACCAACTAGGGCCCAATGCTCACACACTTGAACCCATGGGAACCTTTTTTTTTTTTTTCCATTCAAACTGCTGTAGAGACCATGTTTTTGAAAAAAAAAATAAGACCTTAATAAATGATGATGGGAGTGTAAAATGAGTGCCTTCATGTATTGAGGTTGACATTTTCAATTGATTTAGCTGCTTTGGCAGAGAGTTTGGTAGTTTCTCAAACTCATAGTGCTAAGTATGGACTCAACCAAATGACCCAGCTATTTTCTTCTTAGAGAAATAAAAGCTATTTCTATACAAAGTATTAAGCTTGAATTTTATTGGCACCATTCTTCGTTAAGGTCAGAAGGAGGTCCAAACAATCCAGATGTGTACCAGCTGCTGAGAAGATGGGCAAGCACGTGAGAGAGCAGTTCTCTGGAATGTGCTAGTACAATGCCTTGCTGTGCTCAAAGCAAAGGGCCTCAGGACCCTGAAGTTCCTCTTGTTGGAATTTAATAAAATAGTTTATGTCCAGTTTGGACTGCTGTTTGTGATACACTGAATGCATGTGTTTCTTTAAGAAGGGTTACTTTGTGGATTATGCTGTTGCTGAGAGCAGGAGACCCATGTGCTGCGGGTGTGTACTGTGGCCACTGATGAAGGCAGGCTAAGGCAGGCATCTAGTGGTTGCAGGTTGATAGAGAAACCCAGGAATTTGCTTATTTACATTTGTAAAAGAGTGAAGTGGCTGAGTTAATTTGCCTTACTAAAAATCTAAAGGTCTGCATGTGATTGGAATAACAACCTGATTAGACTGTGATAGCTCATCTTCATTCTATGCCTTGATGGGTTGATTCTGCCGGTCCTTTGAGGATGCTTATCCACTTTGGTTTATTCTTCTGGTAGGGCAGGTACATTTTAGGGCCTTCATTTGACTTTTCTAGAAAGATGGCTCCTACTCCAAGGGTCAGAGAGCCAATGTCAAAATTCTTCCAGTTGCCAAGTATTTCATTATGTATCCAATAATTGGGAAATAAGCACAAATTGTGTTTATGGACATGCTACTCCATTTAGGTTGTTTTTGTCTATTTATTTTTACTTGATAGATGGAATCACAAGCATTTTGCCATATGAATAATTGGGCTTTATAATATTTCAGCAATGTATACATTGTGTAATGCCTACACCAGGGTAAGCATTTCCTCATTGTGAAAACTTACAAAAGCCTGTTTTCTCACCTTTTCAAATACATAGCTCATCATTTTTATCTGTGGTCAAACCCCTTTGATGTGTATCATACTTATTCTTCTTTTCATGAAATTATAGCTTAGAATCCATTGACCAGTTTCTCTGCCTCTTTCCCCTCTCCTCTTCCCATGTTCTGGTAATTAGCAAGTACCCTGACTTCTGTGGAATTAACTCTTTTATATTCACATATGTGCGAGGTCATGTGGTACTTACCTTTCTCTGTTGTGTTTCATTTAATATTCTGCTATCCATTTCTTTCCACATTACTGCAGATGACAGAATTTTGTTCTTGAGTCACAAGCCAGTTTATTACCAAACCACTCTAACTAATCTGTTTAGCTAGGAGAATATGGTGACATTGTTGTCCTTGACAGTCAGTTAGTGTCTGTTCAAAGTGACTGTCTGGCTTTTTGGGGAGGGGGTTGTTCAAGACAGGGTTTCTCTGTGTAGCCCTGGCTGTCCTGGAACTCACTCTGTAGACCAAGCTGGCCTCGAACTCAGAAATCCGCCTGCCTCTGCCTCCCAAGTGCTAGGATTAAAGGCGTGCGCCACCACCGCCCGGCTTCAAGAATATTTCTTAATGTAAACTAGTTGCCTTTGTCTCATATGAATGGGTTTTCATCTATAAACCCCAGCACTAGAAATGCAGGGGCAGGAAGATCAGAAGTTAAAGGCCAGCCTGTGAGATGTGAGACTCTAAGAGGTGTTTTAGCCCAAGAAACAACTCCAATATTACTTTGATTAGGAAATAGTTTATTATACTGGCTGTGTAAAAGTTAGAACTTTAATTGGCACAGAATGAGAAGGGAAGAAGCTATCAGAAAGACATGGTCAGTTTCCATGTCCAAAATGATGGGTGGGTAAAGGGGTGCTGGGCATTACCGATGAGCTAGCATACAAACACTGATACTGCCCAGTCCGTGTGGCTGTTTCTTTCTTTTTTTTCTGAAAGCTCTTTAGGTCCTCCCTCTTCCCCCTACCATAAAACCCGGTGAAAAATAACCAAACCAAACAACAAAAAAACCCAAACCCCCTCAAATATTTGATTCTGGGCTTCAGTCTGGGAGTATGAGAGTCACAACAAGCCAGAGACACCCCTTTTTCCTACTAATGTAAACCTAGCACTTCTGTGACCTTCCTGCAATATGCACATACACCCAGATTGCCAGTACTTAGTTTCAAATAAAAAAACAAGCTGAAGAACTCAAATTGTGTTTCCACAGTTTGCCATCGTAGCTTTAAGAAACAATGTGGTAAAGTAGAATTTATTTATAATCCATAGGTTTTTTTTTCCTCCTTTTTTCCGAGCATCAAGACTAAACTTTTTGGAATGATAGAGGTTCTTTGAAAGCGACAGAATCTCTCTCAGCTCCTGGTGAACCAGGGTGCCAGAAAATTATAATCGCCAAAGCCACCAAGTCAATAACTTCCAAGTTTGTTATCTCACAGTTCAGTAAGATTAAAACCACATAGACACAAAGTGAATGTAGATTTATTGACAAGAAACGAGAAAAACTCTTGAGTAGAAAGGGTTGTTCTAAAGAAGGGGAGTACTGTGCTATCTGTCTTGTCCAGTGGCCTCTTATAAATCTTATGATAGGAATATGGAAGGACTAGGGTAATCTTTATTGAGATTGGTTATTCCCTGAGTATATTGTGGGCCTAACCAGTATAGTTTACTATACCCTTTGCATGACTCATAGGCCTAAAAGAGGTAATGATAAGTTGCTTTTTTAATCAAGAATATTATCATATATATGTATATATACATATATATGTATATATGTGTGTGTATATGTGTATATATATGTATGTATATATGCATGCATGCTTTGGTCACCTTTGCCTGTTAGCTCCACAAACACTCTATCCTCTTTCTGTAGGCTAGTGCTTAATGTCATTTCCTTTCTTGTTTTCAGACTGAGTCTAGCAAAATTTACCATGAGCTGTGGTCCTTACTGCTTATGGAGAGCTAACTCCTGCTGCAGGAAATAACTCTGTAATTTAAAGTGTTTGTAAAAATGGGGTTGGTTTTATATAACTTAATATACAGCCTCTATTTCATTTTTAAAGTTAGAATTTATTACTTTTAAATAATGTTAAATGTGTATGGCTATGTGGGTATATGCACTTCAGTGTATGTGCCTGATGCCAGAGGTGTTGGCTTCCTTGGAGCTGGAGTTGCAGGCGGTTGTTAACCGTCTTGGTGCTAGGAACCAGATTCAGATCAGCAAGTGCTCATACCCACTACAGAGCTATCTCTTGGTATCATTTTATACATTTTTAAAATTTTATGAATGTAAGTGTACGTGTGACATAGTTGATATGTGAAAGTCAGAAGACAAACTGTGGAACTGGTTCTCTCCTTCAACCTTTGTGTGGGAACTAGAGTTCCTAGAGATGGAACTGGGACGTCACTCTTGGCATGGTGGGTTTTTTGTGCTGAGCCACGTGGTTGGCCTCAGCCTCTTGGGTTTGTTTTTTTGTTTTTTTGTTTTCTGTTTTTTTTTTTTTCAATTTTTAAATTACATTTACTTATTTATTTATGTGTGTGCTAGGGCTCACATGCACTGTATGGTGTATATGTGGGTACCAGAGTTTGACCTCAGATCATCAGGCTTAGGTTAGAGTGTCTTTTCCTGCTGAGTCATCATGCTGGCCTAGCTTATCTTTTAACAAGATAATTTAAGTTCTGTTCAGAATTAGTGTGCTATGTTGCTTTACTTCTTCTACCTTTGTTTTTTTTTTTTTTTATTATTCTCCTTTTATAACCTGACCTTTAAAAAGTATATGACCGCATTGGTGTTAGTTGCATTTTTATCCATATTTGCTTGGAACTTACATGAATTTTCCATTAAGTTAATGGTATCTTTCCCTTCCCTATACTCATAGTTGGATGCATATCTTCATTATTTCAGAGTAAGACACTCTTTCCTGCTGCGTGATCACTCTTGTGTATCATGCCTAGAGCTCTTGCTAAGACATTGCCTCTCTTGCTTTTGAAGGAATCCTTCATGATGCTTTTATTTTCATCACCAGTTCACTCTACATTTTGTTAAATTTACTGCAACCTTGTTTCCAAATAGTCCCTGTAAGTGTAACTAAAATTTTAGTGTGAAAGGTGACTTGAATGACAGTGTCTCCCATAGGGTTTTAGATGCTCGTTCCCTAGATGGTAGAAGTGTTTGGGAAGAATTAGAAGTGGCCTTGTTGGAGGAGATGTGTTACTCTGAGCAGACTTTGAGGTTTCAGAAGACTCTCACCATTCCTAGTGTGTTCTCTGTGTCTTATAGTTGTGCTCAGGATGTAAGCTCTCAGATACTGCTTCAGCAGGATGCTGCCTGCTGCCATGATCCCCACTATCAGGAACTCTAGTCCTTTGAAACTGTGAGCCCTCAATTGAAATTTTTTAAGTTGCGTTGGTCATGGTATCTCATTACAGCAATAGAAAGTAAGTCAGTCAGTGTAGATACAAAAAAATCCAGCTAAGTAATAAGAGATAGTTTATTTGGAACCCAATATGGTATCATGGTCCAGCAACACAGACTCAGGTTGTCCCAAATGCTGTATTTGAGCTCATAACAGTTGTAAAGTTTTTATAGTAATAGAATCAGGAGAGTCATAAGTAAACACACTTTTCAAATATGTTTGGATATATTAGGTAGATGGATTATAGCAAAATAGAGAAACTGTTATAGGCCTCAGATACTATCTGATAACATTCTTAGCTTTTGGGATGGTTCCTCCAAAAAGCATATGAAGTAATTACAAGGAAGTTAACACACTGAGATAAGCAGTAAATGACTATTTAAAAGTCAAGTAGTTTGACTCTTGATATGGCATTCTATAATATTCTAACTATTTACTGAAGTTCTTACTTAGTTTTGAGCTTACTACTCTTCTACCCCCTTGGAACTTTAGTTCACAGTTACTTTGTTTCAGGTTATGTAGTAGGCTTTCTCTAAAAATTTTAAAAAGTTTGTTACTAAATGACAGTGTGACAGGCACTGTATTTTGTTTATTTTTAAATTTATAGGTGTGGATATGTTTGCTTTCTTGCTTGTCTGCTTGTGCACTGCCTGAAGAAGCCAGGACATCAGATCCTTTGGAATGGGAGCTCCAAGTGGTTGTGGGCTACTTGATAGGGTCCTACGGACAGTCAGTCATAAAGCCTTCTGCAAGTACAGCAATTGCTGCTAAGCTATCAGACCCTGGTCTAGCTCCCCTTCCCTGCCTTGTTTGAAACAAGGAAGATCTAAATATGTAGCCCTAGCTGGCCGACCAGGCTAACCTTGAACTCACAGAAATCTGCTTGTTTTTTGCTTTTGAAGTTCTGGGATTAAAGATATGTGCTACTGTGCCCAGAGTTTACTTTATTTTAATTATTTTTTTTTTAGCCTTTCTTTTAAAGCCATACATGCATTTAATTAAAAAATCTTGTATACATTAATCTTACTATACATTAACTTAGTATACATAAATAAATTAGCTTAGTATACATAAATCTTAGTATACATTAGGTTACCATTTTCCAAATTAAATTGAAGAGAATTTGTATGCTCTAAGATGTATTGCTTACTATTGTTTCCTTCATTTTTTTTTTTTAAACCAAGTTAATTTGTTCTTTGGATTATTTGTCTTAGGAGTAGTTATATACTGTTCCTCTGCCTGCTATCCATCTCTTCCTGGAAGGTTATCATATCTTTCACAGAATTCTTGAAGTTTCTTTGTGTGCATGTGTGGCCATGTTTGTGTGTAGGTCATAAGTGCGTTTGTGGAGGTCACAGGACAATCTGAGGCATTTCATTCTGCAGGTACCTTCTCTGTCTTGTTAAAGAGAGGGTCTTTCACCTGGAGCTTAGCCAAGTGGACCTTGCTAGCTGGCTGGGAAGCTCCACCTTCCATCTTACCCTCACCAGGATTGCAAACATTAGTTGCCATACCTGACTGTTTACATGGATTCTGGAGAGTCGAATTTAGGTCTTCAGACTGTAAAGTAAGCGCTTTACTGACTTAAGCCATAGCACCTGTTTAGGTTTCTTTCTGGGTTACTGGTCATTATTCTTGCCTCTTGATTGGTGCTATAGTTTAGTTGTGGACTCCTAATTGGTGGCAGTCCACACTACAAGGATGGAGAGAAGACAGTAGGTTAGCATCCTAGCTCTGTTTTCCAGCTGATCTCAGTGAGCAGAGTGTATTGGAAGGGGAAGCATAACTGGTTGTATCAAAGCTTAGTTTTAAGTGGTCAGCCTTTGAGATTTATGATGATTATTTTTCCTTTTCTTGCTCTCTGTATAGCAGAGAGGCTGACAGATATCGAAGTCACTGTGTCTTGCATTTCTTCTGTGTGCCTCCTAGGTCAGAGGTAGGTCAATGTAAATCCTTTGTGTATGTGTAGGTTTCTTCCTTTTTATAACACAGAGTCACAATCAGAAAGATAAGCTTTGTTCCTTTCCTTTCACTTAATAGCTAAGCAAACGGGCCTGTCAGTTACCTGAACAAGGAAACTTCTCAACAGAAGTTGTAACATCAAGAGTCATGATGATATACTTGAAGACATGTTACAGAGGTGAAATAACTCTACTCATAATGAGATACATACTTACAGGAGCCCCCTTCCCAATAGTATTGAGAACAGATCCTCACTGCAAGTCTGGCTGCTTTCTGAGCCCAGACTCAGAAAACATAGCCTTCTCTTTTTTCCTTTTCTATATTGTGGCCCAAACACCTGGCCTGCTTGCCCTGACCTAGCTTGTTCTCACTCTGCTGACTTCCATTGCTGACTCCCCCTGCGTTCTGGGTTCTACCTCAGAAAGCCTCTCTCCTCTTTTCTTCTCCTCACAGCCGCTGAGATTACAGTGTGCTGGCCCTGTTGCTTGTCGCTCAAGTTTCATTACAGTTGTTCTCGTTTCCTTCTGAGTCCATTTCAAAATTATTCTAAGAACCAAGAATGATGCTAACAAAATTTAATTCATACCAAAGTATAATAATCTTAGTATTTCAGGGAAATAAAAGAGTATCTTACAATATATCTCACTAATTTGTCTTTTAATAAAAATTCAAATGTTACTGGGGAATTTAGGGTTCCCTTTTGTGGGTACTTTGTCTCATCAACAGTGTAAAAACAGGGGCACTGACATGACTCAGTGTATAAAGGTTGCTGCCAAGCATATTTGGACCTGAGTTCTGTCAGGGTACCCTAACCCCACTCCAGTTGGTGGAAGGGAATAACTGACTTGTGAAACTTGCCCTTGCTCTTAGGGAAGCTTGGGAACCAATTTCTAAGTTAGATAGGAAACCATCAGGGCAGGCCAGCTGGAAGGTGGAAGAAAAGGAAGAGTTTCTCTTCTAGTGGTGCCTTTTCAGTTAAGGTTAACACAAGCTGTCATGTCCTTCCAAACAGCTGCTAGGTGGAAGAAAGCCATGAACTTGAGAGACCTGAGTGATCTATCTGAGTCAGTGAAAGCACTCCCAGGAGTAGGAAGGAGCAGGCAAGATAGCTGAGGAAAGGCCCAGAGAGCCCTGGGCCCAGGAGGTACATGGCCCTGCTCTAACATTCGTACACGTAACATGGCTGTTCTGACAAGAAACCCAGGTGAGGCAAGGCTCTTAGTTCTGAGCAAATGATTTCTAGATCTGTTGTCTTGGTGATGCTTTCATTCATTTTTTACTCTTCTTACCTCCCTAGAAATTAACTTTACATTCCATTCTGTCCCTAGTCTTTAGGTTCTAGAATCCTGGCAATCCTTTTGGAGCATCAGAAATCTTTAGATTATTCAAGCCAAGATATTTTGTATATTGGTCCTGAGGGTGGAGAGCTCCTGTTAATTCCTAAAATGTATTTTTCTAATTTTTGGTATAGACATTTTTAAAGGGGTAAAATATGTTTTATGGCACTATAATAGCTTACTACTTAAACAGTTGTTAGAATAAATGTAGCAAAGTGAAACCACCTTTGTAATCCAGTGATTTATGCTTATACAATTGAATATGGAATGTAAAAATTAAAAAATTTGCTTTGGTTTATTATTAAGATTTGACCTCATGTATTGTTTTAGTTATTATATACCCCAAGTTCAAATTCTTGTTTCTATCTTATGGATAAAAGGAGAAGAGATTTGAGCTCTTTTAGCCAGTGTGCATTCCTAACATAAAATCAAGAATAGATTAAATAGCTTTAATTATCAAAATAGTTTCAAAATAATTAGTGATATAATTATATTCCTTTAACTTTCAATGTCTGTTGAATCAAGTAATTTATTTTGGCTTTAAGAGTTAATTATAATGAGGATATTTAATATCCTCTAGCATATGACAGCTTCAAAATATAAATATGGAAATTTATTATAAAAAAGGGCACATCATTGTTAATGCAAGCCTTTTATCTCTAGGAAATGGAACTCATATCAAGCTCCGAGTCTCAGGGGAGAGTGTCTGGGGGTGGGGTAGTTAGGCATGCTTCCTCCTTGTGTACATCAGAGAGCCACCTTAGCAGGCTAGACTGCCAGGTCTAAAGACAAAAGGTAGGAGGGACACTTAAGATTTAAAAATTTTGCAAAGCTGTGTACAGTAGTGGAACTAGTAGTTCGCAGTGCTTTAATTTTTATTATATTGCTCCCTCCCTTTGCTTACAAAATATGCTTCCTTATAAGGAATGTGTTTCCCTGCCGCTGCCATTAGGCTTTGGTCATTTGCCCTGTTTACCACAGCAGCACTGTCTGTCAAGTACAAGGCAGATTTAACCACGTGTTTAGTGAAACTGGGGCCTGTGTTCTTTTAACTAGAAACCTGTTTCTAATTTCTAGAAACTGGAGGGGGAGATTATCTGTATTTATCATTGAAAGATACTATTTCAGATCCCAGAATCATGTTTCACTCATCAAAAGAAGTCTAGATTACATGTTTTAAAAAAGTACATTTTTCCATTAATATCCTTTAAAAAATGAGTTGTATAAATGTTAGTTGTGCTTTTACTTATATAACACTGCAAATTCCTCAGATATAAGTTTCTCTCTTTTTACTAGTATCCTCATTTTTTATGTTACACACACACTGCATGGACATTTAAGCATGCATTCACTGTAGGAAGTATAGGACATGCTAATGGTCTCAAGAGATTTAGAATAAATTGACTGTAAATTACATGAATTCATTACCAAGGAACAAAGACCTTTTTATCTTTTTTTCAGGCTATAATTTATGAATAAGGAAAAATTACTATTCCGACTTGTCTTTCAAACTTTAAGTAGAAATGCTAGTTACAGCTGATTTATCACTATTCATTAAGTACTCATTGAGAACCATCAATGTATTGTTACGTATGGGAAATAAAAAGATACCCGAACCATAGGAATTGAGTGGTCTAAGACAATAAATACGGATGACTGATGGTGTGGAAAAATGTTTCACTGCTGCTGTGAATATAGTACTACAGATGCCTAGTCAGTTTTGTGTCTTAGAATATACAAAAGTGAAGTAGAAAAATGTTTTAGTTGCTAGAAACAACACAAAGTAAAGTTGATTTGGTTGAAAAGAACTTTACAAATATGTTGGTATTCAAAATGAAAATGTAGTGGGTAAGAGGGCACAAACTTTTGAGTGGTTATGGAATTTATGGTACTGGAGATTGGAATAATATATACCAGGACTAAATTGTGATAGACCCAGGAAGCAGAGAATTTAAGACTTACTTTGTAGAGTTAATAACTTTTAAACAAGGTGGAGTAAAGGATCAGTTAATACATCCATAGGAGCAAAAAGAGGTGAACTGAAGGAGGCTGAAGAAGTTAAGGAGCCTGACAGAGAATCCTCTCAGGGTTGCTTTGTAGCAGGCGTGGCAGGAAGTGGGGGGTTGTATCAGCTTTGGTGTTGGTGATGGAGTGCTTCCTTGCTGAATTACTTAATAATGGGATGCTTTGAACCTGGCACCACAAACTGGGTTAAACTCCTAGTTGCCATTCTGTCTTACAAAGGACAGAATCAAGCTGCCGTCTGTTGGAGACCACTTTCGCTCACTGCTGTCTCTGGTAAGGTGCTGTTGATAGAGAAGTGGTTTTCCCTCCTTTTACAGGCTTTTGTCCTCCTACCGTAAGCCTGATGGATGCCTTCTATAGTATCATCATTTTTCCCTTTAAATTTTTAGAACTTTTAATAATGTACCCCGTGTGTGTGTGTGTGTGTTTAACTAAGTAGATTAGAGGTCAGTTTTTGTATCTTATTTCCTTCCACTTTGAGTAGGGATAGATCTAGGGTTATCATTTTTATAGTAAAACACTTTTACCTGCTGGACCATGTCCCTGGTCTTCTGACATAGTTTTTTTTCCCTAAGCCGTTCTCATTTCTTGAATACATAGGCTGCCTTGCAAATGCCAGAGTTTTTCAAAAATCTAATGCTGGCTTCAGCAAATTCTGCTTGGTAGTGTTAGAGAAAAGAGCCTGGCTGGTGTGGGAAAGGAGCCAGCTAAAAATGACTACTTATTAAAATTAGACTTATTAAGAGAGAGAATTGTTTTCTTGTGCAAATGGCATAATGCAATGAAATTGACTAAACCCAAAGCCTGTACGTTGCAGTATACACTACTATGTACAGTTAAAATAGTTTTTCTAAAGCTGTGGAGTTTCACACTGGATTTTGCACTTTCATTTTTAAATATTTTTATGTACCTGTCTACCACCAAAACCTGGGAAAATCTATGTCAAAGTTAACACTAGAAAAACAATTTAGCTTTGTGTCTTTTTTTTATGACAAAAGTGTCTACTACCAACATACAGTCCTCTTATAAAAAGTTTCAAAGTTATTTTATGTGTACGGGTGCTTTGCTTGCAGGTATATTTGTGTCCTCAGAGGTGGGATGAGGGTGTGGGATCTCTTGGAACCAGAGTCACAGCAAACTGCATGTGAGTGCTAGGACTTGAACCCTGGCACATCTGCAAGAACAGCAGGTGCGCTTAATCTCTGCGCCATCTCTCTAACCCTCTGCAGGTCTTCTCGTCATCCCTTTCTTTTCTTATGTTTACATGTTATACTATGTGCACATGTGCATTTGTTTATATATATTTATATATTGTAGGATAGGACAAGCATATGAGAGAGAACATGTGATTTTTTTTTCTTCCTGAGTATACATCACTTAATATACATTCTAAGATGCATTGAGTTCATTCATATTCTACAAATTTTGTGATTTCACATTTCTTTATGTATTTATATATTCTAGTATTATATATGGCTAATGAAAATTTTATATATTAATATGAAATATGTAGTTTTTACTTTAAAAATTTCTGTTTATTATTAGTGGCTGTATATGCAAATGATGTGTGCATGCATATCTGGGAGTCAAGAGACAACAAATATATATGTATTATACATGTATCATACATTTATATATGTATACATATATGTATGTGTGTGTATGCACACACACACAAGTATATATATATATACACACACACACCAAATTGTCTGTCCATCTATTGATAGACAGCTAGGTTGGTTTCATTTCTTTGGGACGGTGAATCAAGCAGCAGGGAACATGGCGTACAGATCTCTTAGTAGTGAGGCTTGGAGTTCTCTGGGTATGAAGCCCAGGGATGAATGAGCTGGGTGGTGTGGAAGTTTTATATTTAATAGTTTGAAGATTCTTGTACTGATTTCCATAATGGATGTATTAATCTTTATTTTTCTTACAATAATTAAGGGTTCCTTTCTGGCCACAGCCTTGGATATTTTTAAAGATTTCTCCATTTCACCCAAATTTGGGAGTCTGGACTTCATAGTTTCTGTTCTCCCCCGCTGTTTGAATGTAAGGAGAAGAGGGGATTTACATGCTACCTCTCTTTCAGTTGATGGAGTTTTTCATAATTTAGGGGTATTGTGTGATACTTCAGACCATGTGCTCAAATCTGAGTAAGCATATCTGTTTCATCAAACACTAATTTTATGATGAAAGCATTCAGAATCCTTTGTGCTTCCTAGCTTTTTTGAAATCTGTAATACATTACTATTATTACCTCACTGTGCGATAGAACACTAGGCTGTATTTTTAGTACTGTATTACTTAGTACCTCAGTACCAACTTTTCCTAATCTCTCTCCTTCCTGCCCTCTTCAGCTTCTATTAACCATGATTCTATTCTCAACTTAGGTTTTTTTTTTTTTTTTACTTTAAATTTTTCTATTTACAATTAGTGGATAATATGGATAATATGCAAATGATGTGTGCATGCATGTTTCCTGCTGCATGTCTGGGGGTCAAGAGACAACTTTGTGGAGTAGGTTCGCTCCTCCATTTACATGTGCCCTGGGAACAAAATCTGATTGGCAGTCTTATATCTTCAGGTGCCATTGCTTGAGCCCTCAATTTCTTAATTTTATGAGATAGGATTTTACTCTTTAGCCCAAGCTGGCTATATAACCCAGCATGGCCTTGGACTCACAGTGTTGCTCTTGCCTCTGCATCCCAAGTCCTGGCATTTTAGGCATGCATGGTCATGCCTCGCTCAACTTGTAGAAGATCAGCTTTTTAAGATTGCATTTGTGAGTAAGATCTTGGGATTTTTATCTTCTTGTCCTTAGTTTATTTTACTTAGCATAGTGGTGTTTGTTTCTGTTAGTGTTGAGAGAAGCACTGGGATTGCATTTTTATTAGTGGTGGGGTGGCATCTCATTTGCATATGTACCACATTTTCTTTATGCATCAGCTGATGTCTTTAGGTTGTCTCCATGTCTTAGCTATTATTAAAGGTGCTGCACTGGGAGCATGTAATGACAGATCACTGTTCAACATATTATGGCTTCATTTCCTTTGACTATTTACTTACTAATGGGATTGCTGGATCATGTGTTAGTTCTGTTTTTTACTTTGTGGAGCAGCCTTGATGCTGTTTTCCTTTATGGCTATATTACTAATTTGTATTTCTACCAATGTGCAGGAGTTTCCTCCTTTTCCATATTCTCATCAATTTTAGGGTTGTTGATGAAAACCATTCTAATGGGTGAACTAATTTGGTTTTTCGAGACAGGGTTTCTCTATGTAGCCCTGGCTGTCCTGGAACTCACTCTTGACCAGGCTGGTCTCAAATTCAGAAATCCGCCTGCCTCTGCCTCTCAAGTGCTGGGATTAAAGGTGTGCGCCACCACTGCCCAGCAGGTGAAATAATTCTTAATTGTGGGTTTGAGTTGTGTTCCTTTATAGTATTATTTTTAATTAACTTTTAAAGAATTGTGTGTGTGTGTGTGTGTGTGTGTGTGTGTGTGCGCGCGCGCACCCACATGCCTGTCTGTTTGAGATCCGGGGCCAACTTTGCGGAAATAATTTTCTCCTTCCATCTTTATATGGATTCTGGGGATCAAACCAAGGTAGTCTGGCTTATATGGCTGGGATTACAGGCGTGTACCACCACGCCTGGCTTTTATTTAATTTTAAAATTTATATTTTGAGAGAGAGTGTGTCTGTGTGTGAGCATATGCATGTACCATATGCAGATCAGAGGACAATTTCTATGGAGTGTGTTTTCTCCTTGTACCAGTTCTGGGGATTGACCATAATTTGCCAAACTTGTACAACACATGCCCTCCTCCTCCTCTTCCTCCTCCTCCTCCTCTTCCCCCTCTTCTCTTCTTCTTCCTTTTTTTTTTTTTTTTTTTTGAGACAGGATTTTCCTGGCAGTTCTGGAACTCTGTGTGGATTAAGATAGATAGCCTCACAGAGATCTACCTGCCTCTGCCCACGAGTGCTGATCCTAAAGCTGAGGATCATCAAGAAGTTAGACCCCAAAGAACCAAATAACCCTATCAAAAAATGGGGTACAGAGCTAAACAAAGAATTTTCACCAGAAGAAATTCAGATGGCTGAAAAGCACCTTGAGAGATGATCAACATCATTAGTCATCAGGGAAATGTAAATCAAAACAACCTTGAGATTCCACCTCACACCAGTCAGAATGGCTCACCATGATCAAGTAGGCTTCATCCCAGGGATGCAGGGATGGTTCAATATACGGAAATCCATCAATGTAATCCACTACATAAACAAACTCAAAGAAAAAAACCACATGATCATCTCATTAGATGCTGAAAAAGCATTTGACAAAATTCAGCATCCTTTCATGCTAAAAGTCTTGGAAAGAACAGGAATTCAAGGCCCATACCTAAATATAGCAAAAGCAATATACAGCAGACCAGTAGCCAACATCAAAATAAATGGAGAGAAACTTGAAGCAATCCCACTAAAATCAGGGACTAGACAAGGCTGCCCTCTCTCTCCATATCTTTTCAATATAGTACTTGAAGTTCTAGCGAGAGCAATTAGACAACATAAGGAAGTCAAAGGGATACAAATTGGAAAGGAAGAAGTCAAACTATCACTATTCGCAGATGATATGATAGTATACTTAAGTGACCCAAAAAACTCCACCAGAGAACTCCTACAGCTGATAAACAACCTCAGCAAAGTGGCTGGTTATAAATTCAACTCAAGCAAATCAGTAGCCTTCTTGTACTCAAAGGACAAGGCTGAGAAAGAAGTTAGGGAAATAACACCCTTCACAATAGCTACAAACAATGTAAAGTATCTTGGCGTGACTCTAACCAAACAAGCGAAAGATCTGTATGACAGGAACTTCAAGTCCTTGAAGAAAGAAATCAAAGAAGACCTCAGGAAATGGAAAAATATTTCATGCTCTTGGATTGGGAGGATCAATATAGTAAAAATGGCCATCTTGCCAAAAGCAATCTACAGATTCAATGCAATCCCCATCAAAATCCCAAATCAATTCTTAATATATCTAGAAAGAGGAATTCTCAAATTCATCTGGAATAACAAAAAACCCAGGATAGCTAAAACTGTTCTCAACAATAAAAGGCCTTCTGGGGGAATCAATATCCCTGACCACAAACAGTACTACAGAGCAATTGTGTTAAAAACTGCATGGTATTGGTACAGCGACAGACAAGTAGATCAGAGGAATAGAATTGAAGACCCAGAAATGAACCCACAGAGTTATGGTCACTTGATCTTTGATAAAGGAGCTACAGCCATCCAGTGGAAAAAAGATAGCCATTTCAACAAATGGTGCTGGTTCACCTGGAGGTCAACATGCAGAAGAATGCAAATTGACCCACTCTTATCTCCTTGTACTAAGATCAACTCCAAGTAGATCAAGGACCTCCACATAAAACCAGACACACTGAACCTAATCGAAAAGAAACTGGGGAAGACTCTGGAGGACATGGGCACAGGGCGAACGTTTCTGAACAGAACACTAATAGCTTATGCTCTAAGATCAAGAATTGACAAATGGGATCTCATAAAATTATAAAGTTTCTGTAAAGCAAAGGACAAGATCAGAAGGACAAAACAGCCATCAACAAATTGGGAAAAGATCTTCACCAACCCTACATCTGACAGAGGGCTAATATCCAATATATACAAAGAACTCAAGAAGTTAGACCCCAAAGAACCAAATAACCCTATCAAAAAAATGGGGTACAGAGCTAAACAAAGAATTTTCATCAGAAGAAATTCGGATGGCTGAGAAGCACCTTAAGAGATGTTCAACATCATTAGTCATCAGGGAATGCAAATCAAAACAACCCTGAGATTCCATCTCGCACCAGTCAGAATGGCTAAGATTAAAAATTCAAGAGACAGCAGATGCTGGCGGGGATGTGGAGAAAGAGGAACACTCCTCCACTGTTGTTGGGACTGCAAGATGGAACAACCACTCTGGAAATCAGTCTAGTGGTTCCTCAGAAAATTGGTCATGACACTTCCAGAGGACCCTGTCATACTGGGCATATACTAAGAGGATTCCCCTGCATGCAATAAAGAGACATGCTCTACTATGTTCATAGCAGCCTTATTTATAATAACCAGAAGCTGGAAGGAGCCCAGATGTCCCTCAAAGGAGGAATGGATACAGAAAATGTGGTATATTTATACAATGGAATACTACTCAGCAATTAAAAATAATGAATTCATGCAATTTGTAGGCAAATGGTTGGATCTGCAAAATATCATCCTATGTGAGTTAACCCAATCACAAAAGAATATACATGAATTGCAATCACTGATAAGTGGATATTAATGAGTCCTGAAGCTCTGAATACTCAAGGCACAACTAGCAAATCCAAAGATTCTGAAGAAAAAGGAAGGAGAGGCCCCTGGTCCTGAAAAGACTGGATCCAGTTTTGTAGGAGAGTATCAGAACAGAGAAATGGTGGTGGTGGTGGGGTGATAGGAGAATGGGGGGGGGAGAGGACTCATGGGACATATGGTGAGGGGGGAACTGGGAAAGAGGAGAGCCTTTGGAATGTAAACAAAGAATATAGAAAATCAAAAAACACAAAACAAAACCAAAAAAAAACAAAAAAACAAACCTGGCCGTACAACAGCTCACTTTTTCAGCCATTTTTTGCCCCACCCTTTTGTTTTTAATTTATTTGTTCTTATATTTAAAATGATTTCTTTCTTTTTCCCCTTTCTTGGTTTGGTTTTTGATTTTTTTTTTTTTTTTTTTTTTTGAGACAGAGTTTCTGTAACCATGGATGTTTTTCAAACTTATGTAGAACAATCTGGTATTAAACTCAGAGATCCTCCTGCCTCTGCCTCCTCTGTGCTGGGATTAAAGGCATTCACCGCTCTGCCCGGTTAAAGTGATTTTTTAAAAAAGTGTTATGAGTCTTGATTTTTTTTTCTAATTCAGTCCTTTATTGATATATTTAGACCATTGACATTGAACATGGTTTTTGATATTTTTTAGATGACTATCATGTTTGTATTATTCAAAAAATTAGAGAGAGAGAGAGAATATGTGTGTGTGTGTGTGTGTGTGTGTGTGTGTGCGCGCGCGCGCGCGCGCGCGCGCACGCAGCTAACAGGGCTACCTACATTCAGGAGTAAGCTCTTTTCCACTATATAGGTCAGATTTAGGTTGTCAGTGTTCTTATCCATGAGCCATCTTGGCATTTCTGTACCTCTTTTATCATTAAAACAAATCATTCTTTTTCTGATATCTTTACTTGAAATCCAGCATCTTGTATTATTCCATTTTCTCTTTAATGTCAATATATTGATAATATCCTTTATAGTTCTCAAGTGATTATGCTAGCATTTGTAAGACATTTGTCACTAATGTATGTTTCTGTTCAAATAACACTTGAGTTTCATGGGCATTATTGTCAGTTCCTCTCAGTCTCTTGTAATGTTTTCATTCACTGCCCTTTTCCATTTGCTGCATGTTGCCACTGTTACTCTTGTGAACACTTCAACATTAGGTTCTGAATAAGAATATTTTGTGCTATCCTCATTTGAATGAGGACTCTTGTGTACTCTTTGGTTGGTGGTTCAGTCCCTGGGAGCTCTGGGGGTACTGGTTGGTACATATTATTATTCCTCCTGCAGGGCTGCAAACCTCTTCAGCTCCTTGGGTCCTTTCCCTAGCTTCTCCATTGGGAACCCTATGCTCATTCTTATCTTACATTTTCTTCTTCTTTTTTTTTTTATATTAGATATTTGCTTTATTTACATTTCAAATGGTATCCCCTTTCCCAATTACCCCTCTGAAAACCCCCTATTCCATTTCCCTTCCCCTTGCTTAGCACTCCCCTCCCAATTTCCTGACTGGCATTCCCCTATTCTGGGGAATTGAGCGTTCACAGCACCCATGGCCTCTTCTCTCATTGATGTCTGAAATGGTCGTCATCTGTTACATATGTAGCTGGAGCCATGGGTCCCTCCATGTGTACTCTTTGGTTGGTGGTTCAGTCCCTGGGAGCTCTGGGGGTACTGGTTGGTACATATTATTATTCCTCCTGCAGGGCTGCAAACCTCTTCAGCTCCTTGGGTCCTTTCCCTAGCTGCTCCATTGGGAACCCTATGCTCATTCTATTGGTTGGCTGTGAGCCATGGGTATTTTGATCTCCCTTCTAAGAAGGATCAATGTATCCACACTTTGGTCTTCTTTCTACTTGAGTTTCATGTGGTCTGTGAGTCGTATCTTGGATATTCTGAGCTTTTGGGCTAATATCCATGTATAAGTAAGTGCATACCATGTATTCTTCTGTGATTGGGTTCCCTCACTCGGGATGATATTTTCTAGCTTCATCATTTGCCTAAGAATTTCATGAATTCATTGTTTTTAATAGCTGAGTAGTACTCCATTGTGTAAAGGTACCACATTTTCTGTATCCATTCCTCTTTTGAGGGACATCTGGGTTCTTTCCAGCTTCTGGCTATTATAAATAAGGCTGCTATGAACATAGTGTACCACATGTCCTTATTACATGTTGGATCATCTTCTGGGTGTGGTATAGCTGGGTTCTCAGGTAGTGCTATGTCCAGTTTTCTGAGGAACCACCAAACTGATTTCCAGAGTGGTTTTACCAGCTTGCAATCCCACTAGCAATGGAGAAGTGTTTGCCTTTCTCCACATCCTCTTCAGCATTTGCTGTCTACTGACATTTTGATCTTGGCCATTCTGACTGGTGTGAGGTGGAATCTCAGGGTTGTTTTGATTTGCATTTCCCTGATGATTAAGGATGTTAAGCATTTCTTTAGGTGTTTTTCAGCCATCTGGTATTCCTCAGTTGAGAATTCCCCTTTTAGCTCTGTACCCTATTTTTCAATAGGGTTATTTGGTTCGCTGGAGTCTAACTTCTTGAGTTCTTTGTATATATTGGATGTAGGATTGGTAAAGATCTTTTCCCAGTTTGTTGTTTGACATTTTGTCCTATTGACAGTGTCCTTTGCCTTACAGAAGCTTTGCAATTTTATGAGGTCCCATTTGTCAATTCTTGATCTTAGAGCATAGGTTATTGGTGTTCTGTTCAGGAAAATTTCCCCTGTACCCATGTGCTCCAGGTTCTACCCCACTTTCTCTTCTATTAGATTCGGTGTGTCTGGTTTTATGTGGAGGTCCTTGATCCACTTGGACTTGAGCTTTGTACAGGGAGATAAGAATGAATCAATTTGTATCCTTCTACATGTTGACTGCCGGTTGACCCAGCCCCATTTGTTGGAAATGCTGTCTTTTTTTTCCACTGCATGGTTTGAGCTCCTTTGTCAAAGATCAAGTGACCATAGGTGTGAGGGTTCTTTTCTGGGTCTTCAATTCTATTCCATTGATCTACCTGCCTGTCACTGTACCAGTATTATGCAGTTTTTATCACTTTTTGTTCTTTTATTCTTGAGAATAGTTTTTTGCTATCCTGAATTTTTTTGTGTGTTATTCCAGAAAAATTTGGAAATTGCTCTTTCTTACTCTATGAAAATTGGAATTTTGATGGGGATTGCATTGAATCTGTAGATTGTTTTAGGCAAGATGGCTTTTTTTTTTTTTAACTATTATTAACCATGCCATTCCATAAACATGGGAGATCTTTCCATCTTCTGAGATCTTCTTCAATTTCTTTCTTCAGAGACTTGAAGTTCTTGCCATACTGACCTTTCACTTGCTTGGTTAGAGTCACACCAAAATATTTTATATTATTTGTGACTATTGTGAAGGGTGTCATTTCCCTAATTTCTTTCTCAGCCTCTTTATCCTTTGAGTATAGGAAGGCTACTAATTTGCTTGAGTTAATTTTATATCCGGCTACTTTGCTTTATCAGGTTTATTTATTTTTTTATTATTTATTGTTTATCAGGTTTAGGAGTTCCCTGGTTGAATTTTTGGAGTCACTTAGGTATACTATCTTACCATTTACAAGTAGTGATATTTTGACTTCTTCCTTTCCAGTTTGAATCCCTTTGACCTCCTTTTTTCTAATTGCTCTGGCTAGGACTTTGAGTACTATATTGAACAGATAGGGAGAGAGTGGACAGCCTTGTTTAGTCCCTAATTTTAGTGGGATTGCTTCAAGTTTTTCTCCATTTGGTTTGATGTTAGCTACTGGTTTGCTGTATATTGCTTTTACTATGTTTAAGTCTGGGCCTTGAATTCCTGATATTTCCAAGACTTTTATCATGAAGAGATGTTTGGATTTTGTCAAATGCTTTCTCAGCATCTAATGAAATGATCATGTGATTTTTTTCTTTGAGTTTTTTTAATGTTTTTAAATTTTCTATATTCTTTGTTTACATTCCAAAGGCTCTCCCCTTTCCCAGTTCCCTCCTCACCATATGTTCCATAACTCTTCTTCCCTCCGCCCATTCCCCAATCACCGCCCCCCCCCCCTATTTCTCTGTTATGATACTCGCCTACAAAACTGGATCCAGTCTTTTCAGGACCAGGGTCTTCTCCTTCCTTTTTCTTGGGAATCTTTTGATTTGCTAATTGTTCCTTGAGCATTCAGATCTTCTTGGCTCATTAATACCCACTTTTGTTGAGTATAGGCGTTTGTAGTAGAATATATAATGATTTTTTTTTTGGATTTCCTCAGTATCTGTTGCTATGTTTCCATTTTCTCTGATTTGGATACTGTCTCTGTGCCCTCTGATTAGTTTGGTTGAATATATATATATGTGTGTGTGTGTGTGTGTGTGTGTGTGTGCGCACACGCACACACACACACACACACACACACACACACCTGGTTGATTCCAGTCCTGAGTTTGATTATTTCCTGCTGTCTATCCCTCTTGGGTGTATTTGCTTCTATTTGTTCTAGAGCCTTCTTCAGTTGTGCTGTCAAGTTAGTGTATGCTCTTTCCATTTTCTTTTAGGAGGTACTCAGTGCTATGAGTTTTCTCTTAGCACTGCTTTCCTTGTGTCCCATAAGTTTGGGTATGTTGTGCCTTCATTTTCATTAAATTCTGAAAAAGTCTTTAATTTCTTTCTTTGTTTCATCCTTGACCAAGTTATCGTCGAGTACAATGTTATTCAGTTTCCATGTGTATGTGGGCTTTCTGTTTTTGTTGTTATTGAAGACCAGCCTTAGTCTGTGGTGATCTGATAGTTTGTGTGGAATTATTTCAATCTTATATCTGCTGAGTTCTGTTTTGTGACTGAATATATGGTCAGTTTTGAAGAAGGTACTATGAGGTGCTGAGAAGAAGATATATTCTTTTGTTTTAGGATAAAATGTTCTATAGATATCTGTTAAATTCATTTGGTTCATAACTTCTGTTAGTTTCACTGTGTCTCTGTTTACTTTGTGTTTCCATGATCTGTCCATTGATGAGAATGGGGTGTTGAAGTCTCCCAGTATTATTGTGTGGGGTGAAATGTGTGCTTTGAGCTTTAGGTAAGTTTCTTTTATGAATGTGGGTGCCCTTGTATTTGAAACATATATGTTCAGAATTGCGAGTTCATCTTGATAGTTTTTTCCTTTGATGTGTACGAAGTGTCCTTCCTTATCTTTTTGATTATTTTAGGTTGAAAGTCAATTTTATTTGATATTAGAATGGCTACTCCAGCTTTATCCTTGGGACTATTTGCTTGGAAAATTGGTTTCCAGCCTTTTACTCTGAGGTAGTGTCTGTCTTTGTGCCTGAGATGAATTTCCTGTAGACAGCGAAATGTTGGGTCCTGCTTATTTATCCCGTCTGTCTCTGTCTTTTTATTGGAGAATTGAGTCCATTGATCTTAAGAGATATTAAGGAGTTATTGTTGCTTACTGTTATTTTTGTTATTAGAGGTGGAGTTATGTTTGCGTGGCTCTCTTCTTTTTGGTTTGTGAAAAGAAGATTGATTTCTTGCTTTTTCTAGTGTGTAGTTTCTCTCCTTTTGTTGGTGTTTTCCATTCATTATCCTTTGAAAGTCTGGATTTGTGGAAAGATATTGTGTAAATTTTTTTTTTTTTGCCATTGAATACCTTGGTTTCTCCATTTGTGGTAATTGAATGTTTTGCTGGGTATAGTAGCCTGGGTTGGCATTTGTGTTCCCTTAGGGTCTGTATGACATCTGCCCAGGATCTCCTGGTTTTCATAGTCTCCAGTGAGAAAGAAGTCTGGTGTAATTCTGATAGGTCTGTCTTTATATGTTAGTTGACCTTTTTCCCTTCCTGCTTTTAATATTCTTTTTTTGTTTAGTGCATTTGGTGTTTTAATTATTATGACGGGAGGAATTTCTTTTCTGGTCCAATCTATTTGGAGTTCTGTAGACTTCTCGTACATTTATGGGCATCTCTTTCTTTAGATTAGGAAAGTTTTCTTCTATAATTTTGTTGAAGACATTTACTGGCCCTTTAAGTTGGAAAGCTTCACTCTCTTCTATACCTATAATCCTTAGGTTTGCTCTTCTCATTTTGTCCTGGATTACATTCATGTTGTAGATTAGCTTTTTGCATTTTGCATTTTCTTTGACTGTTTTGTCAATGCTTTCTATGGTATCTTCTGCATCTGAGATTCTCTCTTCTATCTCTTGTATCCAGTTATTGATCCTGCATCTACAACTCCTGACTTCTTTCATATGTTTTCTATGTCCAGAGTTGTTTCCCTTTGTGATTTCTTTCTTGTTTCTACCTCCATTTTTTAGATCTTGGATTATTTTGTTCAATTCCTTCATCTGTTTGTTTGCACTTTCCTGTAATTCTTTAAGGGCTTCTACCTGTTTACCTGTGTTCTCCTGTTTTTCTCTAAGGGGGTTATTTATGTTCTTCTTGAAGCCTTCTATCAGCATCATGAGCTGTGATTTTAAGTCCAAATCTTGCTTTTCCGGTGTGTTGGGGTATCCAGGTCTTTCTGTTGTGGGAGAGTTGTGTTTGCATGGTGCCATGTTGCCTTGATTTCTGTTGGTAACATTCCTACATTTTCCTTTATCCATCTGGTTATCGCTGGTGTTAGTTGGTCCTGCTGTCTGTCTGGCGTTTGTCCCTCTTTTGGGCCTGCAAACCTGTCTCAGCACCCTTGTGTGACTGGCTTTCCCCTGGTACAGAGTGCTGTGGCGCTGGCCACCTCCTGGGTACAGGTGGAGCCTGGACGGACCCTGTCCAGGTGCTCTGCCACTCCTGTTTTCTCTGTGCTCCTGGCTGTACCTGCCTGCTCAATCGCAGGAGAGAAGATGGCAGCCTCACCTCCAATCCTGGGAGTCAGATCACTGCCTGCAGAGCAGTTCTCCCCTTGTAAGATGGATTACATTTTCTTAATGTTCAGTTTCTGACCTGTATTATTTTTCTCTCTGGGAAACTTTGTAATACATGAAAATAATTTAAAGCATACTTTTTTTAAATGGAAGGAAAGATGGATGGATGGAAGAAAAATAAATAAATAAATAAAGGAAGGAAGACAGGTTAATGTTTGGTTTGAATATGAGAAAGTTTGGGATAACTCCAGTTAATTTCCTTGTAGAGGCTGAGATTACCAATAAAGAAATAATACACAGTATAAGAAAAGTTAATTCACCAGGACAAAAGGGATGCATTTGGGGTAAGTATGTTTAATCTCCTTTTAGATAAATACTTATTAACTAGGATTTCATCTTTATTTCTTTTCTTTGTTTTTCTCTCTCTTTTTTTTCTTTTTCCTTTTTTTTGTGGTGTAGGGCTCAAACCCAAGGTCTTGTGTATGCCAGGGAAGAGAGAGCCCAACCTCATCTCTCTTTCTCTAGAAGTTACACAACGGCAAGGCATTTGCTGAATGAATAGGAATTATGTAGTCCTATGTGTTTTAAATAAGTGAAATTTGTGGTCCAGCCACCTTTCAAATTAGTCTCTTTTTAGAAGCAATCGTGATCCTGCTTCATATTATTGCTGTTCCCGTGTGGTACCCTGGTGCTCTGATAATATATTCATTACCAAAAGCTACCTGCAAAGGAAAGGGCTTATTTCATCTTAACTGTGCAGTCTATGATTAAAGGAAGCAGGGTAAGAGCTGGAGGCAGGACCTGAAGCAGCCACTTGCTGGCATGGTTCCAGTCTTTCTTTCATCTGCTTTTTTTATATCTCCTATGGCCATCTCTTTGGGGTAATACCACCCACACCAGGCTGCCCCCCTCCTACATCATCTAGAAGTCAAAAAGATACCACATAGACAGCACGCACAGGTCATTTGATGGAGGCAGGTTTTCCATAGTGGCTCCTTATTTCTGTGTGTGTGTCAGGTTGACAACAACGATTAGCATTCATTTCATTTATTTGCCAAAGTCTAAGTTTACAGTAGGATAAAAACACCATTTATCCCTAGAAAGCATATATAGCAAGGAAAATTGTCTATAAAAAGTAATCTTGAAACTCTGAAGTACTGTCTCAAAGGCTGAAATCTGCCTCATAACACTCTGTATGCAGGAGCTGCCTGGCAGCAGCCAAAGGACCAGAGTGGCGACAAATCTCAGAGAGTACCGGCTCTGGTGGGTCATAGACAGGGCAGCACACCCTGGCATCCAAAACAGCCGAGTATGTGTGAAACCATGGTCACCCCTGACACTGGACTAGACAGTAATACCTGGGGCGTGGAGTGGAGCCAGAGAGGTGAAAGGGCTGAAAAAGTAGCTCGAGGGTAGACTTAGCACAGAAAGAAGACATTTTCTGCAGTCTATGGGCCACGTTAAGAAAGCAGACTTTCTCTTGGGATAGTGGTCAGTGAGCAACTATGGCCAGCTAAGCTGTCTCCAGAAGCATTCCTGGACCCAGTGACACAAAAGAAGGAATTAATGTGACAAGGACACTTGAGGCCTTGGATTACACAATGTGAGAGGTACTTTTCAGTGCTCTAATCTCTGCAGCAGGTAATGATGTAGAGTTAATTTATTAGTGTACTTTTGAGACAAGAGGCAAGGTTTAGGTGTGGACAGATGATAGAGCATTTGCCTCGCCTGTGCATGGCCCCGGGTTTACTCTCTAGCACAACACAAACAATACACTCAAGCCATAAGGAGCCATACTGGCTCACCACAGTGCACTACCCTTCCACATCAAATTGTGTGCCTTGACTTTCTGATGTATTTTAGTAAGGCACCATATTACAAGAGGAAACCCACCAAGCCTCTGTTTACAGGGCCCTTTTGTACTTTGGAGATGGTGGTCACATTATCATTACTGGAAAAGGACGACCAGTACTCTCTGAATTAGGAAAAGTGCTGCCATCTGAGCATACTTCAGAGAACTCAAGTATTTTCTAAGAAACAAAACACCAAAAGTGAAGACATCCTGCTATTTTTACTATGTCTCTGTCAAGTCATAAGAAAATCATATAACAAACCAAGTATGTGTTTTTTGTAAGTGATTTCTTTCTTTATGCAGTGCTAGCAGCATCTTAGTGAAGTACAGACAATGGCTTTGGATGGATTGGTCATAAACTGTCTGGCATATGCCAAATACATTGTCCGAGGTTCTCCACACTTTAGGTTTACTTGATACTTTAATACTTTAATAGCTACTATTAAAGTGGCTTTTGACTATATATAGTGATTGACAGAGTTTTTAAAAAAATACAATTCAGACTTTTGAGATAGAAGAATCAAGTCTGGGGCTTCTCCTTACCTTATGTAGATTTGTACCTGGTACTCTTTTGGCAGAATAACAGATTATGTCTGTACTATTTGCTAAGAGCATGTCTCTCTGTGTTGATTATGGTCGTGGTAGTGTGAGGTCAGCCTAAGTGATGTACATGCTTGATGCTGTCTGTCTGGCCTGGAGTGTAAGAACAGTGTTTGGAAAGGCTTTTCACTAGATTCCAAATAAGAGTCACATTTCTTCTAGGGCATGGGGAAAGGTGTTTTGTTTTTGAGACAGGGTCTCTCTATGTAGCCCTAGTAGTCCTGGAACTTGCTCTTTAGACCAGAATGTCATCAAACTCAGAGATCATTGTGCCTCTGTCTCCTAAGTGTTGAGATTAAAGGCATGCACCATTATGCCCAGCTATAGTCCCCTCTTTTAATGTTAGGAGTTAAGAAACCTTTATAGCTTTAATCTTGTTCTGGAATCTTGGTAGAGTCTAGCATGCTGCTAAGACCTCTTCCATTTCAGTTTTCACGGTCATAGTATCATTGTTGCTTTGAGACATTTAGACTGAAGAGTTTATTTTTATGGAGTAATAGCTACTGAAGAACTAAAATCTTATTCTTCAAATGCAATTATAACTGGAAAAATGAATACAACTAGTAGTTTTGGAAGAAAAGAGATTTGTCTTTGGGGTCCCAAATCTTACAGTGTCTGAGTAGCAGATGCTTTATTATAGGTTTACATGCTTTCATTATATTATTTACCATTGTTTGTGTAAATGGCATGTGTGAGTGTGGAAATGTGTGCAGAGGTAGGAGGACCACTTTCGAGAATCGTTTTTTTTTTTTTTTTTGTCATCAGATTTAGAGCTAAGTACCTGTTTAATTTTATTTTAAGCTACCTTATTATTTGCTTTACTAGCTCATATTTTTGCCCAGGAAAGTAATTGAAATCATTGTGCTTACTATTTCTAGGTATTGTGATTATAATTAAAAAATAGCTTAATATGGTTTTAGATTTCACATTGCTATTTGGAGCTGTTAATATAATTATAATCACAATAATGTGCACCAGATAAATCCAGTAATGTTGGTCTCAGTAGGAGTGACAGTTACTTATATCCATCTCTAAATTATATATCATAGATAAATATATTACTGTCTTTTTATTTATTAGCCACTGTTCATAGCTTGTGGTGGTTATACTTTATGCAACAAAATATAAAGATACCTTGGCTTTTGTAAAATTAATCTGAAACAACACATTGTTTTACCTTAGTTGCCACCCAATACAGACATCTTGGTGTGTTGATGAACTGCTTAGTGATGGTGTCAGTTCTGGGTGACATGATGATTGTTTGTAGTGATCTTAAAATTTGTTTAATGATGCTTGCTTGTTGTGTTAATGTGTGTGTGCGGGTTAGAAATGGCAAGGGAACCTGGCACTTGACTAATTAACCGAAGCCCTGACTTCTCTCTTCCTGTCTGTAGCACACCTGACTCCTGTCCTCATGGTTCACATCAGATTCTGTAAACAAATACTTGTCTCAGAGAGAGAGCCTCCGACTTATTAACCTATTTTAAATATTACCCGCTAGAAAGTAGAAGAGAGCTTGTTACCACTATACATAGAATCAAACATGAGGAAATGAAGTGGAATATTCAAGTTTCATCCTAGAGATAATTAAGCCTGGCTACTCTTACAAAAATCAAAACATCTGCAAAATGTTTGTTATTTAGAGTGCCAAGATGATTTTAGATGTTTTACTATCAGCTAAGCATATAATGTAGCAGTGCTTTTGAATTTTTCATGAATACCTGCTTTGTTTTTCAAAAACTAAATCAAGTGAGAATTTTGGGATACCGCTAATGTTTGTATTTGTTCCTATAAGTCAGTTTGCTGTCTTTCTATATAAATCCGCTAGTTTTCCCAAGACCCAGGTTGCCTTTGTCTTGTTTAGCTTGTATTTGAAGCTTCAGCTTTCTTTGTGTTGTATTGATTTGTTTTTTGAGAGAGTCTCACTCTATAGCTCTGGCGTGGCATGGCAGTTGTTATGTGGACTAAGCTGGTGGGGGTTCAAGGTGCACATCACCCCACCCTGCTTATGTATCAAAATATTTATGGCAAAATACTAATATTTATATATAGTAATCTATCTGTAAATTTTCTTTATATCTGTTCACTGAAAAGAACACACTAGCTCTTTTTCCCTTTAGGTCATATATCAAGTTTAGACAGCCTGGTCTCGAACTTACTGCATAGACTAGACTAGACTAGACTAGCCTCAAACCCATATAGAGTTCCTTCTGCCTATCACTCAGATGCTAGCCTGTGCCTTTAGTTTATTTATTTAATTAGTTAAGCGAATTAACTAATTATAAAAATAAAGTCTCATGGGGTAACTCAGGCTGGCTCCCGATTTCCTGTGTTGGTTTAGGTGAGCTCCGGAGCCTCCTGCTCCCCAACTTACTGCGTTTGGGATTACAGGTGTGTCCCATCATTCCCTCTCAGTTTTTAATTTATTTTTTTCCTTTTATGGACAGTGTCTTACCTGTAGCCCCACATGGCCATAAACCCATGGTAGTCTTCCTGCCTCGGCCTCTAAAGTGCTTCACAGGCATACATCACTGTATTAATCTAAGATAAATTCTTAGGAAAATGATATTTGACAGGAGATGGTGAAAGAATCTTAAATTATGAAATCATTACCAGTAGTTCTATAGCTTATTTCTAAAAGAATATGCAAGCTCTAGCTCTCATCATTTAAAGTGTTTAGTAGTTTGATTAGTCACTACAAGATTTGTATAAGCCCATAATTGAGCTTGTCAGATTTTCTTGTGGTTTTTTGTTTTTGCGATTTTTGTTTTGTTTTGTTTTGTTTTGGGGGGGGTGTAGACTAACTTCTTAAAGTGCCTGTAAAGCACTTTAGAGGCCGAGGCAGGAAGACTACCATGGGTTTATGGCCATGTGGGGCTACAGGTAAGACACTGTCCATAAAAGGTTTCTCTGTGTAGCCCTGGCTGTCCTGGAACTCACTCTGTAGACCAGGCTGGCCTTGAACTCAGAAAAAGGTACCTGTGAATCTTTCTTTCTAGTAACTCTTTCATGGCATAATTATTTTATTTCTCTGTATCAAGTTATAGTTATTTTGTTTTCAGACGTATTCTTGTATATCCTAGCTTGATCTGGACTTGGTATGTAGGTAAAGATGCTCTTGACCTCCTGAAACTCTAGTCTCTCCTTCATGTGATGGAATTATATACATGTGCCAGTACATTTGGTTAATGTGGGGTTGGAAACTAAACCCAGTACTTTATGTGTTGTAAGGTAACAGTTTATCACCTGAGCTATAGTCTGAGCCCCTCAATTATAGTTTAAAGTTAAGTTCTTTTTAAGCACTGAATTAATTCTTCACCATAGGTACCACTTTATCTGTTTTTCTAGTGAAAAAACAAAAACAAAAACAAAAACAAAAAAACAAACAACCAAAACATCCATCTTGGCTGCATGAAATTTTAGCAGCTTATAGTAAAGTTACTATAAAATCCCTTTTGCATTGCTAGGCATGATGGGGTATATACAGTTCTTAGCACGGGGGTGGGGTGGTGGTGGTGGGGGAGGCTAAGAGGGGGGATCTTCAAGCATGATGGCATTCTTTGCCCTGCCTCATTAAATACAAGCTAAAACAAGTCCCCTCCATTGTCTGCATAGTCATGTCTGTGCTTTGATAACCACGGAGGAGTAGGACTGCTGGATTATGGTAATAAGTGTCAGCTTCAGGTGTCATGGCCACACCTTCAATGCTCGCCTTGGGGAAGCAGATACATGTTGATCTCTGTGAGGTCAGGCCATCCAGAGCTACATGGTGAGCCCCTTCCTTAAAAAAAGGTGCTTAACTGTGTAGGGAAACCACTAGTTCCCACAGTAGCTGTGCTGTTTTGTGTCTACCAGTGATCGATGTGCATTTCTGCTCCTCGTCCTCAGCAGCATGTATCAGTGCCAGCATCAGTATTGGCCAGCTTTGTAGATATGCAGTCTCGTAGATATTTCTATTTACATATGACACTGAACATCTCTGTATGAATGTGTGGTTTATATGGGTAAGTAACCAAAGAAAGTATAGGTCGACTATGTAATGCTTTCCTCTGTCACTCTCTACCTTATTTTGCAGACAGTGGTACTCACTGATCAACCAGATTAACTGGTGACCAAGTTCCTGGGATTATATGTATGCACTGCTGCGTTTGTGCTTTACATGGATGCTAGAGGTCTGAGCTCGGGTCCAGATTCTTGTGCAGTATGCATTTTACCCACCGAGCAATCTCCATCCCCTGAAAGTCTTTATTTGTATATTCTGGGTGAGCTTTTGCTTTTGTTTTTTTGGATGACAGTCGTGGGAGTTGAACCAAGAGCCTTCCATATGCTAGGCAATATAAAAATATACCTCTCCCTTTTCTTTTTATACACTTAAACTATTTTGTTTGTTTGTTTTCTCTGTTTATTGTGGGAGTCGGTATGTATGCTAAGGATGGGGGTCTCTCCTTCCACCATGTGGCTTCTATGGATATCAAACCAGGCTGTTAAACTTGACTGCAATCACCTTCATCCACTGAGCCATCTCCATAGCTGTGTTCCCCCTCCCCCATGTACTGTGTTGTGTTTTTCATTTGGTTTGATTTGAGGGGCTATATTTTTAATTTCTTTCAGATATATTTTTAGCAAATGTTTCCTCTCATTCTGTGACTTATCTTTATATTTTCTCTTAATCAAGATTGCTTTCTGTGTGTAATCGCTTATCTTTTTACAGTTCCTAAATTTATTTTATTAGCCTTTGTGTGTTTATTGTCAGATGGCAACTTTGTAGAGTTGGTTCTCTCCCTTCCTTTCTAAGTGGGTTCTAGGGATTGAGCGTAGGACAGCCGGTTTGTGTGGTAAATAGGACAGCCGGTTTGTGTGGTAAATACTTTTGCCTGCTGAGCCATTTCACCAGTTCAAAATTGCTTTAAATTTTTTCTTCTTATCCAGCTTTATCGAGTTATGCTAAAACTATTAAATAAAATAGAATATATTTATTCTTCTTGGTGTGATTAGAATTAATTTTACCTATAAATGTTTGGTAGAATTTTCTGATCAATCTAGCTGGACCTTTTATTTTCTTTGTAGAAATCAGTTTTAAATGTTATTATATACATATTTAAATGCACTTAGCACTGTATGCATGAGGACATTTTAATAGAAGTATGTACTTATGCTGACATTTTTATAAAATATAGGAACCACAAATGAGAGGAAAAAAGTCTCACTGGCTTAGTTTACTTACTATAATTTTGTCCAGTTGTTTTCCTGTGGATAGGATAACCTTGCTTTTTATGGCAACTTTGGATATTCTTATCAGTTTATTTTTGTATTTTCCTAGAATAAGATAATTAGAATTGCAACACTTTGGTTTTAAAGTATTTATTTATAAAAAGTATATTTAGTCTTTGTTCTGCTTAAAATTTTATTTTTTAAAAAAAGATTGTTTGTCTGTCTGTCTGTCTTTGTGAGTATGCACTACATGTTTTCAGGTATCCCCAGAAACCAGAAGAGGGGGCATTGGATTCTCTGGAGCTGCCTGATGTGGGAGCTGAGAATCAAACCAGACCGCAGTGAAAGGCAGGAAGTACTTGGCTCTTGAGCTCTTCCCAACCATGCCCACCGCTGTTTTAAAAAGATTTTGTTCTGGTTATTTGTGCTTTATCTTTTCTCTTAATTGTCTTATTAGAAATCAATTCATTTTTTATTTTAAAGTAAATAGTTTGTAGTGTTTTGATCCTCTGTAGTATGCTTACTATTATATAAATTTCAGCTCACCTGTGAGACACAGAGGTGGGAATATTTTGCAAATAATATTCATGATACTATGTTGGCTGTGTATTGGCTCAGTGGATAAAATGCATTTTGTGTGAGTATCTGAGTTGGAATTTCCAGAACCCATGTAAATCTAGGTAAGATAGTGTGTGTCTGTGATCTTAGGGCTTCTGTCAAGGTGGTGGCCAGAGACAGGAGAGTCCCTTTAAACTCAACATTCAGCTGACTACACACACAAAGATGTCTTTTTTTTTTGGACTGAGTTCAGTTTATTTTATTTTATTAGATATTTGCTTTATTTGCATTTCAGATGGTATCCCCTTTCCGAATTACCCTTCCAAAAACCCCCATCACATCCCCCCCCCCTGCTTACCAGTACCCCCCCTCCCCCCAGTTCCACTTTTCTGACCTGGCATTCCCCTACACTGGGGCATCGAGCCTTCACAGGACCAAAGGCCTCTCCTTTCATTGATGTCTAAAAAGGCCATCCTCTGCTACATATGTAGCTGGAGCCATGGGTCCCTCCATGTGTATTCTTTGGTTGGTGGTTTAGTCTCTGGGAGCTCTGGGTGGGGGGTACATATCCTCCTAAAGGTATTACAAACTTCTTCAGCTCCTTGGGTCCTTTCTCTAGCTCTTCCATTGGGGACCCAATGCTCAATCTATTGGTTGGCTGTGAGCCATGGGTATTTTGATCCCCCTTCTAAGAAGGATCAAGGTGTCCACACTTTGGTCTTCCTTCTTCTTGAGCTTCATGTGGTCTCTGAGTTGTATCTTGGGCATTTTGAGCTTCTGGGCTAATATCCACTTATCAATGAGTGCATACCATGTGTGTTCTTTTGTGATTGGGTTACTTCACTCATGATGATATTTCCTAGTTCCATCCAGTTGCCTGAGAATTTCATAAAATCATTTTTTTTGTTTTGTTTTGTTTTTGTTTTTTTTGAGACAGGATTTCTCTGTGGGAGATGCAAGCTGGTGGTGGGATTGCAAGCTGGTACAACAACTCTGGAAATCACTTTGGTGGTTCCTCAGAAAATTGGACATAGTATGACCTGAGGAGCCAACTATACCAACTATACCAGCCCTGGCTGTCCTGGAACTCACTCTGTAGACCAGGCTGGCCTCGAACTCAGAAATCCTCCTGCCTCTGCCTCCCAAGTGCTGGGATTAAATGAGTGTGCCACCACCGCCCGGCGAAGTCATTTTTTTTTTTTTTTTTAAATAACTGAGTAGTTCTCCATTGTGTGTAAATGTACCATATTTTCTGTATTCATTCCTCTGTTGAGGGACATCTGGGTTCTTTCCAGCTTCTGGCTATTATAAATAGGGCTGCTATGAGCATAGTGGAGCATGTGTCCTTATTACATGTTGGAGCATCTTCTGGGCATATGCCCAGGAGTGGTATAGTTGGCTCCTCAGGTCGTACTATGTCCAATTTTCTGAGGAACCACCAAAGTGATTTCCAGAGTTGTTGTACCAGCTTGCAATCCCACCAGCAAAGAGGAGTGTTCCTCTTTCTTCTCATCCTTTTCAGCACTTGCTGTTCCCTGGATTTTTGATCTTAGCCATTTTGGCTGGTGTGAGGTGGAATCTTGGGGTTGTTTTGATTTGCATTTCCCTGATGATTAAGGATGTTGAACATTTCTTTAGGAGTTTCTCAATCATCTGGTATTCCTCAGTTGAGAAATCTTTGTTTAGCTTTGTACCCCATTTTTATTAGGGTTATTTGGTTCTCTGGAGTTTTAACTTCTTGAGTTCTTTGTATATATTTGATATTAGCCCTCTATCAGATGTGGGATTAGTAAAGATCTTTTCCCAGTCTGTTGGTTGCTGTTTTGTCCTATTGACAGTGTCCTTTGCCTTACAGAAGCTTTGCAATTTTATGAGGTCCCATTTGTCAATTCTTGATCTTAGAGCATAGGCTATTGGTGTTCTGTTCAGGAAAATTTCCCCTGTACCCATGTGCTCCAGGTTCTTCGCCACTTTCTCTTCTGTTAGATTTAGTGTATCCGGTTTTATGTGGAGGTCCTTGATCCAGTTGGACCTGAGCTTTGTACAGGGAGATAAGAAATACCTTGGTGTGACTCTAACCAAGCAAGTGAAAGGTCAGTACGGCAAGAACTTCAAGTCTCTGAAGAAAGAAATCAAAGAAGATCTCAGAAGATGGAAAAATCTCCCATGTTTATGGATTGGCATGGTTAATATAGTAAAGATGGCCATCTTGCCTAAAGCAGTCTACAGATTCAATGCAATCCCCATCAATATTCCAACTTAATTCTTCATAGAGTTAGAAAGAGCAATTCCAAAATTTTCTGGAATAACCAAAAAAAAAAAAAAAAAAATCAGGATAGTGAAAACTATTCTCAAGAATAAAAGAACTTCTGGTGGAATCACCATCCCTGACCTCAAGCTGTACTACAGAGCAGTAGTGATAAAAACTGTATGGTATTGGTACAGTGACAGGCAGGTAGATCAGTGGAATAGCATTAAAGACCCAGAAATGAACCCTCACACCTATGGTCACTTGCTCTTTGACAAAGGAGCTACAAGCATCCAGTGGAAAAAAGTCAGCATTTTCAACAAATGGTGCTGGGTCAACTGGCAGTCAACATGTAGAAGGATACAAAGATCTATCTTAAACAAGGTGAAAGTGAAGGACCCACCTTAGAGCCTGTCCTCTGACATCCATAAAGATGGCTTTACACAAATGTCACCACAGGTAAACACATCATGTTACATTTGCACACAAATATAAAAGGGCACTGTACATCATTTCTAAATACTTTATTGAAGTTAAATGATATCTGATTGTAAGTATGGAATGTGTATTAGTGTTTTACCTTTATGTATGCATGTGCACTACGTGAATGCCTGATAATTGCAGAGGCCAGAGCAGAGCCTCAGATTCCTTGGAACTGGAGTTACAGAAGATTGTGAGCTGCCAGATGGGTCCTGGTGCTTGAACCTGAGTCTTCTGGAAGAGTTAGACATACTCTTACCTGCTTAGCCAACTCTCCAGTTCCTATAGTCAATTTAGAATTATTAGGTTCTTGTTTTTATTTCTTGAGCTCTCATTCTCTCCTAGTCGATTTTTCTACCTCAGCCTCCAGAATGCTGGGATTATAGATGTGTACTACTACATCCATCTTCATGTTAAATTGTTAATTTAAGGTAATTGTAGACTTTATTTTTTTGAAGGGATACTTTTGTGACTATGTGATTATGAATCAGTATATGTCTGTTGTCAGCATACAGTGAATGAAGTTCATTTAGTGTTTGTTCTGTTACCTAACAGTATTTGCTCATTTTGAGAAGTATTAATGGGAACACTTTTGGGACTTTTCTAGTAATAGACAGTTGTTACTATTTGTGTTTGGAAATTCAAAAGAAAAATGAACACTAGTTTTACCTATTTCTAGTTTTTCGAAAGCTACTGTAGGAATCCCCTCATTTGACACTACTTCCCGTGTGTCACTGTTCTTGAGTCCTGCTTGATAGCCATATTCCCAAGCATCTGGTTAGGAACCAGTACTTTAAGGGGCATTAGTAGTTTATAAAAATCGTGATGTTCACTTAACATAAGGGCAGAACAGCTTTGTAGTTTTAAATGAGCCAGAATTTCTGTCTTAAAGTATGTCTTCAGTGCTGAATTAGTGCCTCCCTGTGGAGATTGCAATCATGTGATTTCTGTATTAAAGTACATGCACTCTGTCATGGCAAATGCTACTTGTTATTTGGCAATAATTGTGTATACAATTTAGCAAAACAGTCTTTTAAAGGAGAAAATAATTTAAAGAAGTCTTTCACTTTAAAAATGAAAATTCGTATTCCCAAATGAAACCTGCTAGGGTTCAAGGTTTTCATGGTTGAATTTCTTAGCTGTTAAAGCATTGCTAAGTAAGTGTTATATCTTACTCTTAGTTTAAGTTCTTATAAAAACTATACAAATGGAGCCAGTCATGATGTCATGTATTTTAATCCCAGCACTCAGGAGGCAGAGGCAGGTGGATTTCTGTGAAGTTTCAGGCCAGCCAAAGCTATACACTGAGGCCTTGTCTTAAACAACAGCAGCAAAGCCCTGTTCCACTGAAGATAATAAGATATATGCTAAGGAATCATAGATGCTTTTAAAAGTTGGAGATAAAGTCTAACTGGTAACATTTATGAAAATGCTGAGGAAATGTAGTTTTTAGAAAGCAAATTAAAGGAATAGAGGTGCACACCAAATAGTATATTGGCAAACTTCCTGAGATGCATGTGCATGGCAATTAGAGGCATACTGACTTTTAAATGTCAGCCAGCTTTTATTCTCTTCCTTTCCTAGTGCCTATTTGTATGAAGTGATTATTTTTACTTTTCAAGGGGGGTTATCAAGTTTTCTGTGAACATTTTTTTAATTACTACTACTATATATAGCTGCTAGGGTTCAAGGTTTTCATGGTTGAATTTCTTAGCTGTTAAAGCATTGCTAAGATTTTCTCATTTTATTATTGAGGTTTGGGGATGTAGCATATAGCTTCGCTTTGTATTTGACTTCAGTAAGCTGATGCCCTTAGTTGTGCCCCTTATAGTTTATTATTGACATTGTCATTTACATTCTAAGAGGAGAGAAGAACTGGGCTAAATCAGTTTATTTTAGATTCGTGTATGCCTGCTGTTAGTATGTTCTGTTAGTGTTGTATTGGCCATTTAGGCTATAGGAGCAGACAGTGTTTAAAGGAGATCGAAACTGCCCTGTTTCATGTTTTAAGATCTTTCCTTCCTCTTCCCCTTCCCCTTCCCCTTCCCCTTCCCCTTCCCCTTCCCCTTCCCCTTCCCCTTCCCCTTCCCCTTCCCCTTCCCCTTCCCCTTCCCCTTCCCCTTCCCCTTCCCCTTCCCCTTCCTCCCTTCCTCCCTTCCTTCCCCTTCCCCTTCCCCTTCCCCTTCCCCTTCCCCTTCCCCTTCCTTCCTTCCTTCCTTCCTTCCTTCCTTCCTTCCTTCCTTCTCTCTCTTTCTTCTCTTTCTTTCTTTCTTTCTTTCTTTCTTTCTTTCTTTCTTTCTTTCTTTCTTTCTTTCATTTTCTTTATTTACATTTCTAATGCTTTCCCCTTTCCATGTCTCCCCTTTGGAAAGCCCCTATCCTTTCCCCCATCCCCCTCCCTCTAGGAGGGTGCTCCCTCACCCACCCATCCTGTCTTCCCACCCTGGCATTCCCTTAATCTCACTAGGTAGTCCATGCCAATGGAGAAGAATCACACAAACATCCTACATCTCCCTCCAATGACAGCTAAAAACTACACAAATATCAAAAACGTTCTAGTTTCAGAAAAGTGATTGTATTTGAAGTTGTGACTTGACTAATAAAGAGATGTTATGCCAGGTGTTATGCTAGTGCACCTGTAATCCTAGCGCTTGGTGGAAACGCAGCCTGGCATATGAAGTGTGATCCCTATAGCCAAACACCACAGAAAGGAGATTGTTAAAATGTATCTTGAATATTCTCATGGCTTGTGATTATGCCATATGATGCACTGAAAAGGTTCCAGCATAGCTATCCTGCAGCTCATTTGAGGTCTGTAACCTGTTATAAGAAAGCTTTTAACATCATGTAGACTTTTAAAATTGTCTGTACCTAGAGATAATACAGGCTTTTCCCTCAAATATTAATGCCAAAACTGAAGGGACACCAAACACAGCATGACAAGCAACAATAAGACCAGGCATATCAAGGCTGGTCATGGACGAGGCTACCCAGTAGGAGGAAGAGGAACACCAGCAGGCAAATGAGTCAGAGACAGCCCCGGCTCCCACTGTTAGGGCCATGCTCTCACTGTTGGGGATCCCACAAGAACATATAGCTATTCAGCCACAACATGTTTCAGAAGACTTAGGTCAGACTCCTGCAGGCTCTATGATCTCTGCGAGTCCCTGTGAGTCTGGTCAGTTGATTCTGCAGGCCATGTTCTTAGAGTGTTCCTAACCTTTCTGGTTCTTCACGGGAGCTCTGCCTAATGTTTGGCTGCGGGACTGACCCTGTATCTGCTCACATAGTTGCTAGATGGAGTCTGGCTGGTCTCTCTGATGACAGTTTATGCTAGGCTCCAGTCCCAGAACACTCTGCAGGCCAAAGAGTTTGTGGCTGGGTTGGTGTCCCTGTCCCTCCACTTTAAACCTTAGCCGCTTTCAGAAGATGCCTGGGTCAGGCTACCTGACCCTGATTACTAGGAGGAGTATTTGCTAGCACAACCGTCTCTGTGTCTCAAGTTCAGAACTCAAGATCTGACCAGCCAGAGGCCCTCTTTTGGCCTCTTTGGACACCAGGCATGCATGTGGTCCATGTTGGACACCAGACATATATGCAGGCAAGATATCCATACACATATAATTGTTTTTTTTTTTAAGTGAAAACAAAGACAAAACAAAACGACATAATGGATGTTCTAGAGATTTGAATAGGAAGAAAAGAAAGGCTGATTTAGGGAATGAAACCATGTGTAGACTGGCTTTCACTCCTTACTCAAGCTGCAGCTCCTGTGTACACACACCTTAACCGAGGTCACTATATCAGGGCCCTATCCCACTGCTGTCCAGTGTATGCACACTTTAACCGGGGTTACTATATCAGGGCCCTATCCCACTGCTGTCCAGTGTATGCACACTTTAACCAAGGTTTCTATAGCAGGGCCTTACCCCACTGCTGTCCAGTGACAGACATTTTATTATACCATGGGTCAAAGCCAACCTTTTGTTAGTATTTACATCACATATTTGATAAAATTTTAGGATGGAATTAAGCTCATTATCATCCATAATACATGGTTGTGGGCATGCTTTCACTAATTCTTCAATTAAATCTTCATAAATATTTGAGTATAATATTAATCACTTCATTTCCAGAGATACTAGTAGTTTTATCAGAATTATTGTTGGTTGTTAAGTTTTCTGAGATGGAGAAGTAGGTAGCTGAAGCTAGCCTTGAACTTTCTGTGTATTGGAGGTTGACTGTAAACCTTTGATTTTTCTGCTTTCATCTCATGAATGTTAGGATTAAAAGCCTGTGAAAATGCACCCAGTTTTATGTTGTACTGGCTTCATGCATGCTAGGCAAATACCTTATCTGCCTGAGGAACATCCTAGCCCCATTCTAACATTTTACCCCACTCCCCTTTTCTTGACAATAGAAGTATTCCTTTGGTGTTACTATCTCACTGTACAGAAGACAATAATTGTGTGATTGTGTTTCATAGTTATCTATTAGAGAAATCCCTCCCTCCCCCCTCCCTCCCTCCCTCCCTCCCTCCCTCCCTCCCTCCCTCCCTCTCCCCCCCACCTCCCTCCCCGTGTGTGTGTGTGTGTGTGTGTGTGTGTGTGTGTGTGTGTATGTGTGTCTGTGTCTATCTGTCTGTCTGTCTAGGGAGATCAACCTTGGATGGATATTAATTCTTAGATGCTATATACCTTGTTCTTTAGATGTTTTCTTTTTTGGCCCAAAACTTAGCAGTTAGACTAGGCTGGTTGGCAGGTGATCCTGCCCATGCCTTCTGGTGCTTGGATTACAAGCTGTTGTCACCACACCTGGCTTTTTCAAATGGATCTTGGGGAATCTGATTCAGGTTTTCATGCTTGTGCAGCAAACTCTTTACTGATGAATTTATCGCTCCAGTTTCCCCACTTTTTATTATTATGCAATTTGCGTTAAAGGCAGAGTACTGTATAAATAAGTTATTTTATTTTACTTTATTTTTTTCCCACCTTGTAGGTTGCTTCCACAGAATGTTGGCCTTCTCTATGTTGGAGGTTACGAAAGACCCTTTGCTCAAATCAAGGTATGATTGTTCATTTTCTGTGTGCTTTTCTTTGATGTTTACTTATTTAGAACCAACTGTTTAGTAAAAAACTTAGTAAAACCACCAGTGTCATCAAAGATGTGGCGAATATGAAGGAATAATTTCATGGATGGATTTTGCTAATGGCTGCTGCAAAAACTGTTAAGCAATTTCAGACCCAGTGTTTAAAACTCTGCTCATTCTAGAGTTGACTTTCAGCAGTGTTTTTAGGATATGTGCTCTTCTTTATTGGGGAGTGATTTACAGACGTATCCTATAATTAGTCATCCAGTTTGATAAAAGCTAACATATGTACTTATGTAAAAATTATTAAGAATGAAATATATCTATCACTTGAAAAAACATACAGGATTGTTTAGAATGTTTTTCTGCTCTTGTTTTGGTCATCTTGTCTCCTAGAAACTACTAAACTAACTTGAATTGTAGGGGAATTTATATACTTTAGTATTTATGTGAGTGGAATCACACCTTCCATCCCATTCTCTTATGTTCCTATCTTTCACTTAGCATGATTATTTTGAAATCCATCTATACTCTTGCACTTTCAATTGCTACTTTTCTTTGTGTGATCATGTTGGAAATTGAACCAAGTGACTTGTGTGTGCCAGGCACTACTGTTACTATTTGCATGTAGTTTTTCAGTGTGAGTATGTGCTTTCTTTTCTCTTGGATAGTAGGGTATCCTGTATTTTTCAGGGGTAGATACATAGGACTGTACCATTGATCTTCAACCAGTACCATACTTTATGGATTATTGTAGCTTTATACTAAGTTCCAAAAATCAAATTGTATAAATCCTTCTGTTTTGTTCTTCTTTTAAATGTAGGTTTGGTTATTCTAGTTTTCTTTCATTTTAATATATTTTTTAAAATTATTGTATCAATTTATATAAAAGGACTTATTTGGATTCTGTTTGGGATTATGTTGAATCTATAGAGATTTCAGTAAAATTGAAATTTTAACAGTATTATGATATGAAATACTGGATTTGGTTCCCAGGAGAGGAAGGGAGGTAGTTAGATTTTAATAATAGAGGGTCATTTAGTTCACCAAACAAGACTGCATCTCTCTATTTGATCTAGCTTTAATGCCTCTCAGTATATTTTCTTGTTTTGGTGTTCTTACATAGTTTTACAATGCATGACCATCTATATTTCATATTTTTGATACTAGTATATTTGTTTCAGTTTCTGAATGTTTATTGCTAATGTGTAAAAAGATGATTTTAAATATGTTGACTTTGAATTCTGTAGTATTAAACTCAATTATTGGTTCTGGTAGTGATTTTTGTAGATTTTATAGCATTTCTTTACATAATTATGTGATCCACTGAAAAAGGCTATCCTTGTCTGATCTGGGTACATTTCACTGCAGTTTCTTTATTGTTCTGATTGCAGTCTATAATGCCAAGCTGAACAGTAATGGCTAGAGCAGATATACTTGGCCATCTTTATATCTTAAAAGGAATATTTATAGTCTTTTGTCAAAATTGTTTCCATAGTAATAGTAGTTAAGAATTGATCACATGGGCTTGGGAGAATACAGAAGACTAGATAGAGTTTGGTTCCTAGTACTTGGGCAGCTCATAACTAGCTGTAACTATAGCTCCAGCAGATCTACCTCCCTCTTCTGGCCTCTCTGGGTCCCAATCACACAAACAATGAAATAATTTTTCAAGAGCTGACTAATTCTAGTTAGCATTGTTGTAAGAAATGAGAGAAAAAAATAGGACTGGGAGGTGGCTCAGTAGATAAAGCACTTTCTGTGTGAGTGTGAGGGGCATGAGTTTGAATCCACACTGGGCGCGCTACATTGTGTCTGTAATCCCGTGCTCATATGCTGAGATGAAGGCAGAGCACACAACTGCAAACAGACACCATGTGTGGAAGGTGAAGCCTCACAACAGGCTTGTCCCTGACTTTTCTATGTATGCCGTGGCACATATGGAGGCATGCTTACATATCTGAATGTATGTGTGTTTCTCCTGCCCCACATACACATTAAATACATACCAGAGAGGGAGGGAAATGGGAAAAAAAATTATCAAGGCAGTAATAAAAGGAAAGATTTGAACCTTTTCTTTTTCAAGTTATTATAACTTGCTGTTAATGTTTTGTAAAAGGTCTTGTTAATCCCACTGGTCAAGAATAAGACCACTACCACAAATTTTGAGCCAAATTTGAAGCAAGCTTTATTAAATACTAGCCAGGGTGATGGATGCTGGTCAGGTCTGTACTCAGGAATTACCAGAGAATGGCTTCAAACAATGTTAGTTCCACACTTACATAGGCTCTGTTCATCCTGCTTTTGTCCAGTTGGGGGCAGTCGTCCATCCTGGTGACTTTTGGAACAGTTTTTAGTCAGCAGCTGTTTTCTGGATGGTGTCTGATGGAAATCTGCTGAGGCAGATAGAGTGGGTACAGAAGTTACATTTTAGGAACGTAAAGGAAAATCTTACATTTGGAACTTTCAGGCCCATAGCCCTTGTAGTTGGGGGAGGGAGGTGTCCCAAGAAGGGGCGGGTTGCACAACCACACCCTCAGGAACAAGCAGTAGGGAAGGTAGGAAACTTATGCTGTGCTGATCTGGAGTCCATTGGACCTGTAAGAGGTGGTTCCACCTTGTATGTCTTCCTCAACTCCCTGAAGCTGACATAGTGTACAAAAGGAGATAAAACTATGTCTTAGCTATATTAGCATTACCACTATTTGTAACTTATACTAAAATTCACAGTGTGGAAAAAGCAGCTGGAGTGGACTCATGCCTTTGAGTCACAGCAAAAGCTATGTCCTGACTTAAAAAGAACGAAAATTCTTTTCTGTGTCCAGAGAGTTGGATATGTATGGATTGGACAGAGGTGTTTTTAGCCTGATGAGAAGCACTTTTTAGTCTATATTTTGAAGATAACAAAAGGGAAACTAAAATCTTGAGCTCGTGATTGATGATAGTAATGCTTTAACAGCTTACCACACTTCCCCTCATCAATGAATGCTAAAACTTTGAAATCTTAATATAGCAATAGCATAAAGAAGAGGAAGGGAATCTGAAACATTCTTTATTACTTAAATCTCTTTCTTATACTTCTACAACTTGTATTACATATCTTAAAACATTTTCCTAGACACTCAGAAATGACTTATGCTTTCACATCCTCAGACTTCTACACACCTTATAACACTCTTTGAGATCCTCAGAGCTTACATAAATGTAAAACCTTTTAATCTCATCTAGTCATTTACCAGAGACACAAATAGTTATTATTGAGAGCAGTCATTGCGAAGCAAATTCTTTTAAATAAATAAAGGAATAGTAGAAAAACAAAAACAAAAACAAAAATCTGAAACTTGTTTAGTCTTTAATATAAAGTCCTCTAGCAAGGCAAACCTGTCCGCCTGTCTCAGCAGAAGTTCTAGTAACTCTAGGAAAAAGCAAGGCCTGATTTTTACATATGAAATGAACTTCAAGTTAGTTGCAGCCTCTAGGAAGGAGCTGATTGCCTGCTGCTGTTAAACTGATAAATGTACATTTCCCTTGCCTTAAACGCCATCAGAGATTTGAGAAGGATAAATTATAGTAGGAAGTATAATCTAAATGTGCTGAGGACCACACTCTCTAGGAGTTGGGGCTGCAGATATCCAGGATTCTTTTGTGAAGCAATAAGGTACAAGGTTCTGCGAAGTGACAAATTGATACCAAACACGGAGATGGTTTGATATCTGAATGTATTTTGCTGCAATCAGTCAGGGGATTTTAAACATGAGATCTTTACATATCAAAGGATGTATCCAGTATAGCAGGCACAAAAAGACAATCAGCAATAACCATTTGCCATGAGGAAATGTAAAGTCAGCCAGGTAAACGTTTCTGTGTAAAAAGCCATAGGTAACATCCTTAAAAGGGACTTCAAAGGACATTAAGCCAGATCTCTCAGACCTTAATGAGATTCTGTGAGTAACCTAATTATCACCTGGCCCTCTCTAAGGAAACCTGAGAACATAGTGCTCAATCAAAGTTTTGCAATTCACAATGTCAGAGCCACTTTCATCAACATAGCCATAAAAGTTTATATTTTGTTGGGAGATCAATGTAATTATGTAAACTACTAAGCAAAGTGATGCTTAGTAGGGTTTTGGCCAGTGCTGTAGTTCAAAGAATGAACTTTTAATTAACATTTTTGCCTGGTTACTCACACAGCTCAGGCTCTCAGAACATTTTGTGAATGAGGAAACAGATCAGAGGAAAGTCACAGAGGCAAGGCTGCCCTGAGATTAGAGCTCAGAATTCTCTCCGGCCAGGGAGTTCCACAAGCTTTTCTCGAGGACAGCGCCAGTTTTCTCGAGGACAGCGCCAGTTTTCTCAAGGACAGCCTCATTATAGACAAGGCTTTTACCTATGGAAATTATCACACAGTGTCCACCAAGGTCGTGTGCTTTACCTGTGGAAATTCACACAGTGTCTGCCGAGGTTCATGCGGCACAAATGGCCTATGTATAAATTAAAATGTCAGAGACATATCCACTACCTAATTGGTTGCCATGGGCTCATGTGGTCTTAATGACTTCATTGGTGGCAATAGTCAGTATTCATCTGTCATATGGGACAGCATTTGATCTTGAGCCACACAGAGCAGCATTAGCCTTTGGCTGCCAGACCCAGGTCCGGGAGATTTTCCTGTAGATGAACCTGAGAGGCTGACCTTTGTTTGACCAAGCAGAGTAGAGTGGTGAACCCAACAGTGTTCACAGCCTTGTGCAGAGCCCTGGCGACAGTCAAGGCATAGGGAAGTTTCTCTCAGTGATTTTACTCTTACTACAACCCAGGTGGGACAGCGGATGTCCCATTGTATCTGGAGACCTTAGAGTTCCTTCTGAGTTCTCATATGATGGGAAACTTTTTAAATTAACATTTAAAATACCATAGTCATCAGATCTCTGAGGAGTTTGAGGACCATCTATTAAGTTTACTTGTGTTAGGTGTAACTGTGAGAACCTTGAGCGTTAGGGGACAAAAGGTCCCTCCTATAATTAGTTACATTTGAACTGAGCATGGCTCTGGGTGTAGTTCTGACTGTTAGTTCCCATGTCTTAGCCATCTTTAAAAGTGTATAACAAGTCAATAGCTTTTACAAGATTAGGATTTTACAGCTTTATCTCTGTTAAGTTTGAGCCTTATAAGAGAATATTTTTGGAATTGAAGCTCTTTTAATATAAAAATAAATCTTTAAATCACACAGTCCATAAGGAAACTGGTAACTACCTTCCTGGTGCTTTTCTAGTGTACAGTTTCTTGTAATATTCTGAAGGTTATCAAAGACAAGGTGGTTAGACCTACATCTGCAAATCAGTCTCGGCAAGCCTGGATAGACTTCAGGTAAGAAGACACATTCTATCGGCTCTTTCCCGAAGGCGATTATCTTGCTGCATCCTAGTTTCTGGTGTTTGGTGATTATAGCACTAGCCACAATGCTAATCATCTATCTATCTATCTATCTATCTATCTATCTATCTATCTATCGCATATTAATAATGACATCATAATATAAAACATTTTTAAAATGTCCCATAGCCTTATAAATTTAAATACTTTAAAAGCTGATCTTTAAAAAATCTGGTTTTTTAAATTTATATTTCCTTTTAAAGAAATTTAAAATCTAAACTGTAGGCTCCTGAAATACCGAAAATAAAGTACCCATTTTAAAGTACCCTATTTTACTTCAAGTAGGAAGAGACAGGGTAGAACCACAGTAAAGCAAAACTAAAATTTCAGCAGTGCAAACAATTCAACGCGCAATTTCTGGTATTCATTCATAGTCTCTGGGCTTCCTCAAGGGGCTTAGGTCACCTCTCCGGCCCCAGCCTTGGCAGTGCTTACAGCCTGTCTTCTATTCTCCATTTTATTATGGCTGTTGTTTCTGGTCCCATCACTTGGCACAAGCATTTCCAAAACTGCTGGGGTCCCTCTCCTGGCCTCTTTTTAGAAACTTCAGCCCTGCGACACAATGTGAAGTGTCAGCTGCTCTTCATGACCCCTTTATGACTTTAATAACTGGGTGACTATGTTATAATGTTAGGCTACCAGCACAAGTACTTCCTTGAATATAAATGGAGATGCAGCTTTAATTCATAATTAAAGAAGGCACTGTTTTAAATGTTATCTTTCATAAATGTTTTTTTATGACCTTGTTTTCAGAGCAGGAATTATCATAGAACAATCCATACTAGTTCATAATTTCTTGGAGACCTGGTTATCTTTTCATCAAGACGGAGGTCAAGTCTCCTGACATTCACCCACTCCAACTCTAGCAAAGATGGCTGCCAGCCATGTGGCTGCTTCCATCCTGGCTGGGGACAGCAGATAAAGCAAGCCACATGTTGCTTATATCCCAAAAGGATATCACTACTCATGGCTCCCTTAGGATACCATATATAGATTTTTAATTTTCAATAAACACCCTGTGTTACAAGTTTTAAGTTAACTTTTTTGCTGCAATTTTAGCCATACTCGATAAACTTTTAAATCTTGAAGTACAGAAAGTTCACATGGTAGTCTTACAAATATTGAGATAAAGTTTATGTCTTAGCAAAGGTATTAAGCAGAAAATGAAACCAGTAGTCCAATTTCTGGCTGTTTTTCTTTGTTCTCTTTTCCTCATCACAGAATCAGATGGCTTGCTTGACACAGGACATAGAGGAAAATGCTTTTAAATAAGCATGCTTGGGTCTAGAGAAAGGAGGGCCATAGTCTAACTCCAGAGCTAGCTTTTCAGTAATGTAGAACAGCATAATACAACTTTAATATTACCTCCACCTAAAAGACATTAGAGTCCTGCTAAACTGAAGCCAGTGACCAGAAAGCTCAGAGATAAATTTTTAGCCCTGGCTTTCAGAGTAGCTATAGGAGGCAGCTTTAGTGTTGGTGTCTGGTGTCTGGTGGTGGCAGAGAGAGCAAAAACAAAACCAGTTGTACAGAACCCAGAAAAGCCCATGTACGGAAAGGAGACCAGTCAGAAACAAAACATGTAATCCCCTTCATTCATATATTCAACTAATCCATATTCATCTTGGCTACCAAGACTGGGCAACAAAACTTACAGGCATACCAGAAAATAGACAGACAGGCAGACAGACAGACAGAGCCTTCTAAACAACCAGAACCAAGTAGGCGACATCTTGCTCCTTGACCTGGAGCCAGAGTGTATTCGGGTCCTGTCAAACCCGTCCACATCCCAGAATGGGATTCCACAGCCCATAACCAGACTGTGACTTATTGGGGAGGCTTCCAGAGATGGCTGCTGCTTTTCTCAGCACTGCAGATTGCTCTGATAGTCCAGGAAAACAAAAGCACTGCGAGAAGCCTTGGAACATGTGAAGATGCGCGCCTCCTGAGGTGGCTGGCCCTTCAGCACTGTAGTTTGTAGGGAAGATCCTGCTTTAGAATTTGCATGGGTGGTGATCTGATCTCACTGGGGCCTCCAGAAAAGTGTTAAGCCCATTGGGTAAAAATAAGATCACTATCACAAATCTTGAACCAGATTTAAAGCATGCTTTACTTAAAAATAATGTCCTGATGAACACTTAGCCAGATCCATACCAGGATTCTCAGTGACCGGCTGTGTGTTACCTTAGACCCGTGCTAATAAAGGCAATGTCTACAAGACTGTGTACTCTTTGTCTTTGTTCAGGCAGGGGCAGACATATATCCTGACCTACTTGCTGCCTATTTTCCTTTTTGCCTATTTTCCTATTTGCCTACTTGTGATCAAGTTCATCCTGTGCAGCTGGGGCAACATACCTTAGTGGCTTGTTATCTTTTATGAACAACAGCCCAGGAAGTTAACCTGTTCTTGGTCAAATGTGGTTTACAGATTAGAGGCATTTTTGTTTCATAGATCTCTTAAGCACTGTAATTAAAACATAACTTTAGTCCTTACAATATGTTCAATTTGGTGGTGGGAGTTTGTGGTTTAGTTTCTGAAATTTTTTTCAATGTTTGTTTCTTGCCTCGGGAGTTATTTTCTGCTGCTTATTTGGGAGTTGTACTTAAATTTCTTTCTTTCTGCATACATGATATAGTTTTGTACTTTGAAAAAAGAGCCAGTTTTTTTTTTTTTCTTCACTTAACTTGAACAGGATATGCCTACTTTTAATAGAGGGTAATTAATTATAACATCAACATTATTTTTGTTTTGTTTTTTGTTTTTTTTATTCAATATATTCTTTATTTGCATTTCATATGATTTCCCCTTTCCTGGCTCCCCGCCCCCCAAAAGTCCCATATGCCCCTTTCCCTCCCCCTGTTCCCCCATCCATCCCTTCCCACTTTCCTGTTCTGGTATTCCCCTACACTGATGCATTGAGCCTTTCCAGAACCAGGGGCTACTCCTTCCTTCTTTTCAGACATCATTTGGTATGTGGATTGTGTCTTGGGTATTCCAGGATTCTAGGCTAATATCCATTTATCAGTGAATGCATACTGTGGGTATTCTATTGAGACAGGGATACCTCACTTAGTATGATGTTCTCCAGCTCCATCCATTTCTCTAAGAATTTCATGAATTCATTGTTTCTAATGACAGAATAGTACTCCATTGTGTATATATACCACATTTTTTGTATCCATTCCTCCCTTGAGGGACATCTGGGTTCTTTCCAGCATCTGGTTATTATAAATAGAGCTGCTATGAACATAGTGGAGCATGTATCTTATTACATGCTAAGGAATCCTCTGGGTATATGCCCAGGAGTGGTATGGCATGGTCCTCTGGAAGTATCATGCCCAGTTTTCTGAGGAATTGCCAGACTGATTTCCAGAGTGGTTGTACCAGCTTGCAATCCCACCAGTAGTGGAGGAGTATTCCTCTTTCTCCACATCCTCGACAATACCTGCTGTTTCCTTTTCAATACAAGGAGGGAAACTACATCCTGGAAAAAGCAAGATAGTAACCTTCTCCCATCATACTCAAAAGAAGATAGCCACTCAAATACAAAAATAACATCAAAAATGGCAGGAAGTAATAATCACTATTCCTAAATATCTCTTAACATCAATGGACTCACTTCCCCAATGAAAAGACATAGATTAACACACTGGATACGGAAACAGGACCCTACATTTTACTGCATACAGGAAACGCACCTCAGGGTCAAAGACAAACACTACCTTAGAGTAAAAGGCTGGAATACAATTTTACAAGCAAATGGTCTCAGGAAACGAGCAGGAGTAGCCATTCTAATATCAGATAAAATAGACTTTCAACCTAAAGTCATCAAAAGAGACACAGAAGGATACTTCTTGTTGGTCAAAGGAAAAATCCACCAAGAAGAACTCTCAATTCTGAACATCTATGCTCCAAATGCAAGGGGCACCCTCATTCGTAAAAGAAGCTCAAAGCACACATTGCACCTAACACAGTAATTGTGGGTGACTTCAACACTCCAATCTCCTCTATGAACCGATCAGGAAAACAGAAACTAAACAGGGACACAGGCAAACTTATTGAAGCTTTGGACCAATTGGATTTAACATACATACATACATACATACATACATACATAATATTTCATCCTAAAGCAAAAGAATATACCTTTTTCTCAGCACTTCATGGTACCTTCTCCAAAATCGGCAATATAATTGGTCACAAGACAGATGTCAACAAATACAAGATCAAACTAATTCCATGCCTCCTATCAGATCACTATGGAGTAAAAGTGATCTTCAATAGTAAGAAAAACAACAGAAAGCCCACATACACATGGAAACTGAACAATACTCAATGACACCTTGGTCAAGGAAGAAATAAAGAAAGAAATCAAAGACTTTTTAGAATTCAATGAAAATGAAGGTACAACCTATCCAAATCTATGCGACACAATGAAAGCAGTGCTAAGAGGAAAACTCATAGCCCTGAGTGCCTCCAAAAATAAACTGGAGACAGCATACACTAGCAGCTTAACAGCACACCTGAAAGCCCTGGAACAAAAAGAAGCTAATCCACCCAGGAGAAGTAGAAGACAGGAAATCATCAAACTAAGGGCTGAAATCAATCAAGTAGAAATAAAGCGAACCATACAAAGAATCAACAAAACCAGGAGCTGGTTCTTTGATAAAATCAACAAGATAGATAAACCCTTAGCCAGACTAACCAGTGGGCACAGAGACAGTATCCAAATTAACAAAATTAGAAATGAAAAGGGGGATATAACAACAGAAACTGAGGAAATTCAAAAAATCATCCGATTCTACTACAAAAGCCAATATTCAACACAACTGGAGAATCTGGAGGAAATGGACAATTTCCTAGACAGATACCAAATACCAAAATTAAATCAGGATCAATTAGATCAGCTAAACAGTCCAATAACCCCTAGAGAAATAGAAGGGGTTATAGAAAGTCTCCCAACCAAAAAAAGTACGGGACCAGATCGTTTTAGTGCAGAATTCTATCAGACCTTCAAAGAAGACCTAACACCAATACTCTTCAAACTATTCCACAAAATAGAAACAGAAGGAACACTACCCAACCCATTCTAAAAAGCCACAATTACCCTGATGACAAAACCACACAAAAATCCAACTAAGAAAGAGAACTTCAGACCAATTTCCCTTATGAACATCGATGCAAAAATACTCAATAAAATTCTTGCCAACCGAATCCAAGAACACATCAAAACGATCATCCTCCATGATCAAGTAGGCTTCATCCCAGGGATGCAGGGATGGTTCAATATATGGAAATCCATCAATGTAATCCACTACATAAACAAACTCAAAGAAAAAAACATTATTTTTTAATGATGAAAAATGTATATTTAGAATTAGCCAGCTGGACTCAGTTTAATGGTCCCAATTTTGTTGGCAACACCAAGGGCATCATAATCAGGAACCAACTGAGTATGCACTTTCTTTTCTCCTTTAGGCTTTATCAAGGTATTGACTTTGGCCACATCAGTATCATAGAATTTCTTCATAGCCTGTTTGATCTGTTGCTAATTGACCTTGGTGTCTGACTTTGAGATTGGGGGAATTTGATCATGGTGTTATGATCAAGCTTGTTTCTCATGGTATCAGCACCTCTTCCCTACAGTACCCACAGTAATTTATCTTAAAACACTTCAAGGTCTGTCATTAACATTATAAATTGTTTCCTGATTCCTTAGGGAATGATAAGCATTCAGGTATTTTTCCTTTTTTTTTTTTTTTTTTCCAGTGTTTCTACAACACTAGTGATGTTGGCAAGTCTGTCTTTATAACTTTGCCTTACTGTCCCACTCCTGGAACTTAGTAGCAGAGCCAGAAAGCTTGCTGTGTTCACTAGGAACATTGCTGGCATTGGTTCTCTCCACTCACCTTCCCTTATTCCTTCTCTTCCATTCCCTGCACCCCATCTGTGCTTGGAAAATCAGTAGGTGGAGGATGGCTGGGGAATAGAGACAGAGAGAGCATGTGTGCCCTCGAGTTACCTGTTATCTCTGAAAGCATTATTATATGTGGGAGGATAACCTCCTTTATTGGTCACCTGATTCATTAACATAAATAACTTTCTTATCTAGATCTTAGTTAACTGGCTGTGTGATGGAGGACACTTTTGCAGCTCTCTGTGCCTGACTAATCGACTTGACTGAAATAAAAATCCCATTATTTTAGGTTATCTTATTCTTTGAAGTTCTCTCATTCACTATGGAACGATTTCTTAACCTTGCAATCATTTGAGGCCTTTCATGATTCTTTGGTTATAACTGATTACATCTGTATCTAATTACATATGTAGGAGTTCATTCAAAACAATACAAATAGGCCAAATGTTTGAGCTGATACTTGAAATTTAAGGTTAATTTCTTGTCTAAGTCTGTGCTGAATTCTGAAAATACCAGCATTTTGTTATATCTGTTTTCTTTTCTCCCATTACACTAAATGTAATGATGATGTGTTCTCTGCCCTAGATATCACATAAAACCTTTTAAAAATGGAAAGTGCATTGCTTTTCTTAAGATCATATTGATCAGGCTTTTAAAATATGTTGGTCTATACCATGTGTTTTTCTTAATACTTCATTTTTAAGATGCTTTTAATTATATGTAAGTAAGTGTGTTTTCCTGTCTCTGTTAACCAAAAATAGTTTCTGGAGGAAGTATTTATTAAGGACTTTGATTTTAAACATGTTTATATAAAATATAGTGAATTAAATAAAACATCGATCATTTTCTAATGATTTACAACATGGAATAAAAAGAATTCTTTTCTGATTCTTAAGCTGTTGTTTTCTACAATCATGAAACCGATTTATTCTTAAAACTAAAACTGCATTAAACTTAATCATGGGTGATTTAAGTTTCTTAATGCATTGAACTGTACTTAACTTGGGGTAATAGTTTATTATACAATTTTATGCCATCTTGGAATTGAAAGGGGAAAGCCCACCAGTACTTGGGAAGTTGAAGCAAAAAAAAGTTTCTGAACTACATAAAGACTATGTGAAGAAACCAAAATGAAAATTTAAAAATAAACAATTTTAAAGTGTTTTAAAGAGATTGGGTCTCACTGTAGATCGGTGTGGCCTCAAAAATCACAGAGACCTGCCTTTGTCTCCTCTTCTTCCTGAGTGCTGGGGTTAAAGGTGTGCTAATTTTAATTAAAAGCATGTTTTGATTTAGTTCTAATTTTTTAAGTCTTCTAAAAGTCTGACTGGTTGGAATTAGGTATATCATTGCCTGATATCTAGATTAATTTTTATCTTTCTTAATACTTACAGCTAACTGTGTACTAGCGTTTACATTTCAGTTGTAGTTTACATGGTATACTTTTCCTCCCCACTGAATTACTTATCCTTAGCCTAAGCTGGTATTGAATAACCTAAGCCTCCTGCCTCATCCTGGGCAGCAGTTTGACTGCCAGCCTGTGTGATACCATTGGTCAGTCTTGCTTTATTTCATACCTGCTATTCTGTTTTGTTTCCTAGAACAATTTATACTATAGGGAACTCCTTTTTATTTGTTGGTTTGTTTTTAAGGCGTTTGGAACTTACTATATAGCCAAGGTGATCTTGAACTTCTTATACTTCTGCCTCTATATCCCTAGTGCTCAGATTACAGGTGGAGATGACCCACCATACCTAGGTTATATGATTTTAAGGAAAAACCCAGGTCTTATATATATTAGATAAGTATTTTACCAAGTGAGCTACATCGACAGGCCGAGATCTTCATTTACATTTCAAATGCTAAAACCTTTCTAGGTTTCCCCCCTCCCTGAAAACTCCCACCCCCTCCTCCCACCTCCTGCCTCTAAGTATATGCCCCTCCACCTGACCCACTACCACCTCTCCCTCCCTCAACCTCGACTTCCCCACACTGGGACATCTATTGACCTTCACCGGACCAAGGACCACTCCTCCCGCTAATGCCTGACAAGGCATTCCTAGGCCACACTTTTGGCTGGAACCATGTGTACCCCTTGTTTGATGGTTTAGTCCCTAGGAGTCCTGGGGCATCTGGGTGGCTGACATCATTGTTCTTTCCATGGGGCTGTAAACTCCTTCAGCTTCTCTGGACCACCCTCCAATTCTTCCATTGGGGACCTCACGCCCAGTCCAGTGGCTGGCAGCTAGCATCTGCCTCTGTATGTGTAAGGCTCTGGCAGGGCTCCTCCAGAGACAACCATGACATGCTCCTTTTGGTATGACAGGCCAAAATTTTAATGTTAATTCTCCAAGGTTTCTAATCTTAAAGACTCAACAGGCAGAATCCATAAACTCTGATGGAGTGAAAGACTCTGCATGTGGCCTTTAATCAGCCAAGCGTGCTGGTTACTGAAAGATTGAAGGCCACAGGGTTGGCACTCTTGGAACAGTTTTATATTAGTTGTCTGTTCCAGTTCCTACAGCCCAGGAGGTGTGAGAGGTGGTGTGGTTAAGCCTGGCTTTTAATTTTTCCTCTTATCTATTACATTCACCAAAGTTCCCCCCCTTCCTCTCCTCCCAGTTCCTTTTCTCACCCCATGCCCTTCCACCACTTTTCCATTTCCTTTTAGAAAAGGGCAGCCCTCCTAGGAATATCAACAAACAGGGCCTATCAAGTTGTAATAGGATTAGGCAGCTCCCATTGTATTAAAGCTGGACAAGGCAATTCAGTGGGAGGAAAGGGGTCCTATGAACAGCCAAAGGAGTCAGAGATAACCCCACCCCACCCCTGCCCCCACTGTTAAGATTCCTGCAAGAAGACCAAGCCACACAGTCATACCATATATGCAGAGGGGCTAGGTCAGCCCCTGCAGGCTCCCTGATTGCCAGTTCATTCTCTGCTATGGACCCAGGTTAGTTGATTCTGTGGCTTTTCCTGTGGTGGTGTCCTTGTCCCCTTTGACTCCTAGACTTTTTCCTCCCCCTCTTTTGTAGGATTCCCCAAGTTCTGCCTAATGTTAGGATGTTGATCTCTGCATCTGTTTCCATCAGTTGCTGAATGAGGCCTGATTACCTTTATGTCATCCTATGCTTTGTGTCTATGAGGCTAATATTTGTTGCCTTCCTTCCTTCCTTCCTTCCTTCCTTCCTTCCTTCCTTCCTGCCTTCCTGCCTTCCTGCCTTCCTGCCTTCCTGCCTTCCTGCCTTCCTGCCTTCCTGCCTTCCTGCCTTCCTGCCTTCCTGCCTTCCTGCCTTCCTGCCTTCCTGCCTGCCTTCCTGCCTTCCTGCCTTCCTGCCTGCCTTCCTGCCTTCCTGCCTTCCTTCCTGCCTTCCTTCCTTCCTGCCTTCCTTCCTTCCTTCCTGCCTGCCTTCCTTCCTTCCTTCCTTCCTTCCTTCCTTCCTTCCTTCCTTCCTTCCTTCCTGCCTCCCTCCCTCCCTCCCTCCCTCCCTCCCTCCCTCCCTCCCTCCCTTCCTTCCTTCCTTCCTTCGGTGTTTGGTTCTATCCTAGGAGTGTAGGCTTACCTAACTTCTGTTTCCTGGTTCTCCAGGCAGTGGCAGGGATGGGCTGTCTCTTAGGGCACATTCTCCAGCAATGGAGGAGTCTTCCCTTTGCTCCTCATCCTTGCCAGCATGAGCTGTCACTGTCACTTGTGTTCTTGATCTTCGCCATTCTGACAGGTGTAAGATGGACTTAGAGTCATTTTGATTTGCATTCCCTGAATCTCCTAAGGATGTTGAACATCCCTCTTTAAGTACTTTTTAGCCATTTGAGATTCCTCTGTTGAGAATTATCTGATTAGATCTGTACCCAATTTTTAAATTTGGTTATTTGGTTAGTTGTTGTCTAGTTTCTTGAATTTTTTTTATGTATTTTGGAAATTAGCCCTTTGTCAAAGGTAGAATTGGCAGACTCTCCCATTCTATAGGCTGCTGGCTTTTCCATTTGGTGCCTTAAAGAAGCCCTTAAGTTTCATGAGGTCTCATTTATTAATTGTCTTAGTACCCGCACTATTGGTGTTCTAGTCAGGAAGTTGTCTTCCTTTACTGACTACATGCCCTTGAATTTAGGGCATAGATGATCAAAATTGAGATATTATCTTGGTGGAGTTTTCCTTTGAGTATGAGGTGCCCTTCATCTCTTTTGATTAAGTTTGCTTGGAAGTCTGTTTTGTTAGATATTAGAATGACCACATCAGATTGCTTCTTGGGTCCGTTTGCTTGGAAAATAATTTTCCTACCCTTTACTCTGAGGTAATATGTCTGTCTTTGATGTTGAGGTATAAAACTGCCATTTTATAAAAAAAATTTATTTATTTTATGTATGCGAGTACACTGTCGATGTCTTCAGACAACACCAGAAGAGGGCATCGGATGCCCATTTCAGATGGTTGTGAGCCACCATGTAGTTGATGGGAATTGAACTCAGGACCTTTGGAAGAGCAGCAGCCAGTGCTCTTAACTACTGAGCCATCTCTCTAGCCCAAAATTTCCATGTTTTAAATGTAAGTTCTACTCAGCAAAAGTCTGAAAAGAACTGTAAGCCTTACTCAAGATTCTTTCTTTCTAAGGCATTTTTTCTTTTTTTTTTCATTCAGTTCTTGAGGGACTAGGTATCCCTACTCACAGACACTCACTGGAATGAGGCTTGCATTTAAAAAAAAAATCTCCTGGTAGCTAAGAAAATGTAGGCTACTCTCTGCATCCGGTACACAAATAGGGGGTAAAAAGTATTTATCTTAGCTGCATTGTTTTTCTTTTCTTCTATTCTTAAAAGCTGTCTGGGGCTTGAGAGGACTAACAGAATAAGAACACTTGTATTCTTTCTAGAATATAGGTGTGGTTCCCAGCATACACATTGATTGGGTGGCTTACAGCTCCAGAGCCATCCAGTGCCTTTTCTGGCCCCTGAGGCCACCTATGTACCACTCAGAGCCTTGGTAGGGTGTGGGGTGGTAAGTACATAAAAGTAAAGATAAATCTTTTTAAAGGTTAGCATTAAAACACTCTTGATGGTTAACTTGTCAGCTTTAATTTTAGTCTAGTAAAATATTAATTTTGGATCCTTCTATTGTACAAAAGAGTATTGGAAATAATTTGATATGTTTGCCAACTAGTGATTGTTTATTTGGATTGATATTTGGAGCATATATGGAGGCTCATGCCTATAAATCTCACTACTTGGGAGGCTGAAGCAGGAGGATTGCCACAAATTGAGATAAAAAGAATGAGAACTTGTCTCAGGGCTAGCATGGGTATTTATTTACTATATTAGATCAACATTTTTAAACTAAACTAATGCTTATATTCATATTTTAAACTCTGAAATGCCCTTCCATATTTTAGGAATATTAAAGGTATATTTTTATTGAGACCCTGTCTCAGGAGAGAAAGGAATGTGCTTCTGTCAGGTTTTGTACATGTGCTTATAGGTATACAATACAAACTGAACTTTCAAAGTAGGTGATGTCACACTGTTAAGTCGTTTGCTTTTGCTTTTTTTAAGTTTAGTTTCCATGTGTTCATCATGATGGTGGCATTTCTGGGATCAGAGGATAGGTTTGAGAGTTACCATGTGGTTCTGGTCATGGAACTCAGGTTTACAATTGGTGGCAACTGCTGTTTTTAGCCACTGAGCCATCTTGTGTCTTGGTTCATTTTTCAGTGCTGGACTCAGCCTGTAGGATCTTCTCTGTTGACACTGACTCACAGTTTGGCAAACCCTGCTTCAGAATAAGACTCCTCCAGCTAATGCTGCCATATGCTTCCAGCAGGAAAATGCCACACTTGTGACAGTGAGGAAGCTGTTTGCCCCTGAATTAACGCTAGCTCTTAAGACTGGCCTTGGAGCGGAAGAACAAGACCAAAGAATATACACAGTTGCTGGGTAGAGGGTAGAGATGGAGTGAGAATGGAGTTAAGATGTCTTATAACTGTAAAGCCATTCTGTCTCAAAGTTTCTACACCTCCCGTCTTCCAAGTGATTTCATGTATTTTGAGGATTGAGAGAAATAAAGATCAAATCTCCCCTTAATGAAAAAGTAAGAAGTGGAGGTGGGTGAGAATGCGAGAGAGCAGTTGCATCAGAGTTAGATTTATATGACATATTTATTCACTGAATGGTGACTAAATTTCTATGGCTCTGTTAACATTGAGGAAGCATTTCCATGTCGTGGGTTTACAGTAATAACGATTGAAGAAGTCACCTAGATTGAAAGCAAGGTTAGTAAGAAAAAGAAGTGAACAACAACAGAATCATCACTGAAGCTCTGAGGACTTCTTTTTCTATAAAATAGTTGTTAAATTATCCTCAGATCCCCAAAATAAGGGAGCTGTTACTTTAGAGATCTTAACATATTTACATCGTGGTCCAGGTAGTGGTACAGTAGGTAAGTGTGTGTCATGCAGATAGTCTGACTTCAGTTCCTTCCTGTAATTCCAGTCTGAAAGATAGATCTCTGGGGCAGGCAAGCTTCAGGTCTTGGGGCTAGGGCTGGGGTAGGCGGTGTGGGGGAGAAAGAGACCCTGCCTTACAGTAGAGTCACTGGGGAAGCCCCAGGTGTCAACCTCTAGCCTCCACATGAATATGTGGACACACATGGAAGTGTATACACAAGATTACACATTGTATGGTAATTACGGAACATAATTCTACAAAGTACACTGTTGCTGATTTCTCCTGCTTGGGTGCTTTGGATAACAGTGTTGCTAAAATATCAGTAAGAGTTCAGGCCTTAATCACAGTTTAGCCTTACTCTTTTCCTTTTTGTGAGACAGGTTTCATGTAGATGAGGATGATCTTGAGCTCGTAATCTTCTCACTGATACCGGCCACTTGTCACCCAGCCTAGTCAATCTCAGGTTTTTGATGTTATATTTTTCTTTTTAAATTATGTGAAAAAAAATATGTGTATATGTATGTGTCAGTGTGTGAGTTTGTGTGTGTATGAGTTCAGTGCCCTCAAAAGTCAGAGAGGGCACCAGCTCCCTTGCAGCTGCAGTTATGTGGGTGTCAGGTCCTCTGCATGTTCTTAACTGCTGAGCCTTCTTTCTGGCCTCCCAGTCTCAGGATTCTGGAACACAGCCTCTGTGCTCTCAGAAAAGACTTCCCAGAAGATTTCACCTCAGTGATGCTGGTCTCTTAATCACCACTAATTTCTTAGATCCAGCTAACCAGCACTAATAGTCTCAGTAATGCAAAGGTTTTGCTTTAATAATTCTGGTATCTTGTTAATCATAGCCGATTCTTCAGTCTCAGCTAACAGAAACCACAGAATCTTCACAATCAAAATAGCAAAGGCCCTGATAAGAGTCTTTAATTTTCCCTCTGAAATTTCACAAGCCAGGCCTCCATCTTCTGCACTGTTCTCAACATTATCTTCCAAACTCCCACACAACATCCCACAGAGCTCTTAACACCAAATGGATCTTCTAGCCCAAAGTTCTAAAGTCCTTCCACCGTCCTCCCCAAAACATGGTCAGGTTGACACAGGAATACCCATTCTTGGTACCAACTTCTGTATTAGTCAGGGTTCTCTAGAGTCACAGAATTTATGCATAGTCTCTATATATAGTAAGAGAATTTGTTGATGACTTACAGACTGTAGTCCAACTCCCCAACAATGATCAGCAGCAGCTGTGAATGGAATTCCAAGGATCTAGCAGTTATACAGTCCCACAAGGAAGGCAGGTGAAGAAGAGAGTTAATCTTCCTTCTTCCAATGTCCTTATTTAGGTCTCCAGTAGAAGGTGTGGTCCAGATTAAATGTGTGTGCCACCATGGCTGATCTGGGACTTGCTTTGTCCCAGATGACCTTGAACTCATAGATCTCTCTGCCTTACTTGGTCTTCTGGAATTCATAACCATTATGCCTCAAAATCTCCATGCTAAAATCTAGGTCCAAAAGTTGTATCTTCCAGCCACCAGATTAGGATCACAGGTGAGCCTTCCAATTCTGGATTGTAGTTTATTCCAGATATAGTCAAGTTGACAACCAGGAATAGCCACTACAGGTTCTTATCCCCTAAGGAAATAGAAGTCATTTAAAAACTCCCAACCAAAAGCCCAGGGCAAGATGGCGTCAGAATTCTTTCTCCCAAACCTTCAAAGAAGAGCTAATACCAACATTCCTCAAACTATCCCATAAAATAGAAATATAAAGAACCCTACCTAATTCATTCTATGAAATCATAGTTACTCTGGTACCTAAACCATACAAAGACCCAACAAAAAAGGAAAATTTCAGACCATTTTCACTTATTAATATCATAAAATTCAAGCAAAGCAAATCCAATAACCCATCAAAAACATCATTCACCACAACCAAGTAGATATCATCAAAGGGATGCAATGTTGGTTCAATATACAGAAATCTATTAATGCAATCCACTATATAAACAAAAAAAAATCTCATGATTATCTCATTAGATGCTGAAAAAGCATTTGACAAAATACAATACCCCTTCATGTTAAAAAGTATTTGAGAGATCAGTAATTCAAGTCCCATATGTAAACATAATAAAAACAACATATATATATATATACATATACATATATATATGTATATATAGACATATATATATATGTGTGTGTGTGTGTGTGTGTGTGTGTGTACATATATACACACACCCAACAGCCAATATCAAATTAAATGCAGAGAAACTTGAAGCAATTCCACTGAAATCAGGGATAAGACAAGGCTGCCTACTCTCTCCATATCTATTCAATATAATACTCGAAGTTCTAGCTAGAGCAATAAGAAAACAAAAGGAGATCAAGGGGATACAGATTGGCAAAGAAGAAGTCAAGGTATCACTATTTGCATGATAATATACAAAATTAACCCCAGAATATCTACCAGAGAACTTCTACAGCTGATAAACAACTTCAGCAAAGTGACTGGATATAAAATTAACTCAAATCAGTAGCCTTCCTTTGTACAAGTGATAATTGGGCTAAGAAAGAAAATAGGGAAACAACACCCTTCACAGTAGTAACAAATACTATAAAATATCTTGGGGGTAACTCTAACCAAACAAGTGAAAGATCCGTATGACAAGAACTTCAGGTCTTTTAAGAAAGAAATTGAAGAACTCAGAAAATGGAGCGATCTCTGATGCTCATGGATTGGTAGGATTAACATAGTAAAAGTGGCCATCCTACCAAAAGCATTCTACAGATTCAGTGCAATCTCCATAAAAATCCCAACACCATTTGAAAAATATCAAAAGACCAACTCTCAGTTTCCGATAGAAAAACTAAAAAGACCCAGGATATTGAAAATGATTCTCAACAATAAAAGAATCTCTGGGGGAATCACCATCCCTTACTTCAAGCTGCACTATTACTCCAAGCAATAGTGATAAAAACTGCATGGTACTGGTACAGAGACAGACACGTTGATCAATGGAATAGAATTGAAGACTCAGAAATAAAACCTCACACTTTTGGACAATTGATATTGTCAAAGAAGCCAAAAATATTCATTGGAAAAAAGTAAAAGCATCTTCAATAAATGGTGCTGGTCTAACTGGTAGTCTGTATGTAGAAAATGAAAATAGATCCATAGTTGTCTCCTTGCACAGAGCTCAAGTCCAAGTGAATCAAGGACCTCGACATAAAACCAGATAAGATAGAAGAGAAAGTGGGAAAGAGCCTGGAACTCATTGGCACGAGAGTGAGGTGGTTGGCAAGAGAGAAGCCCTGAGGGCCATCAGAGTGAAGGGAAGTATTCAACCTGGGGAGGGGGGAGTGGAAGTGGGGGACTCTCTAGAAATTTCTAGAGACCTGGTAGGTGAAAGACTCTCAGGACTCAAAGGGAGGGAGTGACCTTAGATGAAATGCCTAACAGTGGGTGGGAGAGGGGATTCCTAGAGTCTACTTCCAGTGGAAAGATAGGGCATCAAGAGGAGGGATGGGGTTACTTTCCCTCAGTCAAAAAACACTAACCTAGAATTGTTCCTGTCTGAAAGAACTGCAGGGACAAAAAATGGAGAAGAGACTGAGGGAGAGGATTCATCTCAAGGTGAGGCTCCAAAGCCTGACACTATTACTGATGCTACGGTGTGCTTACAGACAGGAGTCTAGCATGCTTGTCCTCCGAGAGGCCCAACAAGCAGCTGACTGAGACAGAAGCAGATATGTACACCCAACCATTGGACTGAAATTGGGCACCCTTGTGGTTGAATTAGGGAAAAGCTGGAAAAGGCTGAAGAGGGCAATTCTATAAGAAGACCAGCAGTCTCAACTATCCTGGACCCCTAAGATCTCTCAGACACTGAGCCACCAACTAGGCAGCATACACTAGCTGGTCTGAGACCCCCATACATATACAGCAGAGGACTGCCTGGTCTGGCCTCAGTGGGAGAGGATGTGCCTAACCCTGGAGAGACTTGAGGCCTAAGGGAGTAGGAAGGTGTTGTGGGGGGTTGGGAGTGGGGAGTTGGGAACATTCCCTTGGAGATGGGGAGGAGGAACTGGATGAGGAACAGTGGGAGGGTGGACTGGGAGGATGGAAATGACTGGACTGTAAAAAAATAAATAATAATTTTAAAAAGTTAGCAACTATACTTTTAAAGTTAATGAGGTAAAATGTCATGTACCCCAAGGCTGGACTCAGACTCCATTTGTAGCTAAGGATGACTTGATCCTTTTACCTCTACCTCCTAATTGCTATCATAACACACAGAACATTTATAACTTTAGCTATTATTATTACCAGATGGAAATATGTTATAGTGACAGTTTTGATTTTATTCAAATAGGTCCTCATAATAGTAAAGTGTGGATGCTTTTAGCATTTCAATTTTGCAGATTTGGAATATGTGGATGACTGGGTAATATGGAATAAGACACTCAGGTAATATATATAGGGTGTTATTTCAGTGTATACTGATAATCTGTTTATTTATGAATGACGAATCTCATACACCTCAGGCTGACTTGAAACTATGTAGATGAGGCTGACTTTGAACTCCTGCTTCTTTTGCCTCTACCTCCCAAGTGTTGGGGTTACAAATGTGTACCACCCATGCCAAAATTCAATGTATCCTTTAAAATAATTTCTGTTCATGTAGAATTATTATATACATAGTACATCTTAAGTCCTTGATGTCTTCTGTGTTTTGCTTGTATAGTAGACTGAAATAATCTCTGATTTCTGTAGCTTCACTAAAGGCATATGACTTTTACCACAGAAGTTGGAGTAGAGAATGATTATGCTTCGCTTGCATTTAAAATAGAATAGAGTATAAAGGAGCTCAGTGCTCTAAATCTCACGTCTTCTACTTATTCACTGTGATTGTTTACATTCATTATTGCTTAATAGGAAGAGCTGAGAGTTCGTACATTGAAAATACTTGTGAATCCCTGAGGTGCTACAGGAATCTAATTACAATGTCTCCTTAATATAGTTTTGAAGTATTTCCCCTTTTGTATTCAGAACATCCTGTTTTAAAGTATACTGTGTTGTATATTTCTCCTAGTCAGAGCTGACTTTTTAAAACTTTATTTATTGATCTTTGCTCCTATGACTAAGTAGGCAGGCGCAGACAGGTAGGCAAGGATCACCAGAGTAGAAGATCGCTTAGGACATGGCCCACCAGGCCTCCACCTGCACCAGGAGCTGAGCAGTGCCACAGTCGTCTGTGTACTTGCCCTGTCAGGGGACATCTGCTCTGCAGTGAGTCCCTCGATGAGAGGTGAGGCCACCATCTTCACTCTTGCGACTGAGCGGGCTGGTGCAGCCAGGAACGCAAAGAACACCCGAGAGTAAGATCACTTGGGACTCATCTACCAGGGCCCCACCTGCTCCCAGGAGCTGGGTAGCCCCACAGTACTCTGTGCCAGGGGAAAGCCGGTCACCCCAAGGGTGCTGAGATAGGCTTGCAGGCACACAGGAGGGACAAGCAGCAGCCAGCAACAGCAGAACCAGCTAAATCAGAGATAACCAGATGGCAAAAGGCAAACATAGGAATGTTACTAACAGAAATCAAGGCAATATGGCACCATCCGAACCCAATTCTCCACAACAGTAAGTTCTGGATACCCCAGCACGCCAGAAAAGCAGGATTTGGATTTAAAATCACAGCTCATGATGCTGATGGAGGGCTTCAAGAAGGACATAAAATAACTCCCTTAAGAAATACAGGAGAACACAAGTAAACAGGGAGAAGCCCTTAAAGAACTACAGAAAAACACAACAAAACAGGTGAAGAAATTGAACAAAATCATCCAGGATCTAAAAATGAAGGTAGAAACAATAAAGAAATCACAAAGGGAAACAACTCTGGGCATAGAAAACCTAGGAAAGAAGTCAGGAGTCATGGATCCAAACATCAACTACAGAATACAAGAAATAGAAGACAGAATCTCAGATGCAGATGATACCATAGAAAACATTGACACAACGGTCAAAGAAAATGTAAAATGCAAAAAGCTCCTGATTCAAACATCCAGGAAATCTAGGACAAAATGCAAGAGCAAACCTAAGGATTATAGGTATAGAAGAGAGTGAAGATTTCCAACTTAAAGGGCCAGTAAATGTCTTCAACAAAATTATAGAAGAAAACTTCCCTAACCTAAAGAAAGAGATGCCCATGAACATACAAGAAGCCTAAAGAACTCCAAATAGATTGGACCAGAAAAGAAATTTCTCTTGTCACATAATAATTAAAACACCAAATGCAAAGTGGCCAGATATAAAATTAACTCAAGTAAATCAGTAGCCTTTCTACACTCAAAGGATAAACAGACTGAGAAAGAAATTAGGGAAATGACACCCTTCACAATAGCCACAAACAATATAAAGTATCTTGGTGTGACTCTAACCAAACAAGTGAAAGATCTGTATGACAGAAACTTCAAGTCTCTGAAGAAAGAAACCAACAAAAACCTCAGAAGATGGAAAAATCTTCCGTGCTTGTGGACTGGCAGGATTAATATAGTAAAAATGACCATCTTGCCAAAAGCAATATACAACAGATTCAATGCAATCCCCATAAAAATCCCTACTCAATTCTTCATAGAGCTAGAAAGAACAATTCTTACATTCAACTGGAATAACAAAAAATCCAGGATAGCTAAAACTATTCTCAACAGTAAAAGAACTTCTGGGGGCGTCAGTATCTGCGACCTCAAGCAATACTTCAGAGCAATACTGTTAAAAACTGCATGGTATTGGTACAGTGACAGGCAGGTAGCTCAGTGGGATAGAATTGAAGACCTAGCAATGAACCAACACACCCATCATTACTTGATCTTTGACAAAGGAGCTACAACCAACCAGTAGAAAAAAGATAGCCTTTTCAACAAGTGGTGCTGGTTCAACTGGAGGTCTGCATGCAGAAGAATGCAAATCGATCCATTCTTATCTCCTTGTACTAAGCTCAAGTCCAATTGCATTAAGGACCTCCACATAAAACCAGATTCACTGAAACTAACAGAAAAGAAACTGGGGAAGAGCCTTGAGCACACGGGCACAGGGGAAAATTTTCTTAGCACAACACCAATAGCTTATGCTCTAAGATCAAGAATTGACAAATGGGACCTCATAAAATTACAAGCTTTCTGTAAGGCAAAGGACACTGTCAATAGGACAAAAAGGCCGGCAACCAACAATTTGGGAAAAGTTCTTTACCAACCCTACATCTGACAGAGGGCTAATATCCAATATATACAAAGAACTCAAGAAGTTAGACTCGAGAGACCAAATAACCCTATTAAAAATGGGGTACAGAGCTAAACAAAGAATTTTCACCTGAGAAATATCGAATGGCTGAGAAGCTCCTAAAGAAATGTTCAACATCCTTAGTCATCAGGGAAATGCAAATCAAAACAACCCTGTGATTTCCCTCACAGAATGGCTAAGATAAAAATCTCAGGAGACAGCAGGTGCTGGTGAGGATGTGGAGAAATAGGAACACTCCTCCACTGCTGGTAGGATTGCAAGCTGGTACAACCACTCTGGAAATCAGTCTGGCAGTTCCTCAGAAAACTTGGCATGACACTACTGGAGGACCCTGTTATACCACTCCTGGGCATATACCCATAGGATTCCCCAGCATGCAATAAGGACACATGCTCCACTATTTTCATAGCAGCCCTATTTATAATTGTCAGAAGCTGCAAAGAACCCAGATGCCTCTCAACAGAGGAATGGATATAGAAAATGTGGTATATTTACACTATGAAATACTACTTAGCTATTAAAAACAATGAATTCATGAAATTCTTAGGCAAATGGGTGGAACTGGAAAATATCTTCCTAAGTGAGGTAACCCAGTCACAAAAACAACACACATGGTATGCACTCACTGATAAGTGGATATTAGCCCAGAATTTCGGAATACTTAAGAAACAATTCACATATCAAATGATGCCCAAGGAAAAGGAAGGATAGGCCCCTGGTCCTGGAAAGGCTCTGTGCAGCAGTGTAGGGGAATACCAGGACAGGGAAGCAGGAGGGGGTTGATTGGGGAATGGGGGTGGGGGGTTTGGGGGATGGGGGGCGGCGGCGGAGAGGGCTTATAGGATTTTTTGGGGAGGGGAGAACCGGGAAAGGGGAAATCATTTGAAATGTAAATAAAGAATATATCTAATTAAAAAAACAAAACAATTACTCTATTAAAAAACTTTATTTCTTTTATTTTGTGTATGTGTGGGTGTGTGTAGTCACATGTGCATTTATGTAGCATAGCAAATGAGTAGAGATCTGAGGATTACTTTATAGAATCCTTCTCTTCTTCCACAACATGAGTCCTATAGACTGAACATCAGGGTTGGTGGTAAGTGCCCTTATTCTTTTATTTTTCTCCTGTATTAGTGCCTTTTTTGTCTTTATTTCTTTTTTATTATTTACTGTTGTGTATTCATGTGTACATGGAAGCCACAGTTGATTTCAGGTGTTTTTCTGTTACTCTGCAGTTTACTTATTGAAGCAGAATCTCTTGCTGAACCTAGAGCTCCCCAATTCCATCTAGTCTTGATGGTCAGCTTGTCCTGGGGGGTCCCCTGTCTCAGTTTGTAACAGCTGGGATTACAGGAGCCACTACCTTTGCCTGGATTCTGGGGATCTGAACTCTAGTCTTATGCGGCATTCACTTTATCCACTGAGCCATTTCCACTGCTGTTTGGTCTACAGTCACTTTTCAGATTTCATTTGCTTTCTGTACTGGGCATTGTAGAACTATGAATTGGCTTTGTTATATACTGGCATGTCCCTCAGCAGGTAGAACTGGTACATGAAGACCAGTACTTTTAGAGTTGACAGCCCTTGTAGGAGGTAGTAATGGTGGTCCCTTTGCACTGTCTTCACAGTTCCACTTAAAAATTTGAACTTTCTAGTGATTGCTTGGAGGGTTGCCAGTCCTTACAGTGTGCGCCCCTAGGATGTATTGAGCTATGGGAGAGCATAACACTGGACATGACTGAGGGGCCAAATGGTCAAAACTGCAAGTGGCCAGTGTCCAAGATTGAAGTCAGTGGCTTGGCCTTGATGGTATGGTCATTATAGCCATCTGTGTATGCCACTGGCCGGGAAAGCATTCAGGTTCCAGTGCACTAAAAATACAGTCTGCTCCAGCATCAACAAAGGACAATACCCTTTGTGTATTGGAGGGTGGGGTGAGGAACCGATGATTAATGAGCTCAACCAGAGGTCTCCAGTGTTCTTGGGTCTCTTAATAAATTGATATATTGGCCCCACCCCTAGGATATTCTCAGCCATGGATCCCTATATGCTGAGGTCCAAAACATTTGTTTACATTTGGAGAGTGCTGGGAACCCTTCTGTGGTAGCCCTGCCAAGTAATAGGCCATGGGAAGCACGCTGCAGCTCTGAGCTCTGAGGCCTATTGTTTTAGCACAGGACACACACTGCTTCTCAAATGACCTGGCATTGTGTGTGTGTGTGTGTGTGTGTGTGTGTGTGTGTGTGTTATATATGAGAGATTGATTGATTTATTACCTGACTTGGGCATTCTTACTCTTGGTCTATCCATATTAAGTCCATGTAGGAATTTCCTTTACTCATAGTTTCTAGTGGTCACCATCATCAGCCTGTACCAGCTGCACTCATTAGTGATTCTCCATTTAGTGATCTTGGGACATGTAGGCACTGCTTTAAATGGTAGGTGGTAACAGAGGCTAACTTCATCTCCTCCACCATCAGAGTTGAAAATCCAGTGCTTGCCATGCTGTTTCTCTTGGAGGAGGTCTGAGTGAGGTTGCACTCTACGTGGCTCTCCGTTTCTTTCTCAGCTTGCAGCTCTCAACGTCATCAGAGTCATCTCAAAGCCAAGCTTTCTGAGCTTTCAGTCTAAACGGCCAGCTTGCTTTCTCTGCAGTCGCTTTGCTCCTCTCCCAGCGCTTCGGCTGGGAGAAGGTCCACTAGGAATTCAGGAATCTCTCCCAGGACTGAGGAATCCAGTTCAGTTCGTGGGTTCTGTTGTTTTGTTTTGAGGGTTTTGGTTGTTTGTTTTGTTTTGTTTTTGCACAACAGTTGTACCCTGCTCATTGTGTTAGATATGAATGAGATCTGTGTTTCAGTGCCAGGAAAAGAAGAAGGTCACAGAACATTTGGAGGTTGAGGATTCTGTGAGGTGCAGAGAGCAGCTAAGACCCACAGTGTTCACCAGTGTATAGGATGGTTATCGGGCAGTCGTCGGCAGGTCCTCAGGCATACAGGCAGATATAGGCACACACGCACAGGCCTGCAGACAAACACACACAAGAAGGTTGGCAAAGCATAGGTCTCTGTCTTCTGACCTCAAGCCACATTTATAAAGAATCACACAAAAGTGGCACTCTGCCAAGAATAGTTATATAACATTACATCACTGTTTACTTTGGGGTTCCTGGACATGAACTATCAGCCATTTTATGCTGACTCATCGATCCCATATCCAGTCTCAGCCATGTTTTAACTGACTCATCCCTGATACCCATATCAGTGCTGTGTTGTTTAAACAGAAGCTGGCCCTTACAGTTTCCTGTTTCCAACATACTTGTTTGTTAATGTCCAAGAGGTTTGGGTTTAAGCTGTCATAGGTTTTATCATAGTTTAGACGTTCATTTCAGTTTTTTTGAAAACTAGCTGGTAGGAAATTAGATGTATAAACAAATACCCTGTGTACTTGAGTGATTAGTTCATAAAAGAGAAGTTAATCTCATTTGCAGATTTTTTTCAACTAGGTATGTCAGTTATGTTTGGTACAGTGAAACAATTTCACATTTTCTAGCTGAAAGTTGAGTATGAACACAGTTGGAATTAAAACGTTTTAATGTTTTTCTACCAGTGTTTCTTGGAGTTAGTTTGATGACTCATTGTTGGTTTTAGCTCCAAAGTGAAATATAGCAGAATTGCAGGGAGAAGGAACAGATGTTCTTTAAGTTTCAGAATCAGAATACAGGGTGATAGGATGATGCAAAAAGCTGTAAACACTACTGTTCCCATAGTGACGATGGCTGAGCAGAAGGATGAATGAAGTAAAGCAGCGGCCACATTGTATGTGCATCATCAGATGTTACTAAGGAGATGAGATGTCTAGAGTGATAGAGCTACAAGAAATGGAAATACTCTTGTTTGGGACTTCACTGTTGAAGACAGTTTTGTTCATTTGAATTCTACTCATCCTGGATCCCTGTGTTACCTTCTTTAGATTCACATAAGGTGAGCTCAGGCGTCCCTGCAGTTAGCAGACCGACCGACAGCATCCCTTCTCAGTGCACCTCTGCAGGCCATTGTTGCCTTTCCTGCTCGGGACCGTCACTCCTGGATACTCTGTTTTAGGCATGACCTACCCTAGCATAGCATCAATCTCCTATTTATGGATTTCTGATCATGTCATGTATTAACTTTACATTAATTTTTGTATTTTAAAAATCAGCAGTCTAGCAAATAGGAAGTTCTGTCAGATTTTCTCCTTCCATTGTACTTTTATTTCCCCTAACTACTTCTTCTAAGTAATGATGTGTTTACAGTTCTCTTGTCCTGCAATTTTATGTATGTTCTTTGGTGACTTCTATGTCTCAAATCTTACGTGGTGATCAAAACAAACTGTTGGAGATGGCATATAAAAATTAAGATTCTTTGCTTGTTCTTGACTTAGCATCTAATGGAAGGGCTATTTTCCTAACATAACGTGTTTTCATTAACTGTGGAGTCTGAGATGAGATGTGTTAGGTGCTTAGAATTGGCTGTAAGTGTCACAAGCTGAGGAAGAACTTTGAACTGGGGCAGTTGGGAAAGGAGTCACAAAGAAAGCCAGAACTATTTTTGCTTTACTGATTATATGGGTGATAGGTTGTGATTGCAGGTTTGCGGGGCTTTCCCTGTTTTACTCCTGTGAGAGTAGAGAGTGCTTGGCATTATAAAAAGTACAAAAACTTTATTTGGTACAAGAAGTAGTAGTTGAGTAGGAACAAATGTTTATTCAGGGAAATAATAGATAAAAGTGAAGGGGTAACGCGTTAGAGAAGTGAGGGCGTATGTAGTGGTGCCCGGTGTAATACTCAGACAGTTCTGGGTCAGCGCAGTAGTACACACACTGGAGCTAGACGATCGATCCAAGTGTAGGGAGAACACGGATGGCTGATTGATAGTTCTTTTTTTAGATTTTGTTGTGTTATTGGTGGTGGTTTTGTTTTGAGACATTGTCTTGCAATGTTTCTCACGTTGGACTTGAACTTGGTACATAGCTTGAGCTGGACTTAAACTCTTAATTTTTCTGCCCCTGCCTTTTAAGTGCTAGGATTAGAGGTGTTTTACTATGCCAGACTCCTGTGAATAATGCAACAGTTAGTATTTATATATCCAAAGATTTGTAAAGAATGCTGTCAAAATACAATATAAAAACTTAAAGTAGGGACTGGAAAGATGGTTCAGTAGGCAAAAGGCCATACACACTGTACAGCCAGAGTTCATACCTGGAGCCCACATAAAGTAGGAGGGAGTTAAATCCACCAAGTTGTCTTCTGATCTTCACATGTACACTACAGTACGTGTGTGTGTGTGTGTGTGTGTGTGTGTGTGTGTCCATCTGTATGTCCCTCATCACACTCAGTTCATCATCATCATCATCATCATCATCATCAATAAAGATAAAAGTTGATAAACAGGTAAAGAGTATGCTACATGATTAGAGCTTGCAGACTAAAGTTGGTTTGGGGGAACAATGAAAAAAAGGTTTGGAGTTTGGGGTTCAGGAGGTACACTTTAGATTTAGTAGATACTAATGCCATGATACAATAGCATGATCAATATTGTGAGTAGTGTTTAGAGCCCAGTGCCATAGACAGGATGACGGAAGCCCTCAGGAGCACTCATGCCCATGAGGCGCAGTGGGAGCTTCGAAGTTCTTAAGTGCTTCAGAGTCAGAGGGCCCCTGCTGGTCTGGGTTCTGACAGTGCCTAGTGATATGAAGGCCTAGACTACTGCACTGCTGTAGACTATGTAAACACTGTATACTTGGGCTGCACTAGTCTTTCTTCAAGATCGAATTAATCTTAGTTTATAGTAACCTTTTTATAGTCTACATTAAAGAACTTAGAATTTCAGTGTATGAATATTTTGCCTTCATGTATGTATGTATGTATGTATGTATGTATGTACATGCCTGATGCTCACATATCTAGAAGGGGAGTGGGGACTCAGACCCCTTGGAACTGAGTTACAGATGGTTTGGAGCCACTGTGTTGATGCTGGGAATCCAGCCTGGGGCCTCTGTAAGAAGAGCAAGTGCTTTAACACTGCCATCTTTCCTTTGTGAACTCTTTCAAGTTACTTTTATTTTTCTGACTCACTTTGGTTATATAGCAAGAATTTTACCTACTAAGCTAATTTGTAGAAAAATTTAAATTGTATTCATGTGTATGTGTGTGTCACTGCCCTCAGAACAATCTCCAGCCCCTATTTTCTTTCCTGTTTTTGCAGTAGAGTCTTTGTTTGCAGCTTGGGCAGCCTGGAAGCCATGAAGCCCTGGGTGACTTGAGAAGTACGGCAGCCCTCTTGCTCTCACTGCCAGCAGGCTGGGGACATGTAAGCCACCGGTCCCAACTTCACACATTTACTAACATGTTTTACTTGTGTGGCTGGAGCTTAGAACAAATACACAGCTGGACAAAAGATGTCTGTATATATTTAACTTGTAGGCTTTTTTCTGTTTATCTTTATAATTTATTTACTTAGCTACTTAATTTTAAAATTACACATATGTATGTGTCAGTGCAAATGAGTGCCGGTACCCTTGGAGGCCAGAGGTATTGGATCCTCCTGGAACTGGAATTTTGGGAGTTATGAACCCCCTGATAGATATTTGGTGAGAACTGTACATATTCTAAACTACTGAGCTGCCTTTCCAGCTGTGGGGGTTTTGTTGGTTTGGTTTTGAGAAATGGTCTCTGCCTTATCTAGACCTGGCTGGTCTGGAATTCACTTTATAGACCAGGATGGTAATCCTCTGCTTCCTGTTACCGGGTTAAAAGTCTCCACATCTGTCCCTGAGATGCTTTTAAAATATATTTAAATACAGTTAATAAAATCATTTAGGGCCGGGTGGTGGTGGCGCATGCCTTTAATCCCAGCACTTGGGAGGCAGAGGCAGGCGGATCTCTGAGTTCGAGGCCAGCCTGGTCTACAGAGTGAGTTCCAGGACAGCCAGGGCTATACAGAGAAACCCTGTCTCGAAAAAACCAAAAAAAAAAAAAAAAAAAAAAAAAAATCATTTAGGAAATGGAAAATATGCATCTATAACTGTGACTGTGAGTTTCTGAACTTTTTTTTTTTTACACAATTTAAACTTTTTTTAATAATCTAAGATGCAAAGATGCACATTAACAGTGCTCTGAAAAGGTTTAGGATTGTCATCCTGCCTTCTGCCTTTACATCCTGTTCCCCTGGAAGGTTTTATGTTGGCTTTCGTGCTCAGATTATACCCAGGGCTTTGCATATGCTAGGCAAGGGCTTTGCCTCTACACTGCATCCCCAGCATTGGGAAGGCCTTCTGGGGCATTAGCACACAAGGAGCTAGAATCTCCTATGATAGAGAGACTTTTGCTGGAGGCTGGTTTTTGCTGTTTCTGAAATATTCTCTTGTAGAGCAGGCTGGCCTTAAACTCACTATGTAGCTGAGGATGACCTTGGACTGAATCATATCTGTAGCCTTAAATTTTTTAAAAACTACTTTTAATAAGGATTCTCAAATGCTTCAATCCTCCTTCTAACCCACCATCCAAAGGTAGGGGAGAAAAGATGGTAAATAGGACAAGAGAATGTGGACCTATTCAGAAGTAGTTCATTGGGGCAGTTCCAATCTCCGTTGTCAGAATACCAAACATGAATCAGCAGCAGTGTCACGATCTAGCCTAAACGCCAGGAGAAGTTCTCTGTTGAGCCTCTCTCAGTGAAGTGGAGATCAGCAAAGGCACGAGACCTGTGAAGTGTCACCAAGCTAGCTATGCCAGCATGCCTTCACTGTCTGTTGAGTTCTAGTTATACTCTCCCCAAACATTAAGTCCTCCCACAGGTCTCAAAAAACAACAACAACACCACATGTGTCTGTGTCACATGACACAGCCAGAAACTTTCCCCTTCACATACCCTCAGTTTTTCCATAGGGTTTTTTAGTATTTTTTCTAGTTCTTTAAAGAATATCATTGGAATTTTGAGGGAGATTACCTTGAATCTGTCAATGATTTTTAATGGCGATATAGTCATTCTATTGTATTAATGCTACCTTACTGTGAACATCTGGGATCTTCAGTCTCTTAAACCGTCTACTTCCTTGTTTAAGAAGTATGTGTGTATGAGAGAGGGGAGTTAGGAAGGAGGGAGGGGGGCAGAAATTATTGTGAATTGTATTTTTTCCCCCTTAGGGTCATATGGTTTGTAAAAATGCTACTGATTTTTGCATACTAATATGGTATTCTGGTATTTTATTGAAAGTATTTTTAAAATCTAAGAGCCTTCTAATAGTATAGGGTCGTATTTTGTGAAGTAGATCATTTGGCTTCTGCATGCACTTTACTCCTTTCCTGTTTGTATTCCTTTATTTCTTTCATTCTCTTGGTTTATTGCCCTAAGATCTCTAGTGAAGAGTAGGACATCTTGTCTTTTCTGATGGCAGAGGAACTAAACAGTTAATGTAATGTTGACTAGAGATTTTCCCCCAAATATAGCCTTGATTATGCTGAGGTGTGTCCCTTCTGTTTGTTCAGAGCTTTTACGATGAAGGGATATTGAGCTTTGTAAAATGGCTTATCTGTGTCGTTTGAGGTAATGGGTGCTGTCTGTCTGAGTCTTTGCACCATACTGTACTTCGTGGGGAGTGTGCGAATCTATGGAATAAAATAAGTTTGATAGTAGTACTTGATCCTTTTGCATATACTTTTACTTTGGTTTGCAAGCGTTTTAATATGTTTTCTTGTGTTTATGTTCATTAGTGAAATTAGTCTGTTGTGTTTATAATTATACTCCATTGTGTCAGAGTATATAGGGTATGAGATACTGATTGGCTTTTCCTACATGTGTTGAGATTCGCTTGTGCCCTCTCTGTTCTAAAAGACGGTTTTGTTAGATACAGTAAGTCATTAAACACTCTGTCTCTCTGTCTCTCTGTCTCTCTCTCTCTCTCTCTGTCTCTCTGTCTCTCTCTCTCTCTGTGTCTGTCTCTCTCTCTGTTTGTGGGTGGGTGGGTGGGTGGGGTGGATTGTGAGTTTTGGTATACATGTAGGGAGTCAGTTTTGTCTTTCCATCACTGGAAATCTGGTGGGATCTGATTCCAGTCATCAGGCTTCATGCAAGTGCTTTTACTTTCTGAACTTTCTCAGTTGCCCTCATTTTTTTCCTGCTGGGTCTTATAATATGAATATAGCATTTCTTTGACTTTGTCCTCTGTTCTTGATTAACATACTCTCTTTTGGCCTGGTCTATTGCTGATCTTCCTTTGCTTTTTGTTTGATTCATTGAGTATTTCATTTCCAGTGTTTTGATTGATTTTTAACTCCAAATCTCAATTTTCATGTTGATTTTCTTAACTCTGTTGCTGACTTTATTATCCGGACTCCAAATTGAGTTTTTCATCCTTCTTCTTGGTTGTATGCCTTTTAGTTTCACACACTTTTCATTCCTGTTACTTAGGGTGTAGTAGTTGTAGAGTGGGGGCACAGGGAGTGTGAGTGTGAGTGTGTGTGAGTGTATGTATGAGTGTGAGTGTGTGAGTTGTATGAGTGTGTGTGTGAGTGAGTGAGTGTGTGTGTGTGTGTGTGTGTGTGTGTGTGTGTGTCCATATGGTGGACATGGCATGGGCTTCTGGAGCAGGAAGCTGAGCAATTGCATCCTCACCCCTAAACACAGAGTAGGGGAGTAAGCCGGAGCTGGAGCGAAGCCGCAACCGCCAGGCCTGTTCCCAGTGCTTATGTCCTTCAGCAAGGACTAACCCCTAAGCCACTCCAAGCCAAGTGCTCAGATACACGAGCTTGGAGAAGGGCGTTTCTTGTTCATAATACCACACACATATCCCCGTAATCCCAGCACTTAGGAGACTGAGGTAGAAGCTTAATCAGCCTGGGCTATAGCGATGGGGGGACAGGCAAGATTTGCATATTTTTGCCTAATAATATCAAATTTTCCATTCTGATCACATTTACAGTTTCTTTAGGAAGTTATTTTTTAAACTGATTTTTAAATATAGAGTACTTGTATAGGATGTTTACACTGTGGGTTTAGTTCCTGGTACTAGGTGTTTAGTAGGAGGCAATGAAATTGAGTCTTTAGAGATAGTATAGAGCGAGCAGGTGGCTCAGTAGATAAAAGTGTTTGCCACCTAGTGAAGCCTAGTGAGCTTCTTTCAATCCCTGAATTCATATAATGTCAAGAGAGAACAAAGTCCAGCTGCTTGTCCTTTGATCTCCACATGTGCAACTTGGCATAAGTGCCCCCACACATATACATACATGCATACAGAATAAATAAAATGTAATCAAAGTTTTAAAAGAATCTTTTATAAATGTTATGAGCTACCCGTGGTAGTACAGCTGTGTAATCCCAACTTTCAGGAGGCAGCAACAAGAAGTTTGTGAATTTAAGGCTAGCCTTGGCTATACTCTGAGACTGTATAAAACAAAACAAAACAAAAAACAAACCATGAGTCAGTCTGTTTGGCAGCTGGAGATGTGGCCTGTTGTTTGGGCACTTGTGCATCAAGTTCCAAGTCCTCTCTTTTGTTCCCTTGTGCATTTTAACATCATGCTTGGAAACAGGAGCTTGACTCTGTTTTCTACCTGGTAGAATAATCAGTGACTGCTTCAATATATATATTTTCCCTTTGGAAAAAAATGATCTTACTTATTCTTAAAATTAGGCATTTGTTTTGAAATTAAAGATACATTTTAGAAACACAGCTCTGACATAAATATAACTGCATGATTCTAATTGTATGAGCTGTAGAAGAAAGCCAGATATTTTATACAAAGGCATTAAAATTATTTTATTTATGATATGTTGTCAAGATTTATTATCCCTTCTAATATTCATAGCAGTTTTATAAAGTACAAATGTTACTTTTGCTCACACATGAATGAGAAAATTGTGGCCTGTAGAAATGAAATAACTTGCCCATGATCTAGGAATCAGTAAGATGGGCTGAGACTGGACTTAAGTTTTCCCAGTCACTAAGCCTGCTTACTCCTCGTTCTTTCCAGTGTGAGGAATTTTCCTATGTTTTTGTTGCTGTTGTTGTTTTACTTCCATGTATGTGTGAGTGACTCTTTGAAACCCAAATGTGGACATAAGCCTACAGAGGCTGGAAGACTCACAGGATCTCCTGGAGTTGAAGTTTAGTATGGACCTTTATTTTTATATTCTTTTAGCTTTTATTTTATTTTGCTTTTGTATTTGTATGAGAATGGTTTGTGTGTTTATGTATGTGCAGTTCACATGCATGTAGGTACACAAGTATGCAGGCATATATGTATGTGTGTGCTTGTAGAGAGCCAAGCAGTCAGGTGTCTTTTTCCATCACTCTCCTTCCTTATGTACTAAGGCAGGGTCTCTTGCTGAACCAAAAACTCACTGATTCAGCTGGTCTGGTTAGCCACTTTGCTCTGGAAATTCCTTGTATCTGCCTTCTGTGCACTGGGACTACAAGCCACTACACCTACCTGGTTTCTTTGTGGGTTTTAGGAATCAGGTTCCTTACACTTGCGTGGCAAGCACTGTGCGGCCCAGCCTCGCTCTGCACTTCTACAGTAAGCCTTTATATTGATTTTTCCTTTGTGACAAATTAGAAATTTCACTTTTAAACAAAGTCTGTTTAAAACATAATTTATATGTTTCATTTGTAGTATAATTTCTGACTGTTGCTCTGTACTTTAATAAAGCAACATGAGTACTTTATTCAAGCCAGATACTGCCTAGAAAAATGGCTTACAATGACCTTTTTTGGTTGTGGATTTGAGGCCAGCTGACATTTTTAAGGTCAAATTCTTGTAGTTTTGTTTTTTTTCTTGCTGCTTCAGGTTTCTTTTTTTTTCCCTTGCCAGTAGTAATCCAAGGAGTGTTAATGTTTGTAAAACTTGTAACCTTGATCTAAGTGTGTGCGCAATTCTTCCCCGCAACATTTGATCCATGAGCCTAAAGCTATTGTTATACCGATCTGTGGAAATATTTAGTACTTTGATTCACTGACACTGAATTTCTTTTTTTTTTTTTTTTTTTTTTTTTGTTTGTTTGTTTCGAGACAGGGTTTCCCTGTGTAGTCCTGGCTGTCCTGGAACTCACTCTGTAGACAGGCTGGCCTCGAACTCAGAAATCCACCTGCCTCTGCCTCCCAAGTGCTGGGATTACAGGTGTGCGCCACCACGCCCAGCTTCTATTTTTCTTAATTCATTTTCATTTTGTATGTGTAAATGCTTTGCTGGCTGAAATGTCTGTACACCGCATGCTCACAGTGCTTGCAGAGGACAGAAAGGGTAGCCGACCCCTGGAGCTAGGGTATTGGTAGTTAACACTGAATCTCATGCTGAGTAAGTATTAGTGATCCACTGTTTCCTTTTTGTTTTCTTTTCTGTTTGTTTTGGTTTTATTTTCTTGGTGTTTTAAGATGGAAATAAAAAATTCTCTCTCTCTCTCTCTCTCTCTCTCTCTCTCTCTTTCTCTCTCTCTCTCTCTCTCTCTCTCTCTCTCTCACACACACACACACACACACACACACACACACACACACATGATTTCTCTGTGTAGACCAGGCTGGCTTTGAACTCAGAAATCCACCTACCTGTGCCTTCCAAGTGCTGGATGGGATTAAAGTCCTGCACCACCAGTGCCTAGCATATTATATTTTTCTACATAAATTGAATATAGCATAACTCAGAAAATATTAGGAAAACACAGAACAAGCTTTGATATCCTCAATATTTTACCAAATTTTATAGAGATTATTTACTGTATTTCAGAATGCACATCTTTAAAATGAATAGTATCTAGGTATGACAGTGCCAACCTTTAATCTCAGTGTTCAAGAGTAGAGATAAGAAGATAAGTAATTCAAGGCCAGTCTGTGTTATATGAGATTCAGTCTTAAAATCATCAGCAGTCAAATAAAAGGCGCAGACAAAAAGTTGCAAAAACGTGGACTAACATAATATTTCTGTGGGGGGATATCCAATACATACTTACTTTAAAAAAAAAAAACTGATTCCAGATTTTAATATAATTTGCTTTACTCTAGAGTTTTTTAATATTCTTTTCCTCAAACTGTCTCAGTAATTGAAAAAGATCAGAAAGATACTATAAAGTTGCCCTTCAGCTCCATTTCTCATTTGGATCTGTGTAATGCTGGGAGTTACTCAGAATCAGGTGGGGGTTTGCTCATTTGCTTGGTTGGTTGGTTGGTTGGTTGGTTTTTTTTTTTTTTTTTTTTTTTGTGGTATTTTTGAGACAGAGTTTCTCTGTGTAGCCCTGGCTGTCCTGGAACTCATTTTGTAGACCCAGCTGGCCTCGAACTCAGAGATCCACCTACCTCTGCTGCTGGGATTAAAGGCGTGCACCACCACCACCACCACCACCACCACCCACCAGTCTTGACAACTGCTAAAATGTGTTTTTTATTAAACCAAAACCTAGTTACTTTTTTGTTGCTGTGGAGAGATACTATAACCAAAGCAACTTATAAAAGAAAGCATGTAACTGAGAACTTGCTTAGAGCTTCAGAGGCTGAATCCAGGACCAACATGACTGCAGACAGGCAGGAATGTCCCTGGAGCAGTAGCTGGGACCTTACATTTGGTCCACAAGAAGGGGGGGCTGGGTGACTGGGCCTGACTTCAGGCATGTCGTTCCCAGTGACACGCCTCGTCCTTCAACAGTGCTATACCTTTAAATCCTCACCCCTAGGGACTACACATTCATATGGATGATCCTAGAAGGATCATTCTTATTCAAACTACCACACAATTCAAAACAGTTTATTTATGATTACAGAGGCAGTCTGTTTTCTGTGTTTATCTATAGTCTAATGTACTAAATAAAAATTTCCAGGATAACTTTCAAATAATAAAGTATGCTGTTGTAATTATCTTGCCATTATTATGGCTAATTATTTTATATATTTAATTTATGAATTATACATTATAATAATGCCATAGTTTTTGTATCTTGAGTATTTCTTGATCTTAGCTTGTGATGCCAGTGGAAGATTCTAAACTTTTAAGAGGTGGAGATTAGTAGAAGGGATTTAGGTCATGCCCTTGAAAGGGTACTGGACTCAACCCTCCTGCCTTTCCTTCTCACCTTCCCTGAGGTAAACAGGCTTTTCATTGTTGTATTTTCTGACCATAATGTTGCACTACCACAGGCCCAAAATAAAGCCAAGTAACCATGGACTGAAATCTCTAAGACCATGAACCAAAGCAAATTCTCTTCTTCTAAGTTGATTTTCTCAGATACAATAATAGGAAGGTATCTTCTAGGACTCTTTGAACATCCTCCATAGATATAGAGAAATTGTAAGATACTGGGATTTATTTATTGACATATGGTGAGAATTTATATTTGACTTAAGGATTTATGAAGCAAAAATGAGTAGGTCAAATAAATATACATGTGTTGGCAGTTCTGTTCAGATAACAGAACTAGTGCTTGAAACCACCAAGTCATAAATTTATAAATAATAATAATTTAAAATTATATGGATAGGGCTTTGCATTAGGGGGAGATAAATACCTTTGGGGCTTGGGATACAATTTGGTTTGGTATAGTGCTTTCCTAAAATAATATCACAAAACCTTGGGTTCAGTCTCCAAACACTGCGTAAATCAGGCTTGATGGTGTAGCCCTGTAGTAGTCCCAGAAGTGGATGGGACAATCTGGAAGCCTAGGTCATCTTCTACTACATAAGCTTAAGGCCAGCTTAGGTTACATGAAAATTGCCATTAAAGCTGGAAGAGGGAAGCCAAGATTGAAGCCTTTTATAATTAGATAACTAGCTCTTGAATTATAATCGTTTGGCGTGATAGTAATATCCTCTTCTCTGGAGAAGCTTGATATAGTTTGCCAAATACCTATGTATTAATTAGCAATAATAAGTTAGAATTATTCTAAAAGTGGTATTCACAGGCCATATAATTCAGAATTAAATCTAATTAAAATGTATAAGAAGTTGTAACCAAATTGGCTTTTCTAAAAGAACTATGTTGACTAAAAGGTACTTGAGAATGTGTTAATCAATATAGATTTTAAGTAAAGTTCTAGTCTAGCCCTTTCTACTTTGTCAAGAGGTCAGATATCACAGATAACCTTGACCTCCATCCATCCATCCATCCATCCATCCATCCATCCATCCATCCATCCATCCATCCATCCAGGGTCTTATGTAGTCTAGGTTGTCCTTATGCTCTTTATGTGGAACCAAGGATGACCTTTAAAAGGATTTTCCCGCCTTCCCATTCTCAATGATGGGACTAAGGCTTGTGCCGCCACTCGTGGTTTAACACAGTGCCGGGGATCAAACCCAGGGCTTTGTGCATGCCGACTTAACTACACCCCAGACCTAAAGTTTGTCTGTTTCTGACAAAAATACACTCCACTCCCTTGATTCTTCTACATTCTAGCAATGGAAGCTTCTTTGATTCATCAGAATGAGTCAGGTAACAATAGTAGGAGCTGAAGAAGTATTTATTACATAAATATTTGATCTCTATCTTCTAAAAAGATTATGACCCAATTTCTGAACCATGGAAGATTGAATCATTTTCAGATAAAAGAATACTTAGTAGAAATCTCTAGTAATGAACCTGTAGATATGCCCATTAAAAATAATCACCTACATCTGAATAATCAGATCAAAGCATGTGCTATAAAGTTTGATATAGAGGAGAAAGCTATATGACTCATACTCTCAAAGATGAGGGTTTTTTTAATTAATTAATTAATTGATTAATTAATTAATTATATATATACAAGTACACTGAAGCAGTCTTCAGATGCACCAGAGGAGGGTGTCAGATCTCATTATGGATGGTTATGAGCTACCATGTGATTGCTGGGATTTGAACCTGGGACCTTTGGAAGAGCAGCCAGTGTTCTTAACCACTGAGCCATATCTCCAGCTCCAGGGGTTCTATTTTGAGTTTCATTTTCTGATTGCACAGGCAGTTGTGTTATATTGTATTCATTAAAGCACTGAAATATGTTTATATTTCTAGTCTATGGAATGGCTGAAAAATGAAAACCATTTCTGTTCTTGCTACACCCTCATTTGCAAGGATTTATTTTTATCTAGATATCAACTGTGCGTTTTCTAAAAGCCCTGGCTTTGGTATCATACTCACATACTTACAAACACACATAGGAGCACTCCACATGCTCCCTACTCCATCTGCAAATAGAAAATCATACACGCGAGTCCGCGCCCCTGAGTGTTTATCTCCTGTTACTTCAGACATTTTGTAGATTCTAGATGAAAATAGAAAGGCAGGAAGAATGATTTCAGAAACCTATTCAAGCTTGGCTTTAGTCCCCTTACGATAATTGTTAGCTCCATGAAGCTCTTTCTTCCATCACATGTCTGGTTGCAGCAGAGTGTTGTGGCATGCATGTGTAACCTCCACACTTGAGGAGCTGAAGTAGAAGGATCAGGAATTCTAGGCTAGCCTGAGCTACACAACAAAACCTCGTCTCAACAGAACATGGCAAAGCATACATCGGTATTCACTGATATGAAGGTATGAGACCCATTGGCTGGCTCTGATAATACAGCATTTCCAGTCTTCCCAGAGAGCCACGGCGGAGCGATTGCTCTGAGTCTAAGCAGACTGGGCAGTATAGTGAGGCTTTTGTCAATATCAGAATTTTGATAGGTATCACATTAAGTCTGTAGATTACTTTTGGTACTGTAGCTCTTTACTTACTTATTTTGCCAATTCAGAAGCATAGGTCTTTCCATCATCTAGTGTCTTGGGAGATTGTCTTTTTCAGTGTTTGGATCTTTCATTGTAGAGGTCTTTCTTATCTTTGGCTCTGCATACACACACATTTGACCTTTTGTCCATTCTTTTGGAATCATGCATGCCAATCCCATTTCTCTCTCTCCTTCCATATCCACCCTCCACCCTGGTAGCCTCCCTCCTCCCAAAGAAAACAAAACCAAATTTTCAGTGTGAAAGCTGTGGCTGTGGCTGTGTCATGGTGTGTCCTACAGTATACCCTTTTGCCCAAACAGCTTTACTTGGAAGTGTTTACTGCCTTGAGTCACAGGTCTGGTTCGAGGCCACTGTCTTCTACTATACTATCAATACTGGATCCTCACCAGGACTCCTGTCATACTCTGTTGTTCCCCTGAACCAGAGATTCTGCAGCTTTGATCTTCATGCACACATGAATGCACGCATGCTCCAGTTGGGTGGACACTGGGATGGGTCAGCTCAAAGTCCTGAATATGGATGGCAGCTGGACCTGGATAGTAGCTGAGTTTGTCAGCCGGCCAGCTTTCTTGGGCCTGTGCCACCAGGGCCAGCTCTCCTGTGTTGCCCAGGCAACAGCCAGACCAAGGAAATGCACACAGCCTTTGATGGTAATATGGACACAGACATGGCCACAGACCCCTGCTGCTGCAGGGCCACTGACCCAGACATGACCCTTGTGACAGCCCAGACAGTCCTTACCATGGCAGAACAGGCTACTCACATCAGGCTGTTCCTCACCACCCTGAGTCTCCAGGTCTGCTTCTCTTCATAATGCAAGGACATTCTTCTCTTTCTTTTTTCTTTTTATTTATTTTTTATTTTATTCGATATATTCTTAATTTACATTTCATATGATTTCCCCCTTTCTAGGCTCCATCCTTCCCGAAAGCCCCATAAGCGCTCTCCCCTCCCCCTGTTCCCCCATCCACCTCTTCCCTCTTCCCTGTTCTGATATTTCCCTACACTGCTGCATTAAGCCTTTCCAGAATCAGGGACCATTCCTTCCTTCTTCTTGGACATCATTTGATATGTGGATTGTGTCTTAGGTATTCCAGTCTTCTAGGCTAATATCTGCTTATCAGTGAGTGCATACCATGAGTGTTCTTTTGAGATTGGGTTACCTCACTTAGGATGATGCTCTCCAGCTCCATCCATTTGTCTAGGAAGTTCATGAATTCATTGATTCTAATGGCTGAATGGTACTCCATTGTGTTTATATACCACATTTTTTGTATCCATTCCTCCATTGAGGTACATCTGGGTTCTTTCCAGCTTCTGGCTATATTATAAATAGGGCTCCTATGAACATAGTGGAGCATGTATCCTTATTACATGCTGGGGAATCCTCTGGGTATATGCCCAGGAGTAGTATAGCAGGGTCCTCCGGAAGTGTCGTACCCAGTTTTGTGAAGAACCGCCAGAATGATTTCCAGAGTGGTTGTACCAACTTGCAATCCCACCAGTAGTGGAGGAGTGTTCCTCTTTCTCCACATCCTCGCCAACACCTGCTGTCTTGAGTTTTCAATCTTAGCCATTCTGACTGGTGTGAGGTGAAATCTCAGGATTGTTTTGATTTGCATTTCCCTAATGACTAATGATGTTGAACATTTCTTAAGATACTTCTCAGCCATCCGAAGTTCTTCAGGTGAAAATTCTTTGTTTAGCTCTGTACCACATTTTTTAATAGGGTTGTTTGGCTCTCTGGAGTCTAACTTCTTGGGTTCTCTGTATATATTGGATATTAACCCTCTATCGGATGTAGGGTTGGTGAAGATCCTTTCCCAATTTGTTGGTTGCGGTTTTATCCGCTTGACAGTGTCCTTTGCCTTACAGAAACTTTGTAATTTTATGAGGTCCCATTTGTCAATTTTTGATCTTAGAACATAAGCTATTGGTGTTCTGTTCAGGAACTTTCCCCCTGTGCCCATGTCCTCAAGGGTCTTCCCAAGTTTCTTTTCTATTAGTTTCAGTGTGTCTTGTTTTATGTGGAGGTCCTTGATCCACTTGGAGTTGATCTTAGTACAAGGAAATAAGAATGGATCAATGCGCATTCTTCTGCATTCTGGCCTCCAGTTGAGCCAGCACCATTTGTTGAAAAGGCTCTCTTTTTTCCACTGGATGGTTTCAGCTCCTTTGTCAAAGATCAAGTGACCATAGGTGTGTAGGTTCATTTCTGTGTCTTCAATCCTTGTCCATTGATTTACCTGCCTGTCACTGTACCAATACCATGCAGTTTTTAACACTATTTATTGCTCTATAGTACTGCTTGAGGTCAGGGATACTGATTCCCCGGAAGTTCTTTTACTGTAGAGAATAGTTTTAGTGATCCTGGGTTTTTTGTTATTCCAGATGAATTTGATAATTGCTCTTTCTAGCTCTATGAAGAACTGAGTTGGGATTTTGATGAGCAGGCTGCATGTGTGCCTGTGTTCCATGTGTGGGACGTGTCTTCAAAGGCCAGAGAGAGTATTCGATATTCTGAGACTGAGGTTATAGACAGTTGTGAGCCTCTGTGGGAATGCTGGCAATCAAATGCAGGTCTTTTGGAAGAACAACCTTGTCTCTTAACTCTCGAGCCTTCTCTTCAGCTCCTGGATTTATTTTGAATGGATATCTATCTCTATTTCTCTGGTCGTAGACTGTTGATGTATATCAAGACTAATATAATATATATGCATATGTATATATAGTATCCTGCAACTTTAATGTATTTATTAAGTCAGTTTTCTTTTATATTGTATAGTGGTTTTAAGACAAAGGATCATGTCATCACCAAATAGGGATATTTTAACTTTTCTTACTTTTATCCCTTCCATTTCTCTTGTCTAGTTCTTAGCTAAGACTTAGAACACTAAGTATATCAGGAAAGAGAGAGCATAGTAGGCATCCTTCTGTCACCGCCGATCTTAGGATAAATGTTCTATTAGTTGGACTCTATTTAATATAACGTTGGCCACAGGTTTGTTGTATATAGCTTTCATTATTTTGATGTATAACATTACCAGAACTTTTATAATGAAGGCTTGTTGAGCTTTGCCAAATACCTTTTCAGCATCAATCAAAAAATGAATATATTGTTTATGTCCTTAAGTTTATTTATATGGTGTATTGAATGTGTTGAATTACATCTGTTGAACCAACCTTGCTTTCTGGGTTGGAGCTTACTTGGTGTAATCTTAGAGTGATCTGAATTTAGTTTGCAAAAATTTTGTTAAATTTGTGTATCTATGTGTATCATCGAATTGATCTGTAGTTTTCTTTCTTTTCTTTTCTTTTTTATTTATTTATTTTTTTTTTTTGTAGAGTTTTACTATGAGAATAATACTGGGTTTACAGAATGAATTTGGTAGTATCCTTCATTTTCTGTTTTCTAAAATAATATAGGAAGAATTGGGATGAGTTCTTCCTTGGACAGCTGATGGAATTTACCAGTTAATCCATCTGGTCTTGGGTTTCTCTGTGATGGGAGGCTTTTGATTACAGCTTTGATACCATTACTTATAATGGTCTGTTTGAGTTATTTTAATCTTCTGGGTTTAATTTTAGTAGATGATAATGCATTTAGGAAATCTTCTATTTCTTCTGGGTTATATAGCCTTATACAATATAATTTTTCATAGTAAACCCTAATAACATTCTGTATTTCATGACATCTGTTGTGACTGCACTACTTTGATTCCTAATATTGGTCTCACATAGAGCCGTGGTTCTCAACCTTCCTAATGCTGCAGCCCCTTAGTGCAGATCTTTATGTTATGGTGACCCCAACCATAAGATTACTTCATCGCTACTTCATAATTGTGATTTTGCTGCTCTTATGAATTGTATCTGATTTGTGGCCCCCTAAGAGATCATGACTCACAGGTTAAGAACTGCTGACCTAGAGTTTTAGGCCAGCCAAGGCTCCATAGCGAAACCCTGTCTTTAAACAAAACAAAACAAAACAAAACAAAACAAAACAAAACAAAACAAATAGAACAAGAGAGAGTGGGGAGGAAATAGGAAGGAGAGAGGCGAGAGTGTAATATTAAACTCTTTCATCATTTTTGTGTAAGGATCTCTGATCTTTATACCTTTGAATGCTTGTTATATGAAATTTGGAGCTCCAAACATATGGTACTTAAAAGTCTAAAGTTGTTTTATTTTTCTTGTTGAATTATTCCTTTTATTAATGTGTATAATCTCTTCTAGTTACTTTCAGCTTGAAATTTACTTTGATGGAAGGATGGTTCTGCCTGCTTACTAATATTTTTCATTTGGTTTGTAGTTTTCCACCCTCTGTAACTATATTTTTTGGTATCTTTGTTAGCCAAGTGTTTCTTGAAAAGAACATATAGTTGGTTTTTGTTTTTTAATCCAGATATTAATCTGTATCTTTTTATGGTGTGTTGAGGCCATTTACATTTAAGGTCAATTATAGAAATGGGTTTGCTATTTTCTATTACTTTGTTTGGTGAAGTTCTGCTTTGCTGGATTTTTGATGTTTTTTTCCCTTTATATTAGTTTAGAGGATTTGTTGAGTTCTTGTATTAGAACTGGTTGTTTCTTTCTCAAGTCTAGTTTCTTTATTTGTCGTTTAATGATCCCAAACAATCTCTGGGACCATAGCAGTGTGGGCTATGGATTCTACAATGGTTATACAACTTGGGAAATCTAAATCTAAATCTAAATCTAAATCTCTTCCCCCAGTAACTGTAAAAACTACTACTACGACCAAAGCCCCTCAGGGGACCCTGACCACACTGAAACAGAAGCTCAGGCCCTGTACTGATTCCTTCGGCCACTGAGCTCTTCTCTTTTCAGACTGTATATGGGGCATGGAGTCTCAGAGACTGATAAAATAGACCTACTTCTTGAGGACAAAGACGTGGAATAACATCTCTAAAGCATCAGCTACACTTAGCCAGTATGCTGTGCAAGAGGAATGTAGAAGAGGTGAGTGATATGACCTGTACATAAGGAGAGCTTCTTCACAATGCAGTTAGTGTAGGGTTCTTACACTGGCAGACTCCTATCTTGAGTCCTGTCTCTCACCTCTCCACCCCCACTTTATGGGACTCACTGGAACTCAAGATATCGTGTCCTCTACTCTCTTCTCTTCATATATTCAATGAGGTGACACCCCATCCCAGCTTTGGTAATTTGCCATAAAACCATTGTTTTAGGTCTTGTCCACTTTTGTTTCAATGAAATAAGAAGACAGATACAATGTATTGGTCCAAATAAAACTAACTAACTAACTAACTAACTAACTAACTAACTAACTAACTAACTAACTAAGCAAGCTTGTAAAATGCTGTGCCTGTAGTAGGTTGGGCTATGTGAGTGCATGTACACACACACACACATACACACACACACACACACACACACGCGCGCGCGCGCGTGCGTGCGTGCGTGCGTGCGTATAGTGGTGGTGTTAATATGCTTGGCCCATGGGAAGTGGCACTTTTAGAAGGTGTGGCTTTGTCAGAATAAGTGTGTCACTATGAAGAAGGGCTTTGAGGTCTCCTAGTGCTCAACCTCTGCCCAGTGCAGAAGAGCTAGCTGCCTGTAGAAGACAGTCTCCTTCTGCCTGCCTGGGTCAAGATATAAAATTCTCAGCTCCTTCTCCAGCACCATGGCTGCCAGGAGACTGCTCTGCTTCCTGTTATGATAATATTGGATTGAACCTCTGAAACTGTAAGCCAGCCCAAATAGATGTTTTCCGTGAAAAGAGTTGCCTTGGTCATGGTGTTTCTACATAGCAATGGAAATCCTATATAGAACATAGAGACATGGGCATAGACGTATATTCACATCCAAACACATTAGAAAACCCAGGCTAAGTGTTTGTTTTTATCAAAACATTTGGGACTACACTTTGAAAGTTTAGCCTTGTATTTACTAAGAAAGTCCCTGTAGACCATCCTAGAGTCAGAACCCTTAAATGCCCTAAGTCTAGACCCAAAGAATCACATGCTCCATACTCTTTAGACACTCTGCCGACCTTAGTGATTTCCATCTAAACAAGCTGGTGTCCGTGAGCGTTCGTGCTCATTCCCGGCCAGGATTCAAGCCTTGGTCCTCCGTCAGTGGCAGTTAGGTATAGAGTTCTATGGGGGGGGGGGGAGAGACGGACCTCTTGATTCTAGAGTATTTTCTTTGTTTTGCTGCTTTTTCTTAAAGCCTGCAACAAAACACTTGTGTATGCACATGTATGAGGAGTACCATCACCTGACCCTAATTCTTGTTTTTTCTTTTTCTTTTTTTCTGTCCCCCTCAAGTGCATGCTGTTTTGTGAGAACTGAGTAAAACAGCGAGCATAGGAGCTTTGGCCTGGGACCAAAGTGGGGAGAGTAGTGGTTGTTGGGGGAAAGAGTAGCTGTTGATAACAGCTTGCTTCTGCTAGGACAGGGTGACCTCACCTGCCAGTGACCAAGGTGAGGGAAGCATGAGCCCTTTGGAGAACACTGGGCTTCCGGAGCCGATCCCTCATCCCTGTGTGCCACTCTAAGTACCAGTGATTATAAAGTGCCAAGGCATTTCCTGCATTTTGATTGGAAGGCTGCTTAAAAAACAGATCCTGCCTTTCCATGTCTAACAATTAGTTCTTTAAGTATTTGGATCTGTTTCCTGTGCAAGTAGCAAATAAATGAAACTAAGTTAGCAAATGAGTACATGCTACAAAGTGAAAATTCTCCGAGAGCTCTCATGGTCTGTGGCCATAGGAGGGCTGCTGGCAGCCCCATGTGGGGCATTGTTAGGCAGTTCTGTTGACGTGAGTACATTGCATGCAATTACCATAAAATTGGGGCCTGGAAATTGAACAGCCGTGGTGCTGCATTTCAGACTTAACATTTCTAATAAGCTGTAATAAGGAGACATTTTAAATGGATGTAAGAATAGGCATTACTTGCAGTCCCAGATGTATGGTCAATTGAAGTGCTTTTGAATCTCAATTTAACAACGCAAACAAATTCCCTATCATTATTAACATAATTGTTCCCACTGTTGGGTCTTGATTTTGAAAAAAATAAAGTAATTTAAGATAAAGAACAAGTTGCTAAAAGAACAAAACAAGCAAAAAGAAATGTAGCTTGAGTTGTTGTCTTGATGAGAGAGAAGGAGAGGGGAGGAGAAAGATTGCAACTGCTCTGTCACTTCCTGAATAACCAGGCCGTTGCCCTCCTGGTGGATGCAGGTAGTTTCCTTCATGAGTGATTGGGTGGGTGGTAAGTATAGTTCAGCCTTCTGCTGCCATAGCAGGCTGTCAAGTCCGGCTGTACATCATCATATGGTAGGGCAGCATGAGGTCGTAGGTCCTAGAAGATCTTCCTACTGTCTTTTTTATGCTAAGATAATTTAGTCTGTGTTGGGGATGTGTGTGTGGTGTGGGGGGAGGGGATGATTAAGACAGACATTATTCCACAGCAGAACTGTTAGATTTCTCAAGAAAGCTATATTAGTAATAAATGTTTTTTTAAGGTTTATCTTTGTTTCGGTGTATGAATATGTGTGTGTTAAGATGCTCATGAATCCAGATAAGGGTATTAAATCCCGTGAAGCTAGAGTTACAGGAGGATGGGAGCCCGCTGGTGTGAGCGCTGCGGAGTGGACTGTGTACTCAGAAGAGCAGTAGCTGGACGGACAGTGTTTTGAAACAGATTTCAATATTCAGTGTTTTGTAAATTTTTTTTAATGCAAACAAAATTTTCTTCTAAAAGATAAAATAATACATAGTGAAAATAGCAAATTTCTACAAATGAGATGGTAAGTTAAAAATGTATTAAATCTGGGCAGTTCTGTAACATTAGGTAGAAAAATCACAAGTTTAAGGCCTACCTGGCACATTATTGAGACCCTGCCCCAAAATAAAAGATACAAAACAGAGCTGAGAATGCTGCCATGTGGTAGGCTCTGGGCGCGAGTCCTGAACTAAACCAACAAACATTAAAATGTCAGAGGGGAGAGTAGTCCTTTATAAAGCTTTTAAATCTTGTTACTAACTCATTATTTTAAAAAGTTAAGTTCACTTTTTTGTGAAACTACAATAACAGTACAATGAAAACATGAATGGGCATAATGTCATAGTGAATGCCAATGAGATCGCTGTATTAAAGGATGATTATTCTGAAGGAAACAAAAGATAGCTGGAAATGACTGTGTGACTTAAGGGCTCCCTCTCCAGCTTGCTCTCTGCTAGCTTTCTTACACAATCCAGGCCCATTGCTAGGGATGGTACTGCCCACAGCGAACTGGACCCTCCTGCACCAACTGTCTGTCAAATAGTCTCTCACAGGCAGGGCCAACCGAAGAGTCAGATGGAGGCAGTTCTTCAGTTGCCGTTCCCCCTCTGGTGACTCTGGTGTGTCAAGTTGGCAATAAAAGTTAACTAGAACAAACACGCAAAGAGCGGAGGGCGTCATGGCGGTTTTGTTTTGACAAACTTCCGTGCTGACTTCCACAGTGGCTGTCATCGGCGGTGAACAAGGATTTCCCTTTCTGTACATCCTTACTGGCATTTCTTGTCATTTGTTTGTGTTTTCTCTTTCATAGTAATCATCCTGCTGGGGTGGCATGGGATCCTAAGAGTAGTTTCAGTTTGCAGTTCTTTGATAGCTAAGGATATTGAACCCTTTTTAAAAAATAAAAAGAACTGTTTGTTTATTTATTTGGCCAGTTGTTATGTATGGTATTTAGGTGTTTAATATTTGCAATTCTCTGGATATTCTAGATCTCAACCCCTGCATGAACAGCTGGCAAAGATTTCCTCCCTCATGTAGGATATCCACTCTGTTGTGCAATAGCTTTTAAATTTTATGTTCTTATTTCGTGATCTGATAAGATGTAAGGCATTATTATTATTATTATTATTATTATTATTATTATTATTATTAAGCCTTGACTTGTGTACCACTAAAGGGTGTGTCTCTCTTTCTATTGAGTGGAAGGTCCTGGAGGTAGCTGTTAAATCCAGTTGATCTATGATTTTGCTGTCCATAGCTCATTGTGTCATAGCTCATACTCGTATCCTGCTCTGGGTTGCTGAATCCAGCCTGTTTTCTTTTCTAGCGAGTATCAACTGCTTCTGAGTGGATAGCATTCTTGCCAAGCATACTATTTACTTATTTTTAATAAGTATTAAGATGGAGTTAGATATTTTTAGTGGGAACGTAAAAGGCTACATCCACCTTAGTTGTACTCAGACTAGATTTTATATACTTAGAAAGTAACCTACAAGCAAAATATAGGAACCGGAAATGGTTCAAGGAAAAGGCACTTGCCACCAAGCCTGATTACCTGAGCTCAATTCCTAGGACCCATATGCTGGAAGAAGGAAACAGACTTCAAGTTACTCTCTGACAGACTTCAAGTTATTCTCTGACCTTCATAGTATGGCATTCAACACACACACACACACACACACACACACACACACAAGAATACATAATAAACTTTTAAAATGTAATAATGAAATTTACCATAGCTCCCTGATTTACAGTAGATTCTTGAAGATTTGAAAGTTTGAATATAACATGACTTCATGACTTAGACTCTAGTCCATATGTCTCCTAAATTTGAAGTCGGGAAGGATACCTATTGGCTCATCCCATTGTCTCTTCGGTTTAACTGTTCACTCATTTTGTTGTTGTTTTAGAGTTGAAGATTGAGTTCAGGGCCTTATGTACACTTGTACTCTTAACTGCATCCCTAACTCATACAACTTCTTTTATTTATTTGGGGTGGTGATACACATACCAGTGTATACTAGTGGAGGTCAGAGGACAGCTTTTCAGGGGTTGGTGGGGTCAGACAGTCAAATAAGTGGTTAGGCCTGTTAGCAAGTATCCTTACCCACCAGACCTCCTCACTGGGGCCAGGATATTGTGATCTTCTCACCTGCACTTCTTGAGACTATCCTACTGACGTGTGCCAACACATCTGGCTATTCTTGATAATAGAGTTTTAGCAATAGTTTTCTTTTACTGTGATGAATGCTTCAGTTACTTCCAAGAGGTAATGCAGTTTACAGACCTTAAGTCTATACACAATCCTTTACTTCATTATTATAAAAGTAATAGGGGTAGGAAATACAGCTCAGTGGTAGAGCTCTTGCCTGGCATGCATAAGAGCCTGGTCCACTTCTAGCAGTCTCAGAATAGAAAAACAGTTCAATGTTTTCTATGATGGGCATAGAGTATACTCCTGCCTCACAGACATTAATAAAAAGTAGTTTCTCCTCTCTTCCCATGAAGGAAAAAAATTCTAGCCAGTGATTGAGATTAAGTCCTTAAAAAAGCTTAAAGTACAAATTACTAAAATAAATAATTTTTCCTCTTTTTAAAAACTACCTTTACATGTGAGTGTTTATTATATACAACAAATAATAGAGATAGTGGGGGGGCATTTTAGGCATTTAAGTACTTACATGTTGTAGAATTAGAATCTCTGGTTGGTGATTGTTGGGTTTCTGTTTGAAGTTCTCATTCTAAAATACTTGATTTTATGAGATTATTGAACATCTCTTAAGGTGTTTCTCGGCCATCCGAATTTCTTCTGGTGAAAATTCTTTGTTTAGCTCTGTACCCCATTTTTTGATAGGGTTATTTGGTTCTTTGCGGTCTAACTTCTTGAGTTCTTTGTATATATTGGATATTAGCCCTCTGTCGGATGTGGGGTTGGTGAAGATCTTTTCCCACTTTGTTGGTTGCCGTTTTGTCCTTCTGACAGTGTCCTTTGCCTTGCAGAAACTTTGTAATTTTATGAGGTCCCATTTGTCAATTCTTGATCTTAGTGCGTAAGCTATTGGTGTTCTGTTCAGGAACTTTTCCCCTGTGACCATGTCCTCCAGTTTCTTCCCAAGTTTCTTTTCTAATAGTTTCAGTGTGTCTGGTTTTATGTGGAGATCCTTGATCCACTTGGAGTTGATCTTAGTGCAAAGAGATAAGAGTGGGTCAATTCGCATTCTTCTGCATGTTGACCTCCAGTTGAACCAGCACCATTTGTTGAAAAGGCTATCTTTATTCCACTGGATGGTTGTGGCTCCTTTATCAAAGATCAAGTGACCATAAGTCTGTGGGTTAGTTTCTGGATCTTCAATCCTATTCCATTGATCTACTTGCCTGTTGCTGTACCAATACCATGCAGTTTTTAACACAATTGCTCTGTAGTACTGCTTAAGGTCAGGGATATAGATTCCCCCAGAAGTCCTTTTATTGTTGAGAATAGTTTTAGCTATCCTGGGTTTTTTGTTGCTCCAGATGAATTTGAGAATTGCTCTTTCTAGATCTATGAAGAATTGAGTTGGGATTTTGATGGGGATCGCATTGAATCTGTAGATTGCTTTTGGCAAGATGGCCATTTTTACTATATTGATCCTGCCAATCCAGGAGCAAGAAATATTTTTCCATCTTCTGAGGTCTTCTTCGATTTCTTTCTTCAAGTACTTGAAGTTCCTGTCATACAGATCTTTTGCTTGTTTGGTTAGAGTTACGCCAAGGTACTTTATGTTGTTTGTGGCTATTGTGAAGGGTGTTATTTCCCTAACTTCTTTCTCAGCCTGCTTGTCCTTTGAGTACAAGAAGGCTACTGATTTGCTTGAGTTAATTTTATAACCTGCCACTTTGCTGAAGTTGTTTATCAGCTGTAGAAGTTCTCTGGTGGAGTTTTTTGGGTCGCTTAAGTAAACTATCATATCGTCTGCAAATGTTTCAATTTTAGGAATGTATTTCATGAATATGATGTTCGTAGCTAATTTATAATCACCTAAAAGTTTAAACCTCTTTTGAATGTTTCATCAAAGTTCTAGTGTCTTAGGAGGATGGGGTAGGTTTTTATAAAATCATCATTCGGGGAGTACATAGACATAAAATGGTATCCTGAATCTGGATAATGTTTTCTTCCTCTTTGTATGTATGCCTTCTTTGTAACTCTTGAGTGTCCTTGCTTGAAGAGGGTATATGACCCATACACATAAAAGAGTTAGAAATCCCTCTGGGTGGCCAACTATACCAGAGCCAGGCCACAGCTGCTCTAGACAGAGGGCTCAGTGTCTGTGGCTTCAGATCCAAACACAGACGTGTAAGAGAGCAGTCCCCATAGAAGCCTGCTTGTTTTCTATCAAGAGACAGAAACAGGGTGGGTCGTGGTAGGAGGGGAGGAGAAGAAGAGCAAAGGGAGGGGAAACTGTAATCAGGATATATTAGGTAAGGGGGAAAATTCTGTTTTTGATAAAGTAAGGGAAAAGGCAGTCCTGGGGGCTGTCAGGAGCCATCAAGGATAGGTTGAAAGTTAGTAGGTGATTTTCCTGAGAGAGTTCACTGTGGACTGTGATGAATGAGCTCTTGGAGGCAAGGCCCAAGGGACTTCATCACATGATTGATTTTTTTTGTTATTGATATGTCATTAAATTGATATAACAATCCCTGTGCATTAGCCCACCCTATTGAGCAGATTTTCTGCAGATCAGTGATGTACTGCTATCTTAAAGTGATGTTATATAGATAAATTGACAATTTCTTAATTCCCACTGATTCTATAAGAATTGCAAATGTATAGTAGTAATTATTGACCCTTTATAAAAAGAGCTACAACTGGGGCCCTCTGTAATATGAAAACTACAATTAGGTCTCTGCCAGTCTTCATGTGTCACTAGTTAATTGGGCTAAGACAGAAGGCCAGCATGCTACAGATTTACAATTTAGAAATATATATTTTTTAGGCTGTAAAACTATTAACTAAAGGCTGTAAATAGAAGTGATTGATTTATTGTAGATGCAAGGACAGAAGATAAAATATTGACTGGATTTATGTATACAAAACTTCAGTGAGATACTATGTAGATACCTTAACTCTTGGCATACCATGTTAACTTAGACATAAGAATTATAGTTTTTCTAGCTGGGCTGTATCATCTATCCTCAGTGGGAGAGAAAGCTCCTAACCTCGCAGAGACTTGAAGTGCCAGAGTGGGAGGATACGAAGGGGCCCCCCCACCTGCTCAGAGTAGAAGTGGAGTAGGGAGGGAGTGACCGGACGGGGGGCAGTGAGCAGGGTATAAGGTGAATAAGTAAAAAATGAGATTAAATTAAAAAAAAAAAAGAATTATAGTTTTTAACTTTAAATGAACCTGTGGAGCTATTGGCAGATAATATTTAGATAACTGCTCTTAATGAAAGCACATGTAAACATCTCTCTTGCAATTTCTTGTTCAATTTATGATTTGAATTTACATTTGAACTTGTGAATTTTTGAGGGGAGATGCTTAAAATGACATGTGATCTATTCTCCTAAAAACGTACAAAAACCTAGAATGATGACAATAAGAGAATAGAAGATAAGGAGAGTAGATGCAAAACATACACAGAGAGATTACAGAATACAGAAGAATATGGTAGAACTGAGCCGAGGGAGCCGAGGCAGGATAGAAGACAGAGCAGAGAGAGTGCAGCAGAGAGCAGCAGGCAGGATAGAAGACAGAGTAGAGAGAGTGCAGCAGAGAGCAGCAGGCAGGATAGAAGACAGAGCAGAGAGAGTAGGCAGAGAGCAGCAGGCAGGATAGAAGACAGAGCAGAGAGAGTAGGCAGAGAGCAGCAGGCAGGATAGAAGACAGAGCAGAGAGTGCAGCAGAGAGCAGCAGGCAGAATAGAAGACAGAGCAGAGAGAGTAGGCAGAGAGCAGCAGGCCGGCTGGGCTTACCCTGACACGGGACTTCTCTCAACATCAGGTTTCCTCTCACTGGCGAGTACAGGGCTTTCTTATAATCAATAAAAGTAGAAACACTCCACTATCCTCAATGAACCAATCAGGAAAACAGAAACTAAACAGGGACACGGAGAAACTCATTGAAACGATGGACCAATTGGATTTAACACACACACACACACACACACACACACACACATATATATATATATATATATATATAGAACATTTCATCCTAAAGCAAAAGACTATACCTTTTTCTCAGCACCTCATGGTACCTTCTCCAAAATCGACCATATAATTGGTCACAAGACAGACCTCAACAAATATAAAAAGATTGAACTAATCCCATGCCTCCTATCGGATCACCATGGAGTAAGAGTGTTCTTCAATAGCAACAAAAACAACAGAAAATCCTCATACACATGGAGGCTGAACAATATTCTACTCAATGATACCTTAGTCAAGGAAGAAATAAAGAAAGAAATTAAAGATTTTTTAGAATTTAATGAAAATGAAGGCACAACATACCCAAATCTATGGGACACAATGAAAGCAGTGCTAAGAGGAAAACTCATAGCCCTGAGTGTCTCCACAAAGAAACAAGAGACAGCATACACTAGCAACTTAATGGCGCACCTGAAAGCCCTAGAACAAAAAGAAGCTATTTCACCCAGGAGGAGTAGAAGACAGGAAATCATTAAACTCAGGGCTGAAATCAATCAAGTTGAAACAAAGAGAACCATACAAAGAATCAACAAAACCAGGAGCTGGTTCTTTGAGAAAATCAACAAGATAGATAAACCCCTAGCCAGACTTACCAAAGGGCACAGAGACAGTATTCAGATTAACAAAATTAGAAATGAAAAGGGAGATATAACAACAGAAACTGAGGAAATTCAAAAAATCATCAGATCCTACTACAAAAGCCTATACTCAACACAACTGGAGAATCTGGAGGAAACGGACAATTTCCTAGACAGATAGCAAATTCCAAAATTAAACCAGGATCAGATAGATCGTCTAAACAGACCCATAACCCCCAAAGAAATAGAAGGGGTCATAGAAAGTCTTCCAACCAAAAAAAGCACAGGACCAGATGGTTTTAGTGTAGAATTCTATCAGACCTTCAAAGAAGTCCTGATACCAATACTCTTCAAACTATTCCACAAAATAGAAACAGAAGGAACACTACCCAACTCATTCTATGAAGCCACAATTACCCTGATACCAAAACCACACAAAAATCCAACTAAGAAAGAGAACTACAGGCCAATTTCTCTTATGAATATTGATGCAAAAATACTACACAAAATACTTGCCAACCGAATCCAAGAACACATCAAAACGATCATTCACCATGATCAAGTTGGCTTCATCCCAGGGATGCAGGGATGGTTCAATATATGGTTCAGTTAATGAGACAGATATCTGGGTCTGGCCAAAGTATGTAAGTAAAATGATGTATGTATGAATGTATATGTGTTTCTGTGCATATTTGCATGTGTAAACGTACTTCATTCTGCAATTGTGACTTTTTCTTGGTTCAATAAAAGCTAATCGCTCCAAACCTCCCTCTTACTTGACCAGTGAGAGGTCAGGCTCCCTAGGAAGAGAGAAAGGAGCCCTAGCAATGAATTTGTCACTTATTCCAAGGGCTGTTAAGCAACAGGTGATAATTCTCCTGAAGCCATAGGAATCAAAGAGAGTAATTATTATTAATAATAAGCAACCTCTGCTTCTACAGGACCAAGTCTTGCCCCTGCCAAAGTTCACCCCGCCCCCATCTGTAATGGAATCTGATGCCCTCTTCTGGGGTGTCTGAAGAGAGCAACTATGTACCTACTTACATAAATAAACCTTTTAAGGGGGGAGGGGGAGGAGTAAGTTGTCGGGTTGGTCTTGAACTCATCGGCACAGGAAAGACATTCTAAAGATACTGATAGCACAGGCACCAAGAGCATCAATAAATGAGACTCATAAAGCAGAAAAGTTTTTTTCAGTAACAGACACTATTATTCAGGCAAAAGCAATAGGCTACAGAATTGGAAAATATCTTTGCTAATCACATATCTAATAAGAGGATTATTATTTAGAATATATAAAGAACTAAAGAAACTGTCAAGAAACAGCCCAATTAAAATGGGATATTGAAGCTCTCAAAGATGAAGCACAAATGCTGAGAAACACATAAAGATATGTTCAACAGCCTTCTCCATCAGGAACATACAGGTTAAAACTACTTTGAGTTTCATCTTACCTGGTGGAAATGGCCAGGATCAATATCACAGTGCCAGCTTACACTGCAGAGAATGCTGGGAAAGGAGAGCACGTACTCACTGGCGGTGGGAGGGCAAACTGGTGGGCCCAGTGTGGAAATAAATGTCGAAATTCGTCAGAAGCTGAACATGAATCTACCATGAGTTCTGGCTATACCATTCTGTACCCAGAGGACTCCATATCTTACTATAGATATACTTGTTTATCCATATTTATGACCGCTCTCTTCATAATAACCAGAGATAGGAATCAGCTTAGATGGCCATGAATGGTGTGGTGGTTTAAATAAAAATGGTCCCATAAACTCACCAGGAGTGGCATTATGGGAGCGATGGCCTTGTTGGAGGAAGTGTGTCACAAGGGGCAGGCCTTGGGGTTTCTGAAGCTCAGGCCAGAGCCAGTGCCACTCTCTTCCTGCTGCCTGCCAATCCAAATGTAGACCTCTCAGCTACTTCTCCATCACCATGTCTACCTGCATGCCATCATGCTTTCTGCTATGACAATAATGGATTAAACCTCTGAACCTGTAAGCCAGCCCCAATTAAATGTTTTCCTTTATAAGAGTTGCCTTAGTCATGGCATCTTGTCAAAGTGATAAAATAGATAATGAAAATGTGGTACATTTACTTAATGGAATATTATTCACCTCTTCAGAAAAATTAAATTGAGCGAGGCATAGTGACACAGCTTTAATCTCAGCAATCTGGAGGCAGAGATAGGCAAACATGTGAATTTAAGGCAGTCTACTGTACATTATGAGTTCCAGGACAGCCAGAGCTACATAGTGATATCCTGTCTCAAAAAAGAAAAGACATAAAAAGGAACGAAAGGAATTATAAAGTTTGCAGGTAAATTGATAGAGCTAGAAATAATCATTATGAGTGAAGTAACCCAGACTCCAAAAGACAATTATTGCAGTATTTGTTAGGTAGCTAGTCAGGGGCCAAAGGTAAGAGTATATTTTTCTAGAAGGGTAAATATAGTGTACTAAAGAGACAAAAGGGAAGCTAGAATAGGATTGCCTGGGAGATGGGAAAACAGGATAAAGGCGGGAACGTGGGGAAGGACAGTTTATATGAAGGCCTTTGGACAGCTGCATAGAAATCCAGTACTACTAATATATAATATATATCAGTAATTAGAGTCCCACTTCAGCTATACATCTTACGTCACTAGAAACTCTAGTACCAGGAATGGGTTATATCTTATTGAGTCAGATCCCAGAGGGGTGGGTCCCATTACCTCAGCCTCCAAACATTACTGGCTGTTGTCAAGGCTATTTATTACCCTTCATAACCTGATAGTAAGGCCTGTTGGTGAAGATACCATTTACTTATGCCATCAAATATGAAGAAATTGAGTTGGTATCCAACAAAAAGCTTTATCCCTACTGACTAGCATTTGTGGTACTACAAGTTACTTTGCATACTACTGGAGGAGGAAAGCACTATCACCCAGCCAGACCCCGGGACTTATAACAGTAATCTGCCTGAAAATAGAGTAGTGTGAAAGAAGCTGATTGGACATAAGGCCTGCTCCGTGAGATCAACCCTATCGCTGACTCTGCTGAAGTGCCCAAGAACCTGTCCATCGTGAGTTTGTGAGAAAACCCACTACTATTATTCTGCTAAAACAGTAGTAAAATGACTCCTAATGATGTATTGCTATCCCCATAGGTCAACACATCACATAACCATCAGAGAAGCTTTTTCATGCAGTTGATAATTATTAATGTGGAGCCCCACAGCTAAGTAGATAGTAAAAGACTTTGGAGCATTCATCTCTAAATGGGATGCCTTTATCAGACTCCACACCTCAATGTTCTGAGTGCTGTGTGGAAGAAGAGGTGAAAAGATTGTGAGAGCCAGAGATAGTAGAGGACTCTTGGGATCGATATGCACATGAACTCACAGAGACAGTGACTGCACGTAAAACAAGCTGCACTAGTTCAAACAGGACAACTCAGAGAAGACTCCAAAGGGTCTGTGTTTGCTTTTTATCTTGTTTGTTTGTTTTGACTTTTTGAGAGAGGGTTAGGAGGGAGAATATGACCCTCTTGGTTGGGTAGGGAGTATAGCAGCTCTGGGAAGAGTTAGAGGAGAAAGAATAGAATCAAAATATATTGTATTTAAAAAAATTGTACATAAAATGGATATACAATTTCTCAAAATCAGTGTAGAAAAGATTATTGAGAATGTCTTTGGAGCGTAGCTACTCATATACCCGTGGGAAGAACCATCCTCCAACCACATACTAAACTTCAGGCCGATCCACATAGAGCAGAGGGAGGCTGAGGACACCTGCCTAACAGCCAGATCAGCCGGAGAGCCTTCTCATCCTGTCCTGTGTGTGTGTGTGTGTGTGTGTGTGTGTGTGTGTGTGTGTTTGTTTGTTTGTGTTTTAAAACACATCTATATATATAATATATAAAAAACTATATATACAATATATTAAAAAATACATATATATGTTGTTTTAAAACACATCTTTAAAAACCAAGTAAGATCAGATAAGCCTGTCAGCATACTTAGAGCTGTTTATAAAGAAAAAGGTGTCAGACATGTGTGTTGCATTTAGCTTCCTCATGTTAAAAGGTAAAGCTTCCCTTGTTCATCTGTTTTATTATTTTAAGCATGCAGTGAATTCTTAGTCTGTTTGTAATTCTTATCATGTCTATACTAAACAGACCGGGAACCAGTGTATTGTGTCATAGAATTTGTCACTGTTTTCTGAGCCATTGTCATTACCTCACTAACCTCACCTGGCCGAGGTGCCTATTTCTCTACTGGGGTCTTTATTTTTTGCTAGCCATTCCTATGTGAAGGTCATTTGTTCCAATAATGGTTTCTCATTTGGTCTAAAAATCAAACAAAAGCTTTGCAGCTGTGAGATGTAGCCCAATTTAAAATTAACCTATTGTAAATCCTTAATGACTGAGAAATCTTGTAATTTGCTATGATTTCTGGTAGCACTGTGAGTAGAATAGCAAACAGTAGAAGTGATCCAGGTCAGGATGATACGCACTTGGGAAGAGAAGAAGTTTCAGCCAGTGTATATGTCCCCTGCCCTCTATCCGTCACACAGCAGTTCAATTCATGCCTACAAACTTTCCCAAGGGAAATGTTATCTTTGAAAGTAAATGATTAACAGAGTTCTTTATGCCAGGAGTAGAATACCACCGAGCCACTTCCTCAGTTCAAAATTTTGAATTTGATAATAAAACAAGTTAGTTCTGTCCTTATACAAATTTCATAAATTCTTTGGCTTTGGCTTTTGGATCTAAAATTCCTCTGGATTTTGTTCAGCCTAAATTAAATATGATTATTAAAGAATCTTGTATGAGGAAACATAGTACGTTTCCTCAATATTATCTATTATACACTTGTTAAATTACCCAACTCCTTGGTGCCTGTTTTGCTCTATATAAAATGAGGCTAGTAATAATACCCATTTCCTAGAGTTGTGAGGATTCAAAACATTAATTTATAAATTACTTTGAATTGTACTCAATACCAATGAAATTATTAGCAATAATTATTGGTCACTCTAGTGGACAGATTAAATCAACAGTGAACAGCTAATTTACAGATAACAATATACAGTGCAAATGAAAAGTGTAATGCACACTATGATGACGGTATGGGGGCTGTTTGACTTAGTACTTTGAAGGGAGAAATCATTGAGTAAGGATATGATTAAATTTACGTGTTTTTTAAATCAATAAAATATTTGTGTTTGTTCTAATTCACATTAGAGTAGCTTCTTGGTGTACAGTTCTATGAATTTTGATAGACGTGTGTAGGCACGCGGCTACCACTGAGTCAATACGGAGCACAGGTTTGCCCCTTCCTAGCGTCTCTCAGATGGCCCTGTGCTTGTTCACTTGCTTCTGTGCCCATTGCCACTGATTGGTTTCTGTAACTTTCTCTACCGCGCCCTGGGAAGTGATTTACTTAATGGCTTTTAAAGGATCACTGTTTAGATTTTGCACATTGCGTTTGAAATTCACCAATGTTGTTGAACTTACCAGTAGATGGTATTTCTTGATAATATTTCATTGTACTGTTTTACTATAGTGTATCTTTTCCCCAGCTTTTTAAGGTTACAGCATAGTTGTGCTATGCTAATATTGTATTGTGCTTATGTTATGCTTTAAGATACCATCTTCTAGTCCAGGCCAGCCATGATCTCACTATGTAGCATAGGATAACCCTAAACTGCTTCTTCCTGTTCTTAGAATACTAGGTTTACATGCATGGATAGCCATGCCAACATTGGTTTCTTAGTTCCTTTGTCTTTTCACATAAAATTCATTTGAAATTAGGTGTCAGTGTCTGATAATAATAATTTTAATTGGGCATGGTGGCACATGCCTGAAATGTCACCACTTAGAGACTGAGGCAGGAAAATCATTAAGTTTAAGCCCAACTTGATCTTTGTAGTAAGCCCCTGTATTGGTGGAGGTGGGGAGATTTGTTGAGGTTTTCCTTGTATTGAATTTGTAGATCATTTTGGGAAGAAAGATAGCAACAATATTGGATCTTTGAATCTATGACTCTACATTTATTTACCCCCTCCCTTTTTTATTGGTGTTTTGTAATTGACAGTATATAGAGGCTACAAATTTCATGTCTCATCTTTTTTTGAAATGAGGTCTTAACTATATAGCTCAGGCTAGACTCAAGGTTGCAGAAATCCTCTTGCCTCAGCCTCCTGAATAACTTGGATCACAGGTATCTGCTACCATGCCCAGCAGAGTTTTTAAGACTTATATCTTATTCTGTGATTGTAGTTTCTATTGTTCAGATAGAGACTTCTGTGTATGTTACATCCTTGTATTCTGTAACCTTTTTAAACTTGCAGTTGTTAAGAACCTCTGTATACAGCCCTTCTATGTAAGTATTCTTATCTGGGAATCATGACAAATCTATTTCCTCCTTTCCAGCCTGGTAGATATTTTCTCTTAAGCAAGGGATTACAGTTAGGCTTATATTTTTCTAAAGTAAATCTATCTTTAGTATAAAAATTGGAGGGGTGGAGAGACCATTTGCAAGGCAGCGGTATCTGTGATTGTGAATTTTGAAACCAGGGTAGTAAAATAAATAGAAAAAACATATTTTTGTATGTGGAATTAGTAAGCCCTCTAATGGATTAAATAAATGAAGAGGGCGAGTCAGGACATCTGGGTTTCTGTCATAAATCGGGTGAAGAAATATATTAATAAGAAGATGACAAGTAGAACATGGTAAATTTGAGAAGTCTTGGGAATAGGGGTGGGGCCTATGTCTATGGTAGAATAATTAACAAGCTTGAGGCCCTAGGTTTTATCTTTAGCACAAAGGAAGTCAAAACAAAATTGTATCACATAGGCAACTAGAATATACAAGCAGATGAACTGGGGTATATAGGCTGTAAGAATTTTGGGAATGTGTCAAATCTATGTGGAATCACCCCTGAAGGCTCATGGGGGCCTCTCTCACACACATACGCATACCCTGAGCCGTCTTCCTTTTGCTTCTTTAGTGTGCTAAGATTGTATGAGTTTTTACCATGGGTCTTTGGACCCATTGCTCATCACTAATTTGAAGTATGCATTTTCCTTCTCCAGTCCATTCCCATGTGTCTCAGTCACTTTTCAATTTCCATGACAAAACACTGTGAGCAGGCAACTTATAAAATGATGACATTTAGTTTGGGAGCTAGCTTTTTCATACAGTTATTCTGTCTTAGGGTTTTTATTGCTGTGAAGAGATACCATGATCACAGAAGCTCTTCCAAAAGAAAACATTTAATTGAGACCCGTGTACAGGTTCCGAAGTTTAGTTCATTATCATCCTGGTGGGAAGCATGGAGGTGCATAGGCAGATATGATCCTCGAGAATAGCAAGCGCTCCACATCTGGATCTGTGGGCCACAGGGAGAGAGACCCTGGGCCTAGCTTGAGCTTTTGAAACCCCATAGCCTCCCCGCCAGTGACACAGCCCCTCCAATAAGCCCACCCTTACTGCAAGGCCAAACCTCCTAATGCCACTCCCTAAGCATTTAAATACATGAAGCTATGGGGGGGGCACTCTTATTTAAACATCCCAGAGTGCATGACTATTGCGGCAGGGAGCATGGCAATTGGGAAGGTTACCACAATAAAAGGCTAACCTGGGTTACTGAGCCTAGACAGAGAGGCAGGCAGGCAGTAAAGAAAGGTAGAAAGATAGAAAAAAAAAAAAAAAAGAACAAACCCAAGGACTGGCTGATGAATTGCTATAGATTGAAAGAAATATGTGGCAATTAAATTCAATTGGTTTCCTGGATTGGGTCCTATTGTAGATAATAAAATAGAAATCTTGATAGTCTTTAGTTTATGTTATGCCAGTGCTAACTGGTATCTGTATGCAGATAAATAAAATATAAATGTAGCAGAAAAAATAGGAAATTCCCCCTACCCCCTTTATGACTTACCTGCCAATCTTAAATCTTTCCAAATTAAATGTGAAAAAAAGAAGGAACTTGTAATAGCTTTCTTGGTGTGTGGGTGTATTTTAGGTTTTTTGTTTTGTATTTTTGTTTTGTTTTTAATGGCTTCAGAGCAAACTGAAATCTCTCTCTACGATGCTCGCTTGATAGAGCCGCCCAGCAGGGCAGCTGTCTGTAGCCCTGCTCCCCCGTCAGAAGTAGTCTCACCCACTTTGTGCAGGTTGCCAGCACTTAGCATGGCCTTTGTGATTTGATAGTGTGCTCCTATCCAAATTATTAAATAGATGTAGTGTAATGATGGGTATAGTGTGAAGTTCGAGTTTCACACTAATTAACTCAAACTAGGAAAGCAAGGTTGATATAGAAGACAACAGGGGTCCGCTTTCAGTCAATACTGATATGTAATTGTCTTCAGAAGAATATGGAGGCTAAAATTAATTCACTCTTCTGTACCCCAGTAACTTTTTTATGTGACCATTAGTGAAAACTTTAGTTTGTGCACATATAAGAGATGGTATTTTTTTCCAGTTAAATGTATTTACCACCAAGATTTCTATTTGTCTCGCAGCCTGTCCATGGTAGCAGTATAGCATGTAACTAATGAAGAGCACTGTTTCTTGTTGAATATGGACATAAATTTAAAATAGCAGTGGCTGGTGCATTCATTTCCTGGAAGTATTTTTCCAGATTGGTAATATTTGGTCAAGCAGCTATAGCAGATAGATAGTAATGCTTTTTAAGTCTGAAACTGAGAACACAAGAGCGATAAGCCTGGGGATACTTAACTCCCAGCTTCTAACCAGTGACTAGGTTGCTCGTCAACATTCTTCTAAAATGCCAGAGATGTAGTTTTGTTGACAGCTGTTTTCAGAGTGTGCTTTTTGATGTCCTCATCATTCCGTTAGTGAGTTTACTTATAAAGTTGCTTAAAAAACATAAGCAGTGTTTCTTGTTAAAAGAAATAAAAGGGGATCACAAGTTTGAGACTGAGGCAGACATCAGAAGTTCAAGGCCAGCTTGGCCACAAAATGGGACCCTTTTGAATATCTACTGCACAAAAGGCAAAGGAATTAAATATATATTTTCCAGGAAAAGCACACAACCAATAAGCATGAGCAACCAATAAACCATAGTGTTGTAACATCTGGCATCTGTCAGCATGGCCAGAAGCACAGGACGCACTGCTAGGGGTGGGACATGGCTTCACCATTCGGATAATAGTATGGAAGTTGCTTGGAAAATTAAAAATTTGAATTAACTGTATGATCTAGCAGTCTCCCTTCTGGGTATATACCCAAAAGAATTTAAAGCAGGATCTCCAGGTAATGTTTATACCCCTATTTTCTTAGAGCATTAGCCACAACAGCAAAGATGTAGGGAAAAATGTCTATCAGCAGATGAATGGCTGAAGAAAATATAATGGAAAATTGTCTAACATAAAAGGGAACTCTGCCACATGCTACAGTATGAACAAACCCTGAAGATGTTATGCTAAAGCAAAAGAAATTGCTTTAGAAGGATAAATATTATATGATTCTACTCATCTGAAATGTATAAAGTAAAAGTCACAAACAGAAAACAGGAAGGTCTGGGTATGCAGGAGATATAAAACTATAGGATTGCAAGCTGCACACATCAGATAGGTTTGCTGTACAACAGTGGATGTACCTAATACTGCTGAACTGTGCCCTTCAAATGCTTAAGACAGGACTTTGGGATTTTTTTTTTCTGTTTAATTATACATTTACAGATTTCCTGCTCTGTCTCAGGCAGTTTCTTTCCATAACCTAGTATATTAAAAAGCCTTTTGCCGCTTTTAGAGATTAGTAAATGAAGACTTTGAAAGATTTGGAGACTTCCTTCTGTCAAACACCTTCTACTTGGCATAACCCAGAACTGGTTGCCTAGGTTGAATGTGTTGTCCAGCGCCTGCACAAGATGAGTCAAAAGGACATGGGCCTGCTAAGTCTTGGGGGTGAGCCTGTCTCTGGACACACACACACACACACACACACACACACCCCAGGGCACATTGGCTAGGCTGCTAAACAGAGAGTGCCAGGTTTGTAGGGGAGCTAAATTTACAGAGCCGAGGTCTGTTAGACCTGGTTTTGGACCATTTATTAGACCTGTTGAAAATGCAAACAATCCATCCAATCAAATGCAATATTCATCTAGAGGGAAGACAATATGAAAGTTTTATGAAGGCACACCCCGACTAATCTGAATTGAAAGCAGCTTTTAAAAAATTTGCATCTCTTCATCTTCCTAGGTTGTAGTCTATATGTGGGCAGAAAATGAGAGCATTTCAAATAATGCTAATGAAGTTTAGTGATTACAATCTACCATATTGTAAGAGAGAGTGTATTGTTCGTTAGGAAGGACGAAGACAGAATTCATATATTACCATGACAGGCATTTGATTGAGAAAGTGCAGAGATAAGCTTAGGTTCCTTTTATGAAAACCGTCCTCCTAGCCTGATGGAATATCTTCTCAGACTTACCAGAGTTACCATGGATACTTGGTGGCTTTGATAGAGTATGTTGTAATCCATATTCAATCATTTGAGGTAAAGAAGCCAAGAAACACACCAGCTGAAGTCAAAGTAGTTTCCTTTCTAAATCTATACTCTCTGGAAGGGAAAGTAGCCTGAGGATTAAGTTTGGATTTAAAAACTGCCTGATTTGATCTTAGTATTTATTTTTTTATGTAGCCCTTTTACCTATAATAAAGATAATTTGGGGGGGTGGTGGCATAGGAATCTACATGGTGAAATCTTTCTGAAAGTTGGTGAACCCTAGGCAGTGAACTCATTGTCTGAAAGCCAGAAACACAGACAGGATTGAAGGCGGTGTCCCCATGGTAACATATTTGCATTTGGCCCAGAAGTGGCTGCTTTCTGCTTAGCTTCTTTTAATTGCTATATATTGACAGCCATTTTCACAACTCTGAAGTGTCAGATACGTGAGCTTGTGTACTGGGAGTGTGCACCATATCTTCAGGCTTGACACCTCAGATGACAGAGCTCTGCTTGAAGAATTACTGAGGTGTTTTTGGCATTTCCTAATGTGTCTGTCACATAGTTGAAGCAAAAAGCCTTTCAAATGATTTAAAATATTTTCATCAATTCTCTTTTAAAACAGGTGACAAAAGAACTAAAACAGTACGACAACAAGATTATAGAGTGCAAGTTCGAGAACAACAGCTGGGTCTTCATGAGACAGAGGATAGACAAGAGCTTCCCCAATGCCTACAACACAGCCATGGGTGAGTGCGAGTGGTCAGTACAGTAAATGACAGAGTCTATGGCGTCAGAGCCCACGTGTCCTGTTGATGCTGTCCTGATTGATGGGGAGATAGTCAGGCCTGCACCTTGTTAGCTGCCGAGGAACTGCCCTGAGTGCCTGAAAGGGCAAACGAAGGCAGGGCGATGGTTGCATACTAGTTTAACTTAATGAATGGTTTAAAAAAAGCCATTATAATTTCTGATCTATTCAAAACTATTACAATTGTTTGCCAGATGGTAAGAAACAGAATTAGCAAGGGAAAATGTAATTTCTAGCTCCTAAAATAACTTTATAAACAATGGAGAGAAAGTAAATGAAAACCATTTAAAACATTAAAACTGCCCTGCTATCCTCCAGAATAGCCTTTCTTTGGCTGTAATATGAATGCCTTGGGGATTTAGCACAGTTCATTATTTTCTTGAAGAACACCACAAATTCATTTCAATGTATAAGATATACTAACAGTAGAGGTGGTGTTATAAAGAGGAATATAAGGTGCAGTGGGCAATTGTTCACTTGCCCAGTGTCCCATTGCAGATGGTGATCATGACCATGAGAAGCAGGAAGTGGAGAGAGGTAGCTAGTTCACCCTTCTCACTTTAAAAGATAGTGTTCCACTTATCAGTGAGTGCACACCATGTGTGTTCTTTTGTGATTGGATTACCTCACTCAGGATGATATTCTCCAGTTCCATCCACTTGTCTAAGAATTTCATGAATTCATTGTTTTTAATGGTTGAATAGTACTCCAGTGTGTGTGTGTGTGTGTGTGTCCGTGTCCATCCATTCCTCCATTGAGGGACATCTGGGTTCTTTCCAGCTTCTGGCTATTATAAATAAGGCTGCTATGAACATAGTGAAGCATGTGTCCTTATTACATGTTGGCGAATCCTCTGAATGGTATACCAGGGTCCTAGTATCATGCCCAGTTTTCTGAGGAACCGCCAGACTGATTTCCATAGTGCTTGTACCAGCTTGCAAATCCCACCAGCAGTGGAGCAGTGTTCCTCTTTCTCCACAACCTCTCCAGCACCTGCTGTCTCCTGACTTTTTTATCCTAGCCATTTTGACTGGTGTGAGGTGAAATCTCAGGATTGTTTTGATTTGCATTTCCCTGATGACTAAGGATGCTGAACATTTCTTTAGGAGCTTCTCAGCCATTCGATATTCCTCAGGTGAAAATTCTTTGTTTAGCTCTGTATCCCATTTTTTATAGGGTTATTTGGTTCTCTGGAGTCTAACTTATTGAGTTCTTTGTATATATTAGATATTAGCCCTTAGCCTAGAAGCTTGGAATACCCAAGATACAATTCACATATCAAATGATGCCCAAGAAGGAGGAAGAACAAAGTATGGATCCTTGGGTCCTTTGTAGAAAGGGAAAAATACACACAGAAGGAGAAACAAAGACAAAAGGTTGAGCAGAGTCTTAGGGAAAGACCATCCAGAGACTGTCCCACCCAGGGATGCATCCCATATACAGTTATAAAACCCATACACTATTGTGGATGCCCACAAGTGCTGGCTTATATAGCTGTCACCCGGGAGGCTCTCCTAGTGCATGACAAATACAGAGGGGGACACTCTCAGCCAGCCATTGAACTGAGCACAGGGTCCCCAATGGAGGAGCTAGAGAAAGGACCCAGGTAGCTGAAGGGGTCTGCATCACCACAGGAGGAACAACAATATGAACCACCCAGTTACTCCCAGAGCTCCCAGGGACAAAACCATCAACCAAAGAGTACACATGGAGTGGCCAATGGCTCCAGACACATCGGCAGCAGAGAATGGCCTTGTTGGACACCAAAGGGAGGAGAGGCCCTTGGTCCTGGAAAGACTTGATGTAGAGGAATACCAGGACAGGGAAGCGGGGGAGGGTTGATTGGGGAAGGGGAGATGGCTTATGGGATTTTCGGGGGAAAGGGTGGAACCAGGAAAGGGGACATTTGAAATGTAAATAAAGAATATACCTAATTAAAAAAAAAGAAAAAATGTTTCACATTCAGGGGGCTTTTTTGGAAGTAGCATCTTTGCTCAGATAAGATGAGTTCATTCCATTGTCTTCTCCCTCTTTCCACAAACAAACAAACAAACAAACAAGAACATCATAAAATGACAAAATTGGTTCTATTTTTTGATTACCCAAGAGAAGATGTATTGTTTATTAGACTGTTTAATTATATGGTCTTCAACTAAATGATTAACATATAGATGGAAGCTACCATGAAAACTTCCTATTCCTTAGTGGCATTGGCTGTTGCTGTTGTATTTCACAGAATGGACATCTTTCTGACAGAATGACTTAAAAACTGTAGTATACTTTACTTCATAGAGCTTTTAGTTAAATATGGATTTTCATGAAGTATGCTGTACTAGATCAAAATCCCTTAACATCTTTGCTCAAAATTAATACTCCAGCAAAGAGTAACCACTGAAAAAGCCCCTGACCTGAGGCCTGCTTGCCCACCATGAGATGCCCTGATTGACAGGGCTGCATGGACACCACCCTCAGCCTGTTGTGAGTCAGCTGCCTTAATCACCTGAGATGTCTCCTCCTTCGTCTACAGCTGTGTGTAATAGCATCTCGAACCCTGTCACCAAGGAGATGCTGTTTGAGTTCATTGACAGATGTGCAGCAGCTGCGCAGGGACAGAAGCGAAAGTATCCCCTGGACCCTGACTCGGAGCTCATGCCACCCCCACCGCCCAAAAGACTGCACCGGCCAACCTAGTCCCTGCCTGCCTCTGAGAGGAAGAAGAGTGCTGTTGTCTCATTTTCTCAACCAGAGAAATTAAAGAGACAGTATGACTTGGTACTGGTACATGTGTTTTAAGGGAAGACATAGCCTGTATATATTTGGTACATTTGAACTACAGTACATCATGGACCTAAATAGTTTATTTATACGTGATAAATACAGCCTTACCTGTGGAGTCTATAGACTGAAAGATCCAAAGGTTTAAATTAGATTGAAGTTAATGAAATGGAGGCCTTGTTTGTATGTGAATAGACACCTTTACATTTGATTCACAACTAGCAATCTGAAGCTGTAAGCATATTAAGTTTTTTAAAAGTTGGATTTTAAGTTTTCCTCTTTAAAGTGTGGGTACTGGCATTAGAAATTCTCACTAACGTATCATGGATTTCTTATACTTCTGAATTTTTTATATTCTGAGCAATGACAAGGTCAAGTATAATGTACATTAAACAGTTTGGTCTGGCTAAGTTTAAGAAATTTTTCTGTTTGTTTCTGTGAGGGTGGGGTGTAAGACAGCAATGTAGCCCCATTTTCTTGTGAATTATATCCTTACTTTAGAAGCTGTCTGGAGCATTTTTTATGTCTCTTGTTAGACGTAGTGGGTGTCAGGTGTCTGGGTCCCATCCTGCCAGTGGTTTTGTGTTCCTTGTGGCACTTACATTAGAACCAGGTACTTTATGTGCTGCTGTCTGGGAGCATGGCTTCTTTCAGACAGCAGGGCTCCTCCTGCTTTACCTACTCACTGTGATCTCTGGGAGCAGCAGCAAACACAGCCGCTGTGGTATTATTTCCCTCAAACAGTGCATCAGACGCAGTGGCAGCTTTGCCTGGAAGGTGATGCCAACGGAACAAAGTGCTGTCCCTAGGAAATGCCGGCCTCCCACTGGACAGACACGAGGCTGCAGAGACTGACATGGAGGACGTGAGGATGTTGCTCCCATCGCTACGGCTGCGCCTGTGCTTAGACATGGGGTTTCACTCTGAGGCTGCACTTCAGTGTTTACTCTAGACAGTCGGTTTAGAAGGCAGCTAATGGTCCCTGCCATTGTAGAAATTGTTCTGATTGGATTGTGAGGGAATTCAGAATTAGCTACTAGAAAGCAGCTTACTTAATGTATTTATTTTTAGAGACACAGGTTTTAAGTATATGTATTTAAAACAAATGTTCATGATCTGTATTTTATATATGTATAAGCATATCTGAAAGTATATGCTACAGTGTATATTCTTGTACTGATACAGCCAGAAACGAAAACCCGAATGCTTTACCTACCAGGCTGAGAATCTGATGGCATAGTATTGGCATAGCACAGGTTAACCAAAACTGTATTTATATGAACCTGAGTTTTAATGTTTTTAAACAGACTTTACATCTGCAGTGCTTTTCTGTATGGAATACTGGGGCTGTGCTTAGGCTTATGCCTCTGTTGTTCCCAAGTTATGTAATGTGTTAGCAAATATTTCAAAATGCCATATTAATTTTTTTCCTAGATTGCTTTTGTACATTTGGGCACTGAAGGGATTTAAGCACCTGACTGCTACAGGATCGTTGAGGGGAAATGTCAAGGTTCTGTCTGTCGTTTACATGGTGGATCGAAAACTGCCTTTGCACTCCAGACAATCTAGTGCCTGCTCTCCAGGGTCACTGAACCTTTTCTCCATAGATGGTCTGCTCCCAAGCTGGTGCAAAAGCAGAGTCCTTTTGAAGACACAGTAACATGCTTTGCCAATGATCGGTGATAGAATTAAAATGTTTATGGTAACTTTAGCCTTTCAAATGAATTTTGTAAAAAGAGCATTATATAGGACTTACTTTTTCAGGTTATCCTTTCCTTTCAATTGTGGTGACATAATCATTGGCCTTAAAAGCAGATCCCATGTAGTCCCCAAACATACCATCTCCTGAAGTATCCTAACAGTCATTCAGGCTGTTGGATGAAAGGTAGGATTTGGACATCTTGCGGGAAAACCTCCCTTCTCAGCTCATGTTCCCACAGCTGTTTTCTTTAGCTGATATTTTCTAGACAGGAATAAGAAAACTGTTTCCCTGAGTTATCGCATGTAAAGGCTTGCTTTTTGTTTGGAAAAAAATATGAATGACTACTGCCTAGATGGTTACTTTGCTTTCCGTGAAATGCTCAGAAATGCCAGAACATTCCTTCTCTAATTGTGACAGTGTGTATTGTAATAAAACTACTGATGTAAAATAACTGTGTCTGTCCTGTCTCACTGACATGACTTGGTGTCCCTTCTCTGCTGGCTCTCGCTGCTCTCTGCCCCACCTAGGGTGCTTCATGTGGTGAGTTACATTCTAGAGACTAATGGGAAGACTTGGAAGACTTGGAAGGTGGAGGTACTTCTACCCATTCTGTGCATCATCCCATCTCAACACTCTACCAAATAAGCATCCTCTTGCATTATTTTTTGTGGGTTTCTTTTAGAGTAAATGTCCTGAGATAATAAATCATCACATGCTTGTAATGACTGTGGTTTTTTTTAATATGGAATTTAATATGGTCTTTAAACATACCACCATTTTGAGCAATGTATGTAGTTTCTTTAGGCCAATATAATAAAATCTTGAAAACTGGAAACCAAATGGTAAACCCCTGTGATGAAAATAAGCACTTGGTTGCATCCAGAACGACTGGAATGTAAATAAATAAGACAATTTAAATTGAAAAAAGAAAGAAATCTAGGCTGAGCCTCCTACTGGGTTGTGTTCTCTCTCCCCTCCGCTCCCTTTTCCACTCATAAGATGTCAAGGTTAGGCCTGATCCAAAGGAAGTTTTTCAGTCCAACTATGATTCCATGTGAAGTCAGGACTGTGGAGTCTGTTTTCACCCTGATAGCCATATGCCTGTGACTGCCTGGTCACCACCAACCTCAGAGTGTGTTAGATAGGTGCCCTTCCTAACGTTTAGATACAGAATGGAGGACTGAGTTTGGGGCTGAGACTCAAGCAGGTCTTGGTACTGCAGAAGAGTTGCTGCCTAAGTTTCCTCACAGGCCGGATGGGCCTTGGCTTAGTCTGCCCTATTGAAGTTTTGCTGTCCTCGACCTCTCGCCGTGTGAAGAAGATGGAGTTGACAGCGGGTAAATGTGAAGTGTAATAATATTTCAGATGTTCTTCTAGAGCTGGAATTAGGAAGCCTGGTGATTAAACAAGTGCTGGCCCATCATCTCCCCGCTGGCAGTGAGCCGTCAACTCTTGCACTTTGATGGGTTGTTGTCAACCTTGGTTTAACTCTAACGTCTCTCTCCCTCCCCTCCTCTGATACCAGATGGCCATTGTACATAGTAAGAGAAGAAAGCCAGGCCAGTGGGCTCCCAGGTTTTACATTTCTTAATGTGCATGGATACATGGACTTGCCAGCTATTTTTTTGTGAAAAGGCATTTTTCAAAATTTTATGGCCATCATTTGGTAACATAAAAAATAATTTCAATCCTGAAAAGTACTTACTTTGCAAGAAAATACAGGTTTTTACATAGAATATCTTTTCTTATTGTATTGTTCTTTGTACCTGCATCTTACCCTAGGATGGCAAGATTTGTGTTGGCAAATGACACTGACTAGCTTTAAGTCAAGTTGACATAGGCTAGAGTCGTTAAGGAAGATAGAACCTCAATAGAGACAAAAATCTTTACCAGATTGGCTGTGGACAAGCCTGTGAGGTGTCTTCTTGATTGGCAGATGGAGTGGGAGGACCCAGCACATCTTGGACAGTGCCACCCTGGGGCAGGTGGGTGGTCATGATGATACAGGAAGCAGGCCGAGCAGGACACAGGGAGCACGCCAGGAAGAAGCACTCCTCCACGGGTTCTCTTCAGCTCCTCCTTCAGCCTTGGATGAGGGACTTATAAGCTAGGAAATAAGTTCTTTGCTCCCCAAGCTGTTTTTGGTTATTGTGTTTTATCACAGCAATAGAAACCCTAAGTAAAACACTTAGGTTGGTAATCTACCAGCTTGTAGCCCAGGCATTGGGCATGGGGACCCTCAGAAGAGCAACCCTTCTTGCTTATACAGCTGAAGGATATATTTGGACATGACAGTGGTTGATTGTATGGGTGATTCTATTGTGCCCTCATGCAAAATGCACATAGGTAGAAACTAGAATTACCTATGTTAAAAAAAAAAAAAAAAGCCCAAGTAGGATGAAACTTGTCAATATTCTTTCTATTTTATATTATGTGCATGTGAGTTAGGTGCCTGAGAAGGCCAGAGGTTAGGGGCCCCTGGAGTTAGAGTTGCACTGCCTCACACAGGCACTCGACGTCGCAGCCATTTCTCCAGCCCCGAAACTCAGCTTTGTATGTAAGGGACAGAACTTAATTTGACCAAACACAGCAAGGAAAAGCAGAACTTAGCTCTGATGAGAAGTGGTTCCCAGCCTTGCTCGTGCTGCGGCCCTTTAACAGTTCCTCATGTCGTCACCCTCAACCATGAAAGTGTTTCATTGCTACTCGTAGCTGTGTTTTTGCCACTGTTGTGAGTTGTAATTAAATATCTGATGTGCAGGGTATCTGATATGCGACTCCCAAGGGGCCACAAACACAGGTTGGCAACTGCTGGACTAGACCAACAGGAAGTCATGTGTTTTTCAGTTACGACTCTGCTCCACTGTCTGTTTTTCTTTAGATCATTAGATCTGCTTCTTGTAAGTTCCACTAAGAGCATCCTAGCACTGCAGGAAAGCCCTCTGTGATGTGGCTCCAGCCCGTGCCATCTAGGTTTGAAAACAGTGGCACGCCCTAGTGTTCACAGTGTCCCGGCTGGGCCGAGCCAGGAGCCTCGGCTTCCCCTCATCTCAAGGGCTCCACCCTAACGCAGATATTCCCCAGGAGGCCTGCATGTGGTGCTTTAATTTTTCTTTCTCCTTTAGACGTTGGGCTGTAGACATAATACTGTGACTGGGTCACAGAGCTTAGCAGTAGTGGAATTCAAATGTCCCTTTATGCAGTCATCTGCCTTGGCTTAGAAACTCCGTGCGTCACTCTGATGCTCTCCTTGGAACTGAAACACCGAACCATACATACATTCAGTAGACTATTCAGAGCCATGTCTGGGGCAGCTCCTATTTAATCCCATCAGCAGCTCCTTGTCTCTATTGTCTTTTGCCCTGAAAACAGGAACCTCTCAGGGAGACTTAGGAGCAGGTGGTAGTGCCCTGTTCTCTCTTTTGGGGATATGTTAGCAGGGTTATTTTTTAGTGCAGTTTCATTGAGTTTGCTGTATGATAAGTAGGAGGCTCAGCCCTACCTATCACCCATTTTCTCATGTTTTCACAGGGCAATCCTATGGTAACTGTTGGGACTTTTCAGTTTTAAAAATAAAATTAGGGGCTGGAGAGATGACTCAGAAGAAGAGCACTGGCTCTTCTTGTAGAGGTCCTGAGTTCAATCCCCAGCAAACCACATGGTGGTTCATGACCATCTATAATGATATCTAGTGCCTCATCTGGCTTGTAGGCATACATGCAGGCAAAACACTGTATCTATATCTATATCTATATCTATATATCTATATCTATATCTATCTATCTATCTATCTAAACAAAAAATTTACAACCATCAACAAACATTTCTGGGGATGTAGAGATGGCTGAGTAGTTAAGAGCACTAGCTGCTTTCAGAGGACCTGGGTTCAATAACCAGTACCCACGTGGCAAACTCACAACTGCCTGTAACTCATGTTCCAGGGAATCACATAGAGATACACGCAGGCAGATTACCAATGTACATAAAATAAAAGTAACTTGTGGTTCCCTTTGGGTAAGTGTGCCTCCAGCCTTGTCTTCAAGCAGCAAGCGAAGGAGGCTGTTCTTGCTGCTACTCTTGAATGTCTTCCAGGATCTAAAGGAATAAGAAACTGCAGAGTTTCCATGTAAGTTCTGTTTCCCTCCGTCTGGACATCCTTGCGTGGCTTTGATGTCTGGTATCAACACGGCATGCTCTGGTAGACATCAAGGTGTGTCCTGAAGAAATGCTATTTGGACATATCACCACTGAAGTCTTACAAGGTTTCTGGGCAGTGTCATTTGTAGGTAGAGCTACAATGCCTGAGATATCTTCTTGTGGGTGGAATCGAGAGGGGTGACCTTCCTGGGTGGGCCACAGAGCCATATTTATAAGTGTTGTGTACTGTTTTGCCAAGGAGATTGCCTAGAAGTAGAACTGTAATCTCTGCAGCTAGCCATCCTGTCCTTATTCCCACCCCACCCCTACACCCCCCTCCCCAGCCATCTCCCTCCCTCTCCAGCCGTTAGCTCCTTTTATTTATTCTGTTTGCTACAAAAGGCCTTGAGAACACGGCTCTTGGTCCCTTCACATCCTTGCCTCCCTCCCCCAGCAAGCGCTAATCTCCGTAGAGCCTGTCACCGCACACTGCACAGGGTCAAGTGCACTCGCATAGACAGCCTGCGGGCGGTATGTTGCACAGGTGTTCGTTGCTCGGTGAGAAATTTCAGAGCTGCTTAAAGTACAGAGCAGAGTGGGGCCCCGTTTTCACCGGCTCGGGTGATGCTCCCTCCACAGACGTGAGCTTGGAGCCTAGGCCGCGATGACCTCCTGATTTTCTTCCCTCCCACACATAATTTTCTTTCCCAGGCTTCCTTCGTGTCTCACCTACACTCCGTGGCCCAGGTGCAGTCCTGTGGCTTCTGTCCACACTCTATCAGCGTTTCCAAGTTCATTTAGAGCAGGGCTCTCATCCCTGAGTGCTGAATTCAGACACCCCACTGACAGGTGAACATCTTTGCTGGGGTGTCTAATGTCACCTCAACCTAAATATGCCAAAACTGAGCTCTTCCCGCCGCCCCCACCCCACCCCCACGTGCTTCCTTCCCTGCCCACAGTCATCTTCCCGGTGTAATTAATGGCAATCGCGGTTTTTCAGTTGCTTCTGTATTGGCGTTGACTCTCTTCTCTTACACTTCCATCCAGTCCATCAGCAAATGTTGTCAGCGCTACCTTCAAAATAGGACAACAACTCCATCTCCCAGCGCGGTTCCTCTGTCATCCCGCCTGTCTCCACAGCATCTGTAATCTCTACTCGGACCTTTGGGATAGCCTCTTGATTACACCCAGCTTCTGCCCGGCTCCCTGTTGCTCTCCATGCTGTAGATGTACTGCAGGTCACTTTCCTATTCAAAACATTCCGAAAGGCCCTGACTAATTCACCATGCCCCGTGCTCTCCTTAGTTTGGTAGCAACATGACCTGTTCCCGTTCAACCTCCTTGTCACTCCAGTTCCTGTGCTATGTCCCACTAGCTAAACAAGATCTCACCTTAGGGCTTTGAACTTTGTGTATCTGGAATGTTCTTCCCACGAATACGAGAAGTCTCTACATCTCCACTGCTCCTGCAGTGATCATGCTACCGGGAGTGCCCCGTGGCCTCCTTCCGGTTCCTCTCTAGTGTATGTTAGCTCTCTGCCTGTCGTTTAAGTCTCCTCCTCTCTAGAATACAACTCCTGTGTGAAGTTTCTCTTCAGTGGCTGTATTTCCAGCTCTTAAACTATATAGGCACAACGTATGGGCGTGATTATTTTTAGGATCTCAGAGTAAAATCTGGCTTATACAGACCGTGCAGGGTTTTGAATGTCCGACCATGAGATTCATCTGATAATCTGAGCCGCAGGATGAAGGAAAGCAAGTTGAGAGTCTATTGTATTCAGTGGATGCAGGTCAAAGCTTAGAACGCAGAAGCTGTGTCAATCAGGGATGGATGTGAAGGGCCTTCAGAGGGTAAAACCTCCGGATCGCACCCTCAGAGGGGACAGCAGTGGCACCATTAGCAGAAATGGGGCAAGAGGAGGAGCCACACAGGGCTGGCTGGAAAGAGGTTTTCTGAGTCCAGTGAGCTGGCTACGGAGCGCGATGGGGGTGATGCTAAGGGCGGAAAGGGGTCAGGGCGAGCAGGGTCCAGATGCAGTCAGCAGCCGGTGTCAGGTAAAAAGAGGCCCGGGGACCCAGCACCATGAGCTAATGGGAGAGAAAATTAACAAGCTGAGTAACACAGCAAGAAAAGAGAGCAAGGAAGTGAAGTCAGAAGACAACGGTGCAGGCAGAGGAAAGGGCTTGGAGGCTGGTTCCTGGGGATCCCGCGGAAGTGTTGGGTGAGACCAAGAAAAACAAAGCAGGAAGAAAGGCACACCATGGGGTCTGAGTCACAGCAGCCAGCCCGGATAGTAGTCCCGCAGTGGCAGGCCTTGAGTGTGCTGAGGACAAACTCATCTGCCCAGCCTTTCTTTCAGGAAACTAGCAGTTTGTCACCCGTGATGACAAGGCGTTTACCCTCTCAACCCACAGGCCTGGTCCCTTCCAGTCCTGGAATGTCCTGGGCTTCTGAACAGGAGCAGCCTGTGGTCCCTGTGGATGAATGCATGACAACCAAATTCACAAGGCCCGTGGGCTCCGCTCAGGAGACGGCCTGGCCAACCAGAGTGCTGACCACAGCCCCTTGGGCCTGGGCAGCTAGTAAGCTCATGGCTCTGGTACGGATGAGCCAAAGGGAGTGTCTAGGAGGCTGTGGCGGGCCCAGGAGTGGGGCTGAGGCAGACGATGGTCTGTGTTGGAGGCTTTCGTTTCAGGACAGGGTAGCAGCGAGCTCTGCACAATCGGGCCTCGTCACCGATTGAAAGAACTGATGTGAAATGTCCATTGAATGAGAAGTCCACTTGAGTCACCCAAGAAATGTCAGCCAGCAATCACAAGGAATTTATGAAAATGAGAAAAGATGAGTCTTTAAATAGAGTTTCAACTGTTGACATTTTTGAAAGATTGCAAAAATAGTTTTAAATTCTTATTCCAACATGCAACGTTTCTCATGGTGAGCGGGTACCAAACGTTGGAGGAGACTCGGCTGAGGAAGGCCTCCCTCGCTAGCACTGAGCTACACTAAAAATGCAGGCTCCGGTTTCCAGGCCTTTGGGAAACATTTTATTTCAAAGCATCTAATCAAAGCATCTCCCTCCTCCCTACACTCTGACAGACGGAGAACAGTATTTTTATTGTTATTGGTCGTGGTGGTTTATTTTTGTGTGTGTCTGTTCTGCCTGCATGCTTGTATGTGTACCATGCAGTGCCGATGGAAGCCAGAGGAGGGCGTCAGGTGCCCTAGAACTGGAGTTACAGACGGTTGTGGACTGACATTTGGGCACTGGGGATTGAACCTGGATCTTCTGGAAGAGGAGCCACTGCTCTTAAACACTGAGCTATTTCTCTAGACTCAGGAAAAATAATATAAACCACAGAATAAAACTAAAGAATTGGGATTTCTATCCAGGTCTTGGAGGAGGGTTTATTGAGTCTGTTTTTGTTGTTTTGTATATGTAAGAATGGGCCCCATAGGCGTACTTGAATGCCTAGTCATCAGGGAGTAGACCTCTTTGAAGGATTAGAAGGATTAGGGGGTGTGGCCTTGTTGGAGGAAGTGTGCCACTGGGGATGGACTTGAGGTTTCAAAAGCACACACCCACTGTCCCAATGTGTTTCATCCTCTGGCCCCGTGGGTGCCGCCATGCTCGCCACCATGATGATAATGGGCTAAGCCTCTGAAACTGTAAGTAAGCCCCCAATTACATTCTTTGTTTTATAGGAGTTACTGTAGTCTTGGGATCTCTTCATAGCAATAGAACAGTGACTAGGACCATTACGTAATTGAACTGAGAAGAGGTGAGGTGAAGCTTGGGGTGGTGTATACCTGCAGTGGAGGATGTTTCCGTGTGGGAGCTGACTCTTTGACCCCCCTTATGACCTCCTGGGATCTTCCAAGAGAAAAGAAAAGCCTGCTGTTCATCTGGAGCCTTGATCCAATAGTCCCATTTTACATATGAGCAGACTGAGAAATAAGTGACTTTCTCATGTAACTGTGTGATCTCAGGTCTCCAGCTTGTTTGCTATCAGTCCTTCCTTAAATGGGCATGAGGTGGGGGAGGGCGGGCGATTCCTTCAGTCAGGCAAATTGCTCTTGGAGAAAGCCAGGCCATCTGCTGCTCTTCAGACGCCCTGAGGGTGCCGATCGCTCTCGGTGCTTCTGACCAGGGACTGCCGGCCTCCGTCCACGCCATCCAAGTTTCCACATGCATTGAGAGCATGTCTCTCATCCTTGAGTGCTGAGCTCAGACATCCCACTGACAGCTTGTCATCGTTGCCGGGGTGTCTAATAGTCACCTCAACCTGAATACGCCAAGACCGAGCTCTCCGCCTTCCTGTGTGCTGCCTTCTCTGCCCACGGTCTTCTAGGTGTACTTAGCAGCGGTCACATGGGCCCCCTTTCCCAGGAGCTTGAGCAGCCCCGGCTTTCTAGAACGCTGATGCTAGCCCACACCCCCGAGGTGCACAGCTTTATCTGGGGGTGAGGCAAAGACCACAACCAATGTTGATGTGTTCGAGTTTTGTAACCCGTAGGCACATGCCTACGTAGAAAAGTTGGATCTTGATTGCCAAAGAAGGCGAAACGTCTCAAAATGAAGTTGAGCTATCTTTGGGCAGGATGCAAACCGCCCATGAGCATCTCACATCTGAAGCGACGTGTGATTTCTTCCAGTCTTTCAACTCAAAAAAGACGAACAGATTTAACTGATGTGTTCTAAAAATAAATAAATAAATAAATAAAATCCACTTGAGCTGGAAACTAAGTTTAGAAGTGGGGTGGGGGTTAGAGGAGAGGGGGTAAAATAAAGGGTAGTGGGAATATGTACCGTGTGTGTGTGTGTGTGTGTGTGTGTATGGCAGTATATATGTTTTTATATATATGTATACATATATATGTGTATATATATATATATATATATATATATATGGCAGTATATATGTTTCAGCTAAGAGCATCTTCTGCTGGGGGTGGGGTTGGGGGTGGGGTTGGAAGAGAACCAAAGTTCACAAGAGTTGGAAACGTGTGTGGAAGGTGATTAGAGATCTTCCTCAGAGTTGAGAGCCATGCTTGGAAGTCCGAGCTACTCTTTAAAAAAAACATCTACAATTTCCAGAATAAAGCCAGCTGCTGGGCTACAGCCGCCCTGATCTGGAGTGGGAGTGCCTGTGGATACAGGCTGGCAGCCGGCCTCCTCCCAGCCTCACCACACCTGGCCGTGAAGGGGGTGTTTCTGAAGCCTGTCACACAGGCACAGCTCATAGCTAGGGGTATCCGATCCCCTCTTATCTGGGGCATGCTCAGTCTTCAACTTGTTAAGTAACAGAACTTACTGGACAGAAGCTGGTGTCCTTCCCAGGTCATCCAGATACCGGTGTGGCGTCTGTGGAGTTAATGTGGCTGTGCTTTGGAGTGATGGCTTATGCGTTGAGTTCTCTTTTGTCTGTTTTAGAAAAGAGACTTAATGTGTTGCTGAGGTGTAGAAAATCAATGCGCTGAAATCAATGGTGATTTTGTAGGCTGTTTAAGATGGCGCGCGTGGCTGCCAAGCCTGCTGCCAGTGGGAAGTGCTGCAGAGGAGATGGTCAAGTCCGGCACCCTCTGCCACTCCGCCCGTGTGGCTGCAGCTTTTTCAGGGGCTTGGGCTAAATGTACTCGATGCTTTGGCCCAGGCAGGGCCAATTTGATGGCAATCACGCTAGAGACTCAGAGGCTCTGTGTTGGGGACAAGGGTCGGTGGTAGATGGCCAGCATGACTACATTCCTGACTAGCAGAAAGGGAAATATTGATGCTGTGGTCAAGAGAAGCATCTTGGGTGGTCTTCCGTTGACTCCAGGAACCACTCCCTGGAGGAAGGACTGTGGTCACCGGTGAGAGCTGGGTATTGAACAAACCCTGGCCGCCCTGTGACCGAGCCTTACGTTTCTCGTGGATGGTCACCATCTGAGCGTCTGTAGGAGACCTGTGCTCAGAGGGCTTTGGAAACTTGCCCAGAATCACACCGCTGGGGAGCTGGGACTTGGCCCTTGTGTTTTGTTTTGTTTTGTTTTGTTTTGTTTTCCTCCACAGGGCCCTAAGGTTGCCATTTGTCATGAGTTTTAAGAGATAGTACTTCTCAGATCCTTTCAGAACTGAACTTCTGACATGCAATCCTGATGAGCAGAAGCCAGAGCCCAAAGCCGCCAGATGCTGCAGGGTTGCAGCGGCGTGATGTCGTGGCAGCCCTTGGTGGGCACTCGCTGTGCAGGGTGGCCCGGTCACCCCTCTCCGTTCTCTCTGCGAGTGCCAGCACCCCACAGGCACCTTGCTCTGTTTCGGCCATCCCTAGAAAAACATTTTTTCTAAGACATAGCACTGACTCGATCTAAATCACCAACGCAGACTAAAACACCGGTGCTTCGGTGACTGATCCAGGCAGTACACATTTTGGGTGCTGAGGGTGGGCGGTCTCAAAATGGAGGGTGAGTCTGAAGGCTGGCTCGTGACATACAGTCAGCCCGTCGAACCAACCAGCTGTGAAATTGGCGACGACCTCCACTGAAGGCCATCACTAGGACTCAGTGGCCACAGCCTGGACGGACTGCCCTTTAAAGGGACAGGAAGCAGGAAACTGACGAGCCCAGGATAGGCCGACTCTGACTCTTCCTTAGACCTGGGGGTACAGATGATACTAAGTCTGGAGAAAGCCCTTTTCCTTCAGCCTCGCCCCTTGGAAACCACCTGCTCCTTCAAGAGCCCTCCCCTTGGAGAGGATTTTGGCTAAGCCCTCAGACACACTCTTCCCTGAAGACTGTGAATGAGCTCTACGGGTCTTGCTTCTGGGACAGGTCCTCGGCAGAATCTTTCTGAAAGAAGGCGTGGTTTTTGTCTGGCACCCCAAAGACTCTCCATCCTGGACGTTCCAGACTTGGCAAGCAATTCTTTTTGCAGATCAAGTTGGAATGTTTTTGCACACCTGTTCCCAGAAGGGCAGAGCCGTTCCTTCCCTGGGCCACTGCTGGTAAGGTTTTGAGTGGCAGTTCTCCTTTATTCTTGTCACCCTGCAGATCTCCAAACCGTTCCGGGTGCACCTGTGAACGTGACAGAGAAGGAAAGGAGTCACAGAGCTAAGCTACTTCCTGTTTCAGAATGGGCCAGCCCACACGAGTGACCGAGGGCCCCAGTGCTTGGCCTCTGCTAACGTACAGTGGAACGAGTGTGGCTCTGCCCGTAGGATGTGCGGGGCTTCCTGAGAGAGCCACAAGGGCCTGAGGGAGTTGCTTCGGGCTTGAGCTGAAGGGCCCATTCTCTGAGGTGAGTATCACAAAACCCAGGCCTCTTTCCCTTCCCCCTTTCTTTTGCCTGTATAAAGGAAGAATCATATCTGCAGCTCAGGGGCCGATGCCCTGACACGGGCATCTTTACTGGAAGTTGTTGCTGGGGTTTGACATCACACTAGAGCCTAGCAGATGTTTGCTCGGGAGGACTGTGGAGGGATGAGCAGTCAGACATCTCAGGTGGGGCGTGGAGTATGGGGTGCCACATTCCAGGTGGCCCCATGTTTGGCGGGGTGGAGCCAACTTGTTTCTGCCTTCTGGGCCAAATGCTTGGTCCAGAGTTTCCCCACAAAGCCCAGCCCCTCTCAAAGCCCGGAGACAGAGAACAGGTATGAAGACTTGAGGACCCTCGGGGGCTGTGGAGGGAAGGTGTTTGATTCTCCCAAAGCCCTAAGAACATGGTGGGTCTAGGACAGTGGCCCAGTGCCTGCTGTGAGGCTCAGTTAAATTCAGCAACCATCTTCACTCTCTGGTGCATCCACAATATCTCAGTCCTGCCCTTCCGCTCTGTCAGCCGAGAGCAGAGATAGTGGTAAATGAGCCGTCCGCCCTCTTCCCCAGCTTCCACAGGAAGTCAAAGCTGCCCGGGAAACTGACACAAGTGCTTCCCTTCCGTTATGCAAAACCCAGACAACAACCCTGAGGAAGCAGGCAGGCCCTAGGGGTGCCTTCCACGTCAGCCCCGTCCAGAAGCCGCTCCCTTGCCAGCACGCGTGGTTCTCGCACTCCCAGTTTTGATGATTTCAGAGATTTTTTTTTTTTCTAAAATGTCAAAGGAATTCTGGCTGTAAATGTCCCCACAGTGATTTTGTCATTTTGTGGAGAAAGAAAGCGAGCTTCCTGGCTGGCCAGCCCTTTCAGAACGGTCCAAGCTGTGGGCCCAGCCCCTCCTTCCCTGTCCCTTCCTACCACTCCCCCGTCCTATTCATATTCCGATCTACACACTTGCAAAGATGTTATTCCAAATGTTCCTGCCAAAGAGAAAATCTTCCTCCTGTTTGCAGAGCTGCTGTCAGAAGATGTAATCTGCTCGTGAGGCCAGTGGCTGCAGATGTGGGTAAGAGCGGAGACTCAGCCTGCTAGGCTTCGGCGAGTTGGCCAACTGACGGTTCACACCCTAGAGGTAGGAAGGGCTCAGGGGCCTGAGAGCTTCCAGCTCTGTTGCTGCCTACTCCAGGGGTGAACTGTGCTGACCTGAGGGCAGGAATGAGACTATGTAACCCAACCCCCACACCAGGGGAGGGGGGAGGCTTCCTGATTCAGAATTCCCCAATCATTTGGTGTGATCGGAAGGTGTGGTAGATAGAAGTCATTTGCCAAGCAAACTCTCCAAAGGACAAACATGGACACAGAGCTTTAAAATGAAAGCAACAGGATATTTTGATCATTCTTCATGCACGGATGCTCTACTGTGTGACAGTTGATAAAAGACGACAGCACACACTCTGTGCTTAGGAGTGGAAAGAGACGGCAGGCAGGCTCCGGCTGAGTGCTTCGGTGCTTAAAGGGGAGGGTCACTTGAACGGTGGCCAGTATTTTTGATGGCAAGTGGGGAGAGCCGGGAATTTGGACACCTTTCCAGAGGAAACCCTGTTGAAATTAACAACGGAAAGGTGGCAAGGCAAAAGGCCTGTTGCAAAAAGGTGGCGTGTCCCCACACAGGTATCCTAGAAAAGGGTGGTGTGGCGCAGCAGGTAGACACCAGATGTCCCAGTCATAGCCTAGGACACTAGTGGGGTTTAGGGCTGAGGATGTACAGAGAGGTCTTTAAGCATCTCTGGTTCAGAGTCCAGTGGCCGCAGAGGGGTGGTGGGTTGTCTGCTCACGAGGAGGACTGAAGGGCGGGCAGATGGTGGAAGGGAAAGAGAGGGGTCCGCTCCCAGGGTGGTGCCCACGGGAGTGCGGCTGGAGGAGGTCCAGGGCCTCTGTGCCTTGCTGTGGGGACCTGAGTAAGGGCCACAGTGGCATCCTGAGCAATCATGTATTTGGTGCTAATTACAGATAACAGCAGGCTTCATTTGCATATTAACGACCGAGTATACTAATTACAAATTAGCTTTATCTATTCATTAAAACAAGACTGGGATGCCTTTTTACTTGGGAAGGATTTGATAGTGTTGCCTTAAATTACTGTGCACCTGGAAGGAACGAATACCAGCTGCATTTTCTGGTGGGTATTGTATAAATCAGTCTGGTAAAAATAGAGGCAGTGGCGAATTTGAAACCAAAGATGGGATTCGATTTTGTGCCCTCAGACATCCAACACGAACATGCAGGTAAGAGTCATTTCCCATGAACTTGTCAGGAAAGTTCAAAGTTATTACACTCTAAAGAAGAAACATTTATGTCGCGTTCTTGATGCCGGAGGAAACGGGGCCCCTGAAAATTCCCACTGAGGCTGGTTGGGCTCCCAGAATGAGCCAGGAGGGAGCTGTGCAGGGTAGATGAGGTGGAGAGGATGGGGAGGAAAGCCAAGGCTGCGCTAACACTGGGAAGGAGAACAGGGCAGCGGAGGTGGTAGCAGCGTTCTTGTCCATGAGAAGCTTGGCTCGGTGAAATCACTGAATAAAGTACACGCTGCCTTCCCTGGAACAGGGACTCCGGTCACGCTGGACAGGTGTGGAGGATGTCAAAAAGATTTCCAAAGTCTGTATCCCGGATAAGGAGGAAGATAATGGAAGGTCCCAAGTCTTGAGGATTGGAACAAGGAGTGGACCCAGGCACAGCTCTCTTCTCTCGTGTGCCTGCAGCCCGCTGACTTCTTAACCCCATGTGTAAGTGATACTTTGATATGGAATAAAGATCAGGTCTGTGAGGACATGGAAGACTGGTTTGTTTGGCTCTGATTCCTAAGCCAAGACATGAAGAAATAGCACTCTACTAATTCACCGGAACTGAAACAGAACAACCGTTCCTGACAGTGTGTGGCTGGGGCAAACTTAGTCCTTTGTGGCCTGTCTCGATCTCCAAGGCTTCTCATCCCCTGCCTGAGAATATCCATGACCTTCAGGCCTCCCAGTGTATGGGCCCCATCTGCGCCTCGTCTTGGCCCTCTTCAAGCCACTTCTTGTCAGTTGACACACAAACAGATCCCTGTTGAGTCATAACCTGCCTTCCCTTCCTTATTTGTCCCCAAGTTCTCATGTTACTATCACGATACAAAACATAGCTAGTCCAAGTTTTAAATTAAGTTTTTCAATGTTTTAAAAGTTCAATGTCGCCGGGTGGTGGCGGCGGCGGCGCACGCCTTTAATCCCAGTACTTGGGAGGCAGAGGCAGGCGGATCTTTGTGATTTCAAGGCCAGCCTGGTCTGCAGAGTGAGTACTAGGATAGCCAGGGCTACAAAAGGAAAACCCTGCCTTGGAAAACAGGAATAAAAACAGAAACAGAAACAAACCCAAAAGGCTTGATATCTTTTAGCTGAAGTCGTCTCTTAACTGTAGGCTCCTGTGAAACTTAAAAAGAAAAAAATTCTCATTTTGAAAGGGAAGAATAAGGACATAAAAACAATATTTAAGCAAACCCAATCCAGCAGTGGAGATAGTTCTCGGTCCCACATCCGGTCCACTAGTGATCCAGAGGGCTTAGCCAGCCCAGCTCTACGAGTCTGCCATCCTCCGCACGCAGTTTGCTTCATAGGCTTGGGCAGCTCCACTCCACATCTGCTGATGTCCTTGGCTGGCATCCCGTGGTCCTGAAATCCCCGTGAGTCTCCCGCATCCGAGACTGCACCTTCCCCAGCGGCCTTTCCTGGCATCTCTTCGGGACGCTCCCCGTCACATGCTGGCAAGCGTCAGTTTCCCTCCACGGCCACTTCATGCCTTCAGAGCCAGTGCCCTGCAGAGGATCCTTACACGTCGCCAAGTTTGGCCTCTAGCTCGATGGATGGTTTCGTGCCTCTGGCCCTCCTCCAGCTTCTTCAGTGTGCTGACCCGGCGGAAATGCTTCCCAGAAGATTTTACTTCCGTGGTGTTGATTTTGTGTTTATCGTGGCTGATTCTTCAGCCCCAGATGACAAGCAGCCACATCTTCTTAATTTGAAATGTCACACAAATGGTCTTTGCTTCCCTCTGAAAGTTCGTAGGGAAGGAGGCCTCCACTGTCTATATTCCTGTTAATGCTCTTAGCTCCCAAGCTGCCACAGAACAGCCTACTAAGCTTTAAGTACTCAAAGACCTTTCTAGCCCAAAGTTTCAACCGCTTCCGCAATCAACCCCCAAACAACAACAATGGTCAGGTCATCACAGCAACACCTAATTCGGGTACCAAGTTTCTGTCCTATTTTTGCTTTGAATAAAACATTCTGACCAAAACAGCCGGGGGTGGGGTAGGGTGGGGTGGGGGATGGGGTGAGATGGGGTGGGGAGAGGTTTATTTCAGCTTATACTTCCGGGTCACCATCCATCAGTAAGGGAAGTCAAGGAAGAAACTCAAGCAGGAACTGGAGCAGAAGCCAGGAAGGAACGCTGCTCCCTCCAGCTTGGTCCAGAGCTTTCTTAAGCAGCCCAGGCCCACCAGCTTAAGGATGGCGCTGGCCTGCAGTGAGCCAGACCCTCCCTTACCAGGATCAAGACCGTTCCCACAGACCTTCCCACGGGCCTATGCAATGAGGACGATTCTTCAGCCCGAGTTCCCTCTTCCCAGGCAGTTTGTGTCAAGTTGACAATAAATACTAACCTGGCACACTCTTCCTCGAAATCAACGAGAAAAGCAATCCTCTTTCTTCTTTCTTTCCGGGTCCCATTCTCCAGCAAGGCTTCTAACTCAGTCCCTGCTCCCTTCTCTTACCACGAGACAAAGGAACCCCAGGGGTGATGAGAAAGACAGTCAGGTTTCCCAAGGCAGAGGGTACACTAGCGACTCAGGCTCTGACAGCCTTCTAGAGCCTAACCAGCTAGCTGGCCCCAGAGGGTAGGGCTAGGATGCTGTGATGCTGCTTGGGGCCTCTTGCTGAACACTCCCCACAGGATGTCCACGCCCCTGGTCCTCACCCTTCATGAAGAAGCTGATCTCTCAGAGAGCTCCTGACCCCAGCTGGAAAGGCTGGGGATTTGAGGTCTGGGGTGGCTGTGTGTAGCTCAGTGAGAAAGTGCTTGCCTGGTGCCTGTGAGTCCTGGCTTTGATCCCCAGCGTGGTCAACTACAACCCATAAATAAACAATAGGGTTCTCTGTGCTCTCTTCTGAGGTTACTGTGGCTCCAACCCCACGGTCTTTCATAACAGCTAAGGGCACCGGGCAAGAAGGAGAGGCTGAGCCTCAGAGCTCTTGCAGTAAGAACATAGCACCCAGTTCTGGTTTTGCCGTGTTCCCACAGAAGTCTAACTGAGAGAGAGAGAGAGAGAGAGAGAGAGAGAGAGAGAGAGAGAGAGATTGAGAGAGATTTATATTATGATTCATAACAGTAGCAAAATTACAGTTATGAAGTAGCAGCAAAAATAATTTTATGGTTGGGGGGTTGGTGACCACAATATGAGAAACTGTATTAAAAGTTCGCTCTCAGCACTAAGAAGGTTGCGAACCAGTGACCTAGAGAAAGGAAGGATGCCGAGCTAGAGCTCCTTGCCTTCCAACACCGAAATCCACGGTGGCACAAGTTTGCTCAAGACAAGCAAAACAAACAAACAAGCAAACTGATTGTGAGGTCGTCTGGCAAAGGACACAGAAGACCGCACGTCTTCTTCTCCAGCCGGTCTGAGGGTGGACTGTCCCTCGGGCCCTGGGGCGATTAAGGAGAAAGGGGTTAGTTTTAGAATCACTCAGTTGTGCAGGTGTAGATGGCCACCATGCCTCTTCGAAGGTTGCATGCATCTTTTCTCAGGCTGCATGCATCTTTTCTCAGGTTGCATGCATCTTTTCTCAGGCTGCACGCATCTTTTCTCAGGCTGCACGCATCTTTTCTCAGGCTGCATGCATCTTTTCTCAGGCTGCATGCATCTTTTCTCAGGCTGCATGCATCTTTTCTCAGGCTGCATGCATCTTTTCTCAGGCTGCATGCATCTTTTCTCAGGCTGCATGCATCTTTTCTCGGGCTGCATGCATCTTTTCTCAGGCTGCACGCATCTTTTCTCAGGCTGCACGCATCTTTTCTCAGGCTGCATGCATCTTTTCTCGGGCTGCATGCATCTTTTCTCAGGCTGCATGCATCTTTTCTCAGGTTGCATGCATCTTTTCTCAGGCTGCATGCATCTTTTCTCAGGCTGCATGCATCTTTTCTCGGGCTGCATGCATCTTTTCTCAGGCTGCATGCATCTTTTCTCAGGTTGCATGCATCTTTTCTCAGGCTGCATGCATCTTTTCTCAGGCTGCATGCATCTTTTCTCGGGCTGCATGCATCTTTTCTCAGGCTGCATGCATCTTTTCTCAGGTTGCATGCATCTTTTCTCAGGTTGCATGCATCTTTTCTCAGGCTGCACGCATCTTTTCTCAGGCTGCATGCATCTTTTCTCGGGCTGCATGCATCTTTTCTCAGGCTGCATGCATCTTCAGAGGAAGTTATGCTGTGCCTTAAGTCACTGGTTAAACAAACCGGCTGTGTCACTGTGCAGTGGTTCTTTAGGAGCCAGTTTCCTGCTGCTAGAGGAGATTCTGGAAGCTTTTCCTGAAAAGCAACACAAGCATTCGTTATGGGGGGGCCTCCTGCCCAGGCCTTTGCTGAGTGAAGGTGCTACGTACGGGAAGGAGTCACACAGGCAGGCAGATTCTGAGCTTCGGCTGTGGGTTCACAACCCAGGAGGGCGCCACTATGATGGCCTGTGGCACTCGGTGGGTACGAATCCCAAAGCGCAGAGCAGAAGCTCAGTTTGTCCAGGTCACCTGGCTGTGGTCCTGCTGCAGGCCCATCTGGCCTCTCATTGTGGACCAGATTGGCAAAGGACAGAGATCTGGAGAAGAGGAGAGCTCAGCGTGTATACACACACACACACACACACACACACACACACACACACACACACGCCGTTGCTCTGTCCCTTTTGCTTCAGGCTTACTGACTATGGAGCAAGTGAACGGACAGCTTTCGCCCTAGAAACTGCAGCAAGAAGAGAATGCTTAGAGTGCTTGCTGCGTCCCTCATTGCTTGCAAGCCTTCTCAGTCCAAAGCTGAGCCAGCCGTGCACTAGGAAAGACCATAAGGAACACTCCTTGGGTGTGCCGTTAATCTGCATCTCGTCTAGACTTCCTCACTCCCCCGAGGAGCACGGGTCTTCTCGGTCTTCATTTCTGACAAGCAGGAGGTTCACACAGATCTTGGCTGCTGGCTCTGGGGCTTCCTCCATTGGGCTGGGAATCTCAGCTGTCGTGAGAGGGAGTTCTCTTGTACAAAAATCACACTTGAAGCCCCAAATTAAAGCTCAGTTTGGCCTAATTGTCTTTGATTTTTTACCAGTTGCATAAAATGGCTAGTTTCAGATGCAAAAAAACAAAGACATGGCCGTGCAGTTCTGAGGCGCCTTCTCCTTGGAGACAGCTCCCATCACGCCCTTCGCTGCTGCTTGACGATTTCCATCTGCCACGGCGCTAATCTCTCTTTATTCTTTTCTATTTTCTGTCCCTCTGCTGCGCTTCCCCCAGCCCTTACCAAAAAAAGAAAGGCAAAGTGTCTCTCCCTGTGTCTGTCTCCTCTGTCTGAGTCGTGCACAATTTTTAGCGTGGATGTCCCTTAACAGTAAGAATATTTCCTTCATGAGATGACACTCGGAAATCTAGACATGCATACTGAAATGATAAGTTAGAAACAAGAAAATGACGAAAGTTGCCATTCGATTCTCCAGTAACAATGTCTTTGCAAAGCCCAGCGTTCAGATGCAGAATGAAAAGCCTAAGAGACCATCTCAGGCCTCTGGAGAGAGAGAACGCATTCCACAAACAACCAAAGACCCTCCACCGTCCTCCCCATCCTCCTCTCCACCCGCCCCCTCCCTATCCCGTCATCATCTTGGGACTACAGGAGATCCCAAGGTGGAAGACCTGTGCTCCAGCAGCCCTCGAGGGAGACAAGCAGGCTCCAGGCTCCAGTCAGGAGAGCGCAGGAGCGTGGATGGTTTGAGTGTATCCCAGAGATGGGTGGGAACACTGCGTAGGAGGACGGTGACCCAGAGGAGACAATGACAGCCAACCGTAGCAGCTGGTGTGGTGTTAGAGGCATTCAAGGGGTTGGGGTCTCTAGGCCTTGGGACCCACTGTATGTATGGAGTATGAGGAAAGGAGTCTGTAGAGTTGTTTTGTTCTGCCTTGTGGACCCAAAAGGGTGTGATGTGGTGTGGATCAGAACTGGTCACAGATGGATCTACAGTAGTCAATGCCACTCGTTCCCACAAGAGCCTCAGTTTCCCCTTCTGGAAGCTGGATGCACCTAACGCACACTGTGTGTGATGAGCGCAGTTCAACAGAAGGAGCACAGCAGTACGTGCTCCCAGAAGACGACCTCGCTCCTGAGGATCCCGACTGAGCAGCTGAGGCTCTGGGTCATAGCCACATGGGCAAGCCATAGGTGGGTGGGTAGCCTGTGAAGATCCCAAAGGACAGTTGGCCTCTGAGTGAGGACGCCTCTGATGCTCAGAGCCAATGCCTCTCTACAGCCTACCGTAGACTTTGAGAGCAGAGAAACTGAGTCAATGTCAGACCATGAAAACTAGGGGGTGACTCTGCTGGGCTGGGCCACTCTGTTTGGTGGCTTCTGAAGCAGTGGTGGGTGAGTGGGACCCAGGGGAGGAGCGGGACGCGGTGGGAAGCACTTACAAAGAGCGCCCACGATGAAGGGACCCAGAAAAGAGTTGCCATGGCAGGCTCATGGAAATGCGTTACTGGGACCTGGAGACGTCAATCAAGGAGGGCCATTCCAAGGACAGGACACCGAGTGACTGGCAGCCTGGCACAGCTGTGACGTGAATGACTGAGGAAGGTGAGGATCCACCAGAAATCAGCGAGGCTGAGAAGGAATGAGGCGGAGTCTCTTCTACCTCATTAACTGCCAGTGTCTCCCATTGGCTAAGCCCAGCCGCAGCCTGGATGCCAGGACGGTGGTAATGCAGAGGCCTCCCTGGACAGTATGGAGAACAGACCTGGCAATTTTGTTTGGGATATAGACCTCATAAGTCATGGTGGAGGTGGGACATTCAGTGTTGCCAAAGTGAGGCAGTTGTATCTTCATGCAAGAATAGGGTAAGGCTCTTGGGACAGGAGGGGAGCCGGGCGGTATGATGTGCATTATCATGTGCTTTTTGAGCTCACTGGGAAACTATGAAAGTCTGATGCCCCGCCTACCCCACCCAACCTCTGGACTTCAGACTCGAGCATGGTCTTGTAAAGTGCTCTCTCTCTCCAAGACCTTTCTTCTGGGCATGGGCTGGCCCCTAACTCTGCGGCTGAAGAGAGAGAGAACAAGGAAACCGTCCTGGGAAACCTCCCCTAAGCCTAACAGAGGCTCCTTTAGTTTACCCCCTGGTGGGGAAGAGAAGGTAGAAGGAAGGTCACTCATGGAGAGGAGATTCAATCCAGGGCTCTCGCTGACTGCCTCAGCTTCCCTGTTCAGTTTTTGCTGGATGCCGTGAACACACATTGATGATGTTACCTCTGTCTGTTGCTAATTATTGTCCCTTGGAAGGTTCACCTGAGCATGCGGTTTTGCCCAGTGAACCCCGTGGAGCACCACAATTGACTGGCTTAAAGAGGTTTCTTTAATCCATCTCTGTTGGATATTTTAAGTGCTCAATTAAAACAAAACAAAACAAAACAAAACAAAACAAAACAAAACAAAACAAAACAAAACAAAAAACGGGACACCATGACTGCTGTGGAGGACTTCTGAGCTGCACAGACCATGTGGGGAGGACCTGCAGCCCTCTACTCAGCAGAGGGAAATTCAAAGGACCCTCCCTGGATCTGGGAAGGCAGAGCCTGCGGCTCGGGAGCTGACCACACGGGAAGTTACATCCCCTAAGTCTGCCTTCCAGCTGGTCGTATCCCATCTTCACCTGATGACAAGGACAGGGTGTGTCCCCTGCATTCCTGCACTGTGCCCAAAGGGACTCAGTTGCCACCCGAGGGCCACTAGGACCTTAGGGCTGAATGAAAGAGTAAAATAGAGGTCGGGGAGCTTCTAAGGGCACTTTGCTGTTGGTTGGGTTGGGAATTCAGTCAGTCTCCCGCCTAGCCCACAGGGACCGAATCCACTCCTGCTGGTTAAACTCTCAGTGTGCATCTTGTTTCTAAGGAGGCCGGGATTGGCTGGCGCCCCCTAGAGGCAGCTCGGCCGCCTCTTCCCTCTTCCTCCTGAATCCTCCAGCCCCAACTTGAGTGTGGAACTCATGAAAGTGGTTGCTGGGAGAGGTCTCCTGGTGAGGACAATGGCCACGGCTGGCCTGCAGATGCAATGTCTGGGGACTTGGCAGGGGCAGGGGGTCTTTCTATCGCACAGAGCTTACCTTTCAGAAAGAAGTAAAGGGGTCACCCTGGGCATGAAGACTCAGATCTGGGTCATTAGGACTTTGTCCAGCTCCGAGATCCAAGCATGGTGGGCGTGCGGGTGTGAGTGAGTGGGTATATGTGTGTGTACACAAACACACACTCACGCACACACACATATGCACATAACTCCCTGGAGAATTGTCAGAACGGTGGGAATGTTTTTCTATCCCGGCTCACATATTACAGTCTGAAATAGGAACAGAATAATCTAGAAGGCTTTTCTGATACCCCCAAACCAGCAGGCGTGACAAGGTGACAAGAAGAAAGGTTTGGTACCATAGAGTCAGACAGCTGGAGCTGGAGAGCCTTGGGGCTGGAGACGTGGTTCAGTGGTTAGGAGCACTGACTGATCTTCCAGAGGACTGGGGTTCAATTCCCAGCACCCACATGGCAAGTGCCTGGGATCTCTCTCTCTCTCTCTCTCTCTCTCTCTGTCTCTCTCTCAGACACACACACACACTCACACACACACACACACACACACACACACACACACACGAATGTAGACAAAAACACACCAATGCACATAAAATAAAATAAATAACTTTTTAAATGTGGAGACTGTTGCACTGCCCCTGGGAGTGTCTTCTCGGGACTCAGTGGCGTCTCCTCCAGAAGGAACTGCTGATTTCATCTGCCAGCTTGGAGCACGTTCCTTAGGATGTGTGCCAATGATGGATTGGTCACTGAAGAAAGATAGTCTAGTCCCTGAAGAACTTGCTATAAGCCACATGTACCCTGAGTTCCTTTGGTGCGAGTCCCAGAACCAATGACCTCAGGCTCAGGGCCAGGAGATATATGTTGGCACCCAGCCGTCTCCTGCCCACTGCCAGACTGGGGATCTTGGCTCTGCTGCCTGACAGCTGGGAAGGGAGGGGCTTTGCCTGGCACCCATTCTGAACACTGGTGTTCCCATCGCTGCTGGGGTTCACTGGGAGAAGGACTAAGTGCCAGCACAACAGATTTGTTTCCCTTTTTCTTTTGATGACTCATTTTTTACCTAGAGAATAGGGCAGTGGTAACGGGTTGGTCTTGGCTTTGGCATAGAATAGCTCCATGCCTTGGTGCATGGCCAAGGGCCTTTTCCAATGAGTTTCTTCCTTTTCCAGGAGAGGCCATAATCTTGTACGAGCCAAAGGAGAGAGGCACAGATGTCAGCGTGGGCGAGAGAGCTCCGGGTCCGGCTCATTACGTCTGCACCTACCATTCAGGGCCAGAGCGGTGGGGGAGTGGGCTGTCCTACCGGACACTGCAGTTAGCCAGGCTGAAAGTTTCCCTTGCAGACTGAGCTTCGAGGCACCATGGAGCAGCTCACCCCACCGTCTTGCCGTTCATCTCCCTGTCTACCCACAATCCACCTATCCATTGACCCACCCACCTGTCTGCCCATCCTCCCACTCATTCATCCATCTACCCACACCCATCTACTTCATCATTTGATGACTCTTCAGGACCCTCATATTAGTACATGGCTCAGAGGGGAAGGGTAATGTCTTAGTTAGGGTCTCTATTGCTATAAAGAGACGCCATGACTGCTGGGCGGTGGTGGCGCACACCTTTGATCCCAGCACTTGGGAGGCAGAGGCAGGTGGATTTCTGAGTTCGAGGCTAGCCTGGTCTACAGAGTGAGTTCCAGGACAGCTAGGGGCTACACAGAGAAACCCTGTCTCGAAAAACCGAGAGAGAGAGAGAGAGAGAGAGAGAGAGAGAGAGAGAGAGAGAGAGAATGACCACTGCAACTCTTTTAAGCGAAAACATTTAATTGGGGCTGGCTTACAGTTCAGAGGTTTAGTCTGTTATCATCACGGCAGGAAGCATGTAGGCAAACATGGTGCTGGAGAGGTAGCTGAGAGTTCTACATCTGGATTGGCAGACAGATGGAGAGAGTAACAGTAGGCCTGGCTTGAGCACCTGAGACTCAAAGCCACCTCCAGTGACACATATCCTCCAACAAGACCACACTCCCTATTGGCCTATGGAAGCTATCTTCATTCAAACCACCACGGGTAGCTTCCACACGCTTGATTTAATGGGTCTGAGGCATGTGTGTGGCTCCCTTGGTGTGGAGTGGCACTGAGGCAGTGGGAGTGGGTGGCAAGGCCCATCTCACTTTGGAAGGCTGTGGCGCTGGCCAGTCCCACAGAACATCCATCTGCATTTGACAGAAACATGCCTTGATAGGAACATGACTTCATGGGGAGCTGCAGAGAGTCAGCAGAAGCACAGGAATGCCTCCTGGAGTTGAAGTGTGGGTAAAACAAACAAACAAACAAAAAAATCCCAACAAAACAAAACAAAACCTAATAATAGTACCTGGAGGTAAAGTCTACCTCTCAGGGCACCGTTACTAAACACCACACGACAAAATCATGTCACGTCATATCCTTCGTGGATGTGTGTGTCTGTATTTTAAAACCCAATGCTTATTCCAGCTGTGCCCCTCAGAAACACAACCCAAGCCCACGGAGAAGGAAAAGGAGAAGCCAATAGGCCAGACCGGGAGGGCTCCGAGCACCCCCTGGAGTTAGAAAGCTAGCTCACATTTTTTTTTTTTTTTTTTTTTTTTTTTTTTTTTTTTGCTCAGACCTTGCATTCCTCTAAAGGGAATGCCTCTTCAGGGCTTTTCCCGAGGCAAAGGTGAAGGGCGGGCTGGTGACCTTGGGGCCTGGCACGAAGGGAAAGCTGCCAGAGTCGAGGGAGGTGCTCCCTGCCTGTGCTCCTTGAGTCCAGTATTCTCTCTCTGTAAGACCTGAGCCTGGCCTCTCACACTCCCGGAAGAAGTCTGCCTCCTCAGTCCTGTTTCCTGAGCAGCTTGGCAATGTGTTGTCTCAAACAACAAAACAGTACAAATGGCAGTTTGGTCTCAAAGGAAATACCTCGCCTAAGGAAGAATCTCACCATGCCAATTGTGGGATGATCGTGGTTTTTTTTTTTTTTTTTTCCCCACACCAAAAACACACAGAAAAATGTTGGCTGTCAAGATACAGCAGCAGCAGAAATGTAAATTCACTTAACACCGAGGGAGAGGAGAAACCATGCTCTGCGAGGGTGGCGAGCCAAGGAGGCTCCGCTCAGCCGTGCGGTTCCCTCCACAGGCTTTGTCACAGCTGCTTGGGAAAGGGGACTTGTGCTCTCGGGCAGAGGGCATCCCCAGCACTGCCTAGCAGGTGGCATTCCTCGCAAAGGCTGGGCCCCCTCGCCAGGCGTCCCCAGCAGGTTAAAGCTGAAGCGATGATTAGATGTGGGTGACAGACTGAAGTCCGCACCCCTCAGGGCCTTCCTGACAAACCCACGGGGACCCGGGGCTGGCTTCCTCCCACGGAGCTTTCTGCTTTTGCTTGTTTGCGGTTGCTACTGCCTGCAGTGGGCTGCTGGATCCAGTTTGCATTCCAGTTCCAAGCCAAGCCTTGCTTAGTAAAGAGTGAGGGAGTGTGTGTGCGGTTTGTGACAGTGACAGAGCCTCTCTCTGGAGGAGGTGTGGTCCCGGCACACATGGACCCAGCTGGAGCTTGTCCCTCAAAGGAAATCATCTCATGGCTCCGCCTCTTTCTGACGTTTCATTTGCAAGTGGGGCACTGCACACGGCTCCCCCATGACCTCCTCTTAGTGGGGGGACTCCTGGCTGCTCACTGCTCCCACCAACCACGCCCAAAACTCACCAGGGCCAGTATCTAGTGAATCAGCTGCCTGACAAAAAAGAATTAACTTTCCTCTTATGTGACATAAAAAAATAATAAATAAAAACAAAACGGATCAGCTTTCTATGTTTACTACAGAGAACAAGATGTTGTCTGGATGCCCAAAGCATAGCCGAAGACACGAGTGGTATTCTGTATGACAGGGAAACGGTCACGTTCCGGACCTAGCATCAGGGGGCTCTCCCTGGGGAGAATGAGTTTACTTTGACACTCCACTTTCTTGTAGATACATAAAAAACAAAACAAAACAAAAAACAAACAGGACTTAGAATCCCAGACAAATGGAATAAGGATACCCCACTACTTTTGCTAGTTACAATGGAAGATACTGGACAAAATACATAAAAAGCAGGCTGGAGAGATGATGGCTCAGCGGTTAAGAGAGCCAACTGCTCTTCTGAAGGTCGTGAGTTCAAATCCCAGCAACCACATCATGGCTCACAACAATCTGTAATGAGATCTGATGCCCTCTTCTGGTGCGTCTAAAAACAGCTACAGTGTACTTACCTATAATCAATCAATCAATCAATAAATAAATAAAACATAAAAAGCTAACTACCAGAAAATTCTGTATTATAGAGGAAAGACAATGTGCATCCATAGAGGTGTGTGTGTGTGTGTGTGTGTGTGTGTGAGAGAGAGAGAGAGAGAGAGGGAGAGAGAGAGAGAGAAGACTCCTGTGTATCCTAGCTTATACACTAGAGCAGCCCAAAATATGGAAATGTCAATGGACTCAGACAGAAATGACTTCCTAAACATGACTTTTCTTTTTTCTTCTTCTTCTTCTTCTTCTTCTTCTTCTTCTTCTTCTTCTTCTTCTTCTTCTTCTTCTTTTTTTTTGTTTTTGTTTGTTTGTTTTTTTGTTTTTTCGAGACAGGGTTTCTCTGTGTAGTCCTGGCTGTCCTGGAACTCACTCTGTAGACCAAGCTGGCCTCGAACTCAGAAATCCGCCTGCCTCTGCCTCTCAAGTGCTGGGATTACAGTCATGTGCCACCACGCCCGGCAAAACATGACTTTTCTAGATGAAGCCCTGGGAAAGGGTGGGGTTGGGGGTGATGCAGGATCCAGCTCTCTGCAATTCCTACCATATACCAAGAAAGCACTGAGCCACGCCCTTCTCCCTGGCATTATGGTGGCAGATGCCATTCAAGCGTCCGGGCTATTCTTTCCTCAGCGGTGATGGCAGGCTACAAATAATGACTGGACTGACTGAGGACCACCTGGGAAGAGAGGTTTAAAGAGGAATTGTGCGGATCAGCCTGGTCTTGTTTGTTGCCTATGTAGGAAGACCCAGGCCCACTGTGTGGCACTATTTTATAGTAAATAGAGCCTTTCGTCACCTGAGTGTCAGGAAAGGGTAAGTGTCAGCTGCCTAGAGGACCAACCACAGCACTCCTTTCTTCCTTCTCCTGACTGGATGCTATGTGAAAACCAACTGCTTTGGTTTTCTGCCTCAACTTCCTTGATGACTGAGGAGAATAAGCTAAAATTGCATTTGTCAAAGCAACAGAAATGAAATTAGAACACAGGAAGCCGCAGAGGCATCGATATCCGTCCCCACTGCTTGTCGCTGTGACCACGTTGTATTCTTCTCTGAAGCAGGAGATTGCCCAGATCTGTTAAAGAACTCATGGGCAGGCCCCAAGTGCCTCGTGAGTGACCGTGGTCAGAATCAATCAACAGAGCGAGAAGTCTGAGAACCAAAATCAGTCTACACAGGCTTCAGACTGAGCCGAGTAGTACCCAGGTGTAGAAGGGCTCACAGATGAGCACCAGGGAAAACAGGAATGCTGGACAGGCAGGACAGTCTCTTCAAAGAAGACATGTATGACCCGTCCCACCCAGAAGGCAGGTCATGAATGTGGGCAATGGCCTGGTCACCTTTGTGATATTAGTGTGGCCAGGCCACACTGCCCCACCCCCAGACCCTTAGCTTGAGCTGGTTTGTCTCAGTCAATCTAGAGAGCTGTCCTTCTCCCAGACCCTTTTATGACCATTGTTTATGTCGAGCATACTTGATTTTTAAGATAATCTAGAGACTATCTTTATCGATAATGTCACCTGTACTTTTCAAGGGTTTCAATGCAACTAAGTATGTAGTAAGTTTTGTTGTACACACAGGGACTGAGTTAATTATCACCAGGAAACTTTTTTTTCCCCAAATGCCTAAATCTCAGTGTTTGAACCAACACCAGGTACTGAATTGTGTTGAATCAAATTCCTTCCTTATCTTCCCTGCTTTTCTAGTCATTGTATTCCCCACACCCAAAGAGGGCAAAGGAGAAAAGCAATATAAAGACCTTGACATGGAAACCACTTCACACCCACAAAAGAAAACGTGTGCTCAGAACCTAGAAGATTGAGTTTGTATGAATGTGGAATATTTAAGTAAGTGCTAGAGTCTCATGACATAACACCCCAACTCTTCAAGACAAACCTTTTATAGAAAGAACAGGAAGAAGGATAGGAGAGCATACTCAAAGGGGTTATTTATAATGACCATAAAGGGACACAACTATCGCTTATGAATGTTCCCAAAGCAAGCTCTGTTAAAAATTCAGATGATATAAAGGAAAAGTAAATAGAAATTATAGAAATGGAAAATAAAATGAGTTCTAAAACTCACTCAGCGGGCTCACCTTAGGAAGTGAGATGTCAAAGGAAAGACTTAGCTAAGCTAAGACATAGATCAATAGAAATGACTGAATCTGACCAAGGGGAAAAAAGATATTTTATAAATTGAGTCTCAAGGATCTGTGGAACAGTGACAGAGCATCTGCCAGAGACCAAGAGGCCGAGCAGATACTGCACGGAGTAATGTCAGCAACTTCCGAAACTCCCCGAGATACATTGAAGAGCAGGTTCAAACAGCCAAGAGAAACACGAACAGGAGAAACTTAAAGCTACCCATACACACATAATCGAGAGGATGCCTTACAGACAGGCAGGCACAGGGAGCGTGCAGCACGTGTTGGGGAACGACGTCAGGGCAGGTTGTTTCCCATCGGAAGCCGGGGCGGGAAGCAGGGCGGTGGGCATGCTGTGCAGGCGTTGGAAGAACAGCACGGTGGGCCGTCAGTCCTGTATCTAGCCACCTTCCTTCAGAAGCAAAGGTAAAATAAAACCGAAAATCCTCCAACAAAGGGAAACGGAGACTGTTGTCCATAAATCTGCCTAAAGTATTACTGTGTAAAAATTTTTAAGTCAGAAAGCAAGTGATAACAGAGAGACCTGGGAGCATTAGTCCTGAAGGAAGATGGCGGGGAGCGCCTAGCTGGCAGGGAGCGGGCGCCTCTCCTGCATAGCTCCCAGGGCCGGAACAATCTACTGGACTTAGCAGCATATTCAGAAACAGAAGTCGAAATAATTCCATTGCATCTATCCTGAAAAGGATGGATATATTCTAAAGACACCCCTGTCCCCTCCCAAAAGCAGATTTAAATCTGAAAATGCCAACAAAACCAATAAGGGTAAAGTCTAAACACACCAAGTAACAAATAGAGATTAACAGCATGGGTTAAAGACCATGGCTTAACCATTATGTTTTCCACGGATAATCACTTGAAAGTACTGATATAGGATTTTTTAAAGTGTAAAAACATGAAAAAAAAAACATGCAAACGAATCAAAGGGAATACTGAATGCGCTTATACCAACCAGTGTAGACTGCTGTGCATAGGAGATTGCCAGAGGAAAAGAAGGATATTATATAATGGCAAGAAGGCATATTTGTCCTATGTGCATACCACACAATTTCAAGTGTCAGAAGTACTTTTGAGCTGAGGGTCTTGGAAGGCTGGAGGGGAAAGCTATACAGTAAGATCCTGTCTCATTAAGTAAAAACCTAGGCCTGGGCAGATGACTTCGTTTGTAAAGAGCTTGCCGTGCGACCTTGGTTTTTTTTTTTTTTTTTTTTTTTTTTAAAAGGCGCCACCAGGGAGGTACGGACAGATACAGCCTTGGGGCTTACTGACCTGCCTCGTTAGTGGAACAGGTGAGCTCCAGGGTCGGTAATAGACTCTTGTCTCAAACAAACAAACAAACAAACAAACAAAAAACAAAAACCAAGGGGAAGGCTCCTAAGGGAGGATACCTGCTGTTGAGATTTGGCCTCTGGGGGTATGTCCCATTGTTTCCAAAAGCCACCTAAGACCAACCACACAGACAAGCCTCCATCTCCTCCTAGACACAAACATAAAGCCCCAAACAACGATGGCACCACTGCTCTTTGAGTATCCGTGAGAACTCTGGATATGACCGCGGGAGGATACAGGCAGTCCAACACGCCAGCAGCCAACACACTCTAGTTAATACTACAGAGCCGTCATCCAAGATGCCGACACCGTCCTCTGCCAGATGCGTCTCGAGAGATGCTTTAAAACACGCTGGATGCTGCGAGGCTGGTGGGCTCTCTCTGCCTGGCCAAAGCAATGCTCGGGAGGATCTGCAGTACCAAAGAGCTCAGGATGGAAATGAGGAAAGGGCTGTACCCAGCTCTCTAAGCTTCCACCTCAAGACACACGAGAAGGAAGGGAAAACGAGCAAGAAGAAGATAAGAATAGAGCAGAAACCAATGAGACCGAACATGAGACCAGGGGGCATTTATAAAGCTACAGGCTCGTTCTGGGAAAGGATCAATAATATTGAATAATTTCCAGCAAGCTTGACAAAAATGATCGAAGACACAGCTCACCAGTATCCAGGATGAAGGTGGGGAGGGGGGGTGCATTACACAGATTGTTCAGATTCTGAGATAGCAAGACCCAGTACAAACAATGCTATGCCAGTAGCTCTGAAGGCTCGGAGGAAATGGGCGGGGTCCCCAGAAGCGCAAGCTGCGCATGCTCCATAGTGCTGAGGGCGGTGAGCAGCTTGGAGCAGCCCGCATGCTAGTCAGTCAGTTTCCTGAGCACAAATGTCTTCGGGCTTCGGATCATCTCTACCAACCGTTTAAGGAAGAAATTACACTAGTTTTACAGCTTCCGAAAGTAGAAAGGGACCACTTCGTAATTAACGTCGTGGGGCAAGCATTACCTTGATAAGCAGAATAAAGATGGGGGTGGAGTGGGGCGGGGCGGGGAGCAGAGAGGAAGATATCGCATACACCAAATCGTCGGTATGATACTTTCAGACTGAATCTATGTGAAAGTAATAGTATACCACCACCAACAAAAATATTTTCCCCATTTACAAAGGATACAGTTGTGTATGTGGAAAACCCCACAATCCAGGCAAGAGCTCTTAAAACTAAATGTTTTAGGACCTCCTAAACCATTTAATGTTTGGGCCGCACTATGACCCAAGATACAAAATTAACACACAAAATCAACCTGGAAAACAAAATTACAACCAAAGTTTTATTTATGGTAGCTTAAAAAGAAATCCTTAGGACGTAGCATTAGTCGCTGTGAGCAAGAAAAATCATTGAATCAAAGAGCTGACGGGTGCGGCTGGCCATCCGTGGAAGGCGCCCGCTCCCTGCAAGTCTGACCTGCGGGCTCGGGTGTAGTCCCTGTCGGGCTCGGTGTAGTCCCTGTGGAATCTCAGCGGGACTGTTGTGTAGACAGAGTGTGATGGTTGAAATGAAAATGGCCCCCATAGGTTCGTAGGGAGTGGCGCTGTTAGGAGGTGTGGCCTCGTTGGAGGAAGTGTGTCTGTGTCAAGTGTGTCTGTGTCGGTAGGGGCAGGCTTAGAGGTCCTCAGAAGCGACAAGCCAGGCCCTGTGGCTTGCTTACTCTTCCGGTTGCTGCTGGACCAGACGGAGAGCGCTCAGCCCCCTCAGCTCTAGCACTGTGACTGCCTGCGTGTTGTCATGCTTCCTGCCCTGATGACGACGGACGAAACCTCTAAACTGAAGCCTGCGCCAACGAAATGCTTTCCTTTATAAGAGTTGTCATGGTTGTGGGGTCTCTTCACGGCAACAGAAACCCAAACTAGGACACAGAGACAAAAATGATTCCACGTCCCAGAAAGGTTTGGGACAGATAAAAGAACTTTGAAAAGGAAAAGTGATTTTGGAGCAGTCCTACCGCTGGACCTTAAGACTTGCTGTGTGGCCACAGTGACTGGGGGGGACAGTCACATGGGTCAGAGGAGCAGGGCAGAGTCTGGAAGTAGATCTGGAAAAGCATAAAGCAACTGGTTTTTAAACATAAAGTTGCAAGATTCAAAGAGAATGGGACGTCTCTTCAACAGATGTTAACGGGGAAATTGGCCATCTACAGCCAACGCTAAAACAAACTATGGTTCAGACTTTGTATAAAAATTATCTCAAAGCTAGGGTGGGGAGTTGCGGCCGTGGGGTGCATGCCTTTAATCCTAGCTCTCCAGAGGCAGAGGACCAGATGGCCGCTGGGTTGGTCAGACCACCCTGGGCAGCAGGCGCTTCCGGGCTGCAGGCTTTTCAAGGACAGCCTTTTTATTTTTTTGAGTGTCCTATGATTTTTTTAAAAAAATTTTTTAAATTAAGAGATAGTAATGGTATCATTTCTCACTTTCCTCCCTCCACACCTTCCCATATATCTCTTCGTGCTCTTTCAAATTGATGAGTTTTTTTTATTAATTGTTATATATGCACATATATGTATTCCTAAATATAACCTGTTCAGTCAGTATAAAGTTGCTTGTATGTGTTGTCAGGAATGATTACTTTGTATTAGAGTACTTACTAGTGTGTTCTTCCACGGGAGACTGTCATGCACCCCCACCCCGCTGGGTGGGTGTCTGGCTGTTAGAAGCTATGGGGCCCCTATCCTCTGCGGTGGGGAAGGCGCAGTCCGGGGCCCTGGGCCTCACAGAGGCCAGGGACAACAGGTTCTAGCTCGGCATCCCGCGGCTCAGTCAGCCCTGGGGCCAAAGGGGGAAGCGTGCTGGGTGCTGGGTGGGTCCTGCATGGGCCAGTCCTTGGTCTGGCTGTGGCTGGAATGCTGAGCGGCATTTCCCGCAGGAGATTAGACATGGCTCTGGGGGTGGTGGGGAGTGGTGGGGAGGCTTGTCCCATTGCTCTAGCAGGGCAAGTTCAGGCGAGAAGAAGCAGGCCATTGGTTTTAGTGTTTATTGTAGAGAAGTAGGGAGAGGGAGAAAGCGGAGAAGAAGCCGGCCATGGCCACGTGGAGAGCGGGGGAACAAAAGGACAGGAGATGGAGAGAGGAGAGAGGAGAGAGAAGAGAGGAGAGAGGAGAGAGGAGAGAGGAGAGAAAGAGGAGAGAGAGAGGAGAGAGGAGAGAGGGAGAAAGGGAGAGAGGAGAGAGAGAGGGAGAGAGGGAGAGAGGAGGAGAGAGGAGAGAGAGGGGAGAGAGAGAGGGAGAGAGGGAGAGAGGAGGAGAGAGGAGAGAGAGAGAGAGGGAGGGAGGGAGGGAGGGAGGGAGGGAGGGAGGGAGGGAGGGAGGGAGAGAGAGAGAGAGAGAGAGAGAGAGAGAGAGAGAGAGAGGAGGGGGCAAACAGCCCCTTTTATAGTGGGCCAGCCCTCCTGGCTGTTGCCAGGTAACTGTGGGGCGGGGCATACCTGGCTGTTGCCAGGTGACTATGGGGGTGGAGCCCCATCAGAATCCTAGGGGCTTTGGGCATGGCCCTATGTGACTGATGGCCACAGAATTATAGAGTTGGCCTCATGTCAGGAGTCTAAATGTCTGGGAGCATGACTCATGGCTCCGTCCCTTGTAGAATATTCTACTGGGTCTCCAGAGTAAGCCTAGCTCAGCCAGGCCACAGACTGCCTTTCCTGGTCCCACAGTTCTTTGTTTAAAACTGAGGTCTCCTAGGCTTTTGCTTATCCAGTTTGGCAAGTCTATTTTTTTAAAAAGTGTGTGTGTGTGTGTGTGTGTGTGTGTGTGTTTACTTTTTTTATTGAAAATAGATTTTTCTCATACAGTGTATTCTGATTATAGTTACCTCTCTCCCTCCTCCTCCTCCTCCTCCTCCTCCTCCTCCTCCCTCCCTCCCTCCCTCCTGCCCGCCCCTCCAGATCTATTTCCCTTCTGTCTCTCATGGGTGGTGATGGTGACGCACCTTTAATCACAGCGTTGAGAGTCAGAGATGGATGGATCTGTGAGTTTGAGGCCAGCCTGGTCTACAGAGTGAGTTATAGGACAGCTAGGGCTATACAGAGAAACCCTGTTGCGTGGTGGGGGTGGGGCGTTGGGGAGGAGGAGAAAACAAAAGAAAACAAAAGACTTCTAAGAGATAACAATCAAACACGACAAAAGAATATATAAGCCAGGCAGTGGTGGTGCTCGCATCTCAGCACTTGGGAGGCAGAGGCAGGTGGATTTCTGAGTTCAAGGCCAGCCTGGTCTAAACTGAGAAACCCTGTGTCAAAAAAAAAAAAAAAAAAAAAAAAAAAAAAAAAAAGAAAGAAAAAAAAAGAAGAATAAGAATAAGAATATATAATCAGATGAAGCAGCAACCATCATGTCAATGTTGGCAATCCAACAGGAGGAAAAGAGTCCCCAGAACAGGCAGAGGAAGAACAACAATATCAACCAATCAGACCCTCCCTCCTGCCCTCCTCACTCCCCCCCCCCCAGAGCTTCTAGGGACTAAACCACCAACCAAAGAATATACATGGACCCATGGCTCCAGCCGCATATGTAGCAGAGGATGGCCTTGTCTGGCATCAAAGGGAGGGGAGCCTCTTGGTCCTCTGAAGACTGGATGACTCAGTGTAGGGGAATGCCAGGGTGGTGAGGCAAGAGGGGGTGGATGGGTGGGTGAGCACCCTCATGAAAGCAGGGGGAGGGGAGAGGGACTAGGGGGTGTGTTGGGGGAAACCAGGAAAGGGGATAACATTTGAAATGTAAATAAAGAAAATAACCAATAAAAAATAGAAAAAAAACCAATAGATCAAAGGAAAAAAAGAGTCAGAGGCCCACTGGTTCTCACCATCCCATAAAAATACTAAGCTCATAACTATAATGTATGCTCAGAAAGCATGATGTAGACCTCTGTAGGTCCTATGCATGCTGTTCCAGTCCCTGAGTTCATCTGTGCCTCTCTTAGTTGATACAGAGGGACTTGTCTCCTGGTGTCCTCCATCTGCTCTGGTTCTTAATACTCTTAGCCTTCTCTTCTGCAGAATTCCCTGAGCTCTAAGGGGAGGGATTTGATGGAGACCTACAGTTCACACACCCTCTCTCCACAACGTGTGGCTGTAGTTCTCTGCCTCTGTTCCTAGCTGCTGCAGGAGAAAGCCTCTCTGATGATGACTGGATAAGGCACTGATCTATGAGGATGCCAGAAAATCATTAGAAATCATTTATTAATTTCTTTTAGACCAGTAGTGTTTGGGTAACCCATTCTTGGGTTATCCAAGCAATGTTGGATGGGGGTTCTTTCTCACAGAGTGGGCCTTAAATACAATCAGACATTGGTTGGCTACTCCTACAAGTTCTATCCCATCTTTGCCCCTGTATGCTATGCGGGCAGGATGGGTTGTAGGCCATAGGTTTTGTGGCTGGTGTTCACATTTCTACCTTGTTAGCTTACAGAGCACCTTCTTACACTGAAGAGACTAGAACATAGGAATGAGGGCTCAACTTCTCCATGTTTAATGAGTTGCACTGGTGTTGTTCACAGCGATGGGTCCGTGTTTAATGAGTTGCACTGGTGTTGTTCACAGCGATGGGTCCGTGTTTAATGAGTTGCACTGGTGTTGTTCACAGCGATGGGTCCGTGTTTAATGAGTTGCACTGGTGTTGTTCACAGCGATGGGTCCGTGTTTAATGAGTTGCACTGGTGTTGTTCACAGCGATGGGTCCGTGTTTAATGAGTTGCACTGGTGCTGTTCACAGCGATGGGTCCTGCTATCAGTTTGTGGAAAGCAACTGTGGTCGTTTGAATATGCTTGGTCCGTGGGAAGTGGCACTATTCAGAGGTATGGCCTTATCAGAGGAGGTCTAGCCTTGTCAGAGGAACCGTGTCACTATGGGGGTGGACTTTGAAGTCTGCTAGTACTCAAGCTCTACCTAGTGTGGAAGAGACCCTCTTCCTGGCTGCCTGCAAAATACAGTCCCTTATGGACAGTCTTTGGATCAAGATGTAGAATTCTCAACTCAATCTCTAGCACCATGTCTGCCTTTGTGCTACCATGCTTCCTGCCATGATGATAATGGACTGAACTTCTGAAACTGTAAGCCAGCCCTAATTAAATGTTTGCCTTTATAAGAGTTGCCTTGGTCGTGGTGTTTCTCTATAGCAATAAAACCCAAACTGAGACAGAGGTTGGTACCAGGAGTGGGGTATTGCTGCGATAGGCCCAACCATGCTTTTGTTTGGAGGAATCTGGATTTTGAGACTTTGGAAAGTGTTAAGGGCCTGTTGTTAGCTGAAGAATGATACCCCAGACTCAGATAGTATGCAAAAGCAAAGAGCATTTTATTCAGCAGAAGTCCAGTATGTGGGGGTCTCTCAGTCTAAGATGGAGACATCCAAGTGAACTTGTAGGTACGATTTAAAATAAATTAGGGGAATTCTGGGGTAGGTGACCTTTACCTTGCTCTATGTCTAGGAACATTTCAAAACCACTACGAGGGTGTGGGGGCTGAGGGTGTGGGGGCTGAGGGTGTGGGGGCTGAGGGTGTGGAGGCTGAGGGTGTGGGGGCTGAGGGTGTGGGGGCTGGAATCTGCTGCCCTTGCCTCAGGCCAGGTGGCGGGGCAGCTTCTCACGGGGCAGCTTCTCACGGCAGGACAGTTTCTGACTGGCTGCCTGAAGACTTTATATTTTTCTGGTAAACTTGCCTGGACTTGCCCAGTTCTTAGCTCGTGTCCTGAGCTGCCAATCTGAAGCCTGTCATGGAATCAGCCTGTCTCAGAAAGCAGCAGAATGCTTTTTAAGTGCGGCTTAATGGGCCATTCTCGTAGAAGCATGGAGGACGGTGGTGCTGAGGGGTGATTTGAACTCTGGGGGTCTAGCTCAAGTGGTTTCAAGGAGAACAATTTTAGTAAGTTGCCTGGAGGCATTTCTTGTGATTTTTTTTCTTTTGAAGACTGTTTTGTCCTTGTACAAAGAGTCTGCCTGAAGCTAATGTAGATTTAGATTAACTGCATTGACAAAGAAAATCACACACACACACACACACACACACACACACACACACACAAAACATAGCATAGACTTTGTCCAGTTGTTTACTCTCATGAAGATGTTTTAATCAAGCATAGTGAGCTTAGAAAGGAAAAAAACACAAAATGTATTCTTCAAAGATTAAAGGGGCACCAGGAAATGGAATGGAGCTAAATTTTGTGTTCAAGAATATCAAATAGAATTAAGTTATTGGTGACCTTGGGGCAAGAGTCCACCCATAAAATCCTATGGTTTATGTATTTGCAGTTAAACCAGGGATAGTTATATCATATAAGGAGATATGATTATATATCAAATTGACAAGAGATGGATTGTGATGACTATTTTTAGATGTCAACTTGACTATATCTGGAATTTATAAAAATTGTATTCAGAATTTATAAAGATCTCGTGAAAAGGTAAAGAAAAGCTTAAGTCTAGTCATGTTTAATCTCAGCACTTGGGAGACAGGTATTCAGATCTCTTGGATTAAAGGTTGGTCTACAGAGCAAGTTCCAGGTCAGCCAAGCTTAGGCAGTAAAGGAGTTGGAAAACAGAAAGCTGGTGATGATATAATAGAACAAGGATGGCCAAGTTCTAGCCCCAGCAAGGAGTAGAAGTCAGCAGCTTTGGTCATGTGGCTCTGACTTCAGAGTATGAGTAGAAGGGGTTACTGAAATGATTGATGCTGGTTATCTGGAGCTAAGAAATTAGTGGTGATTGAGAAGAGATTAGCATCACTGAAGTGAAATCTTGGAGGTGTTTTCTGAGAGCACAAAGAACTGTATTCCAGAGATAAGCATTGTCCTGGCACCTGGACTTGATAATATCTAAGAATCACCCAGGTGGTTCTGGTTTTGAAGGCGTGAGGGGTCATGAGAACAGCTGAACCTTGGCATTGTGAGAAGCCAGAAGAAAAACAACCCAGGACTGAAGGGATCAAAGGTGTTGAGGCTTGGCACCATGAAGATAGCCTATGAAAGGCTATTGGTGAAGCCTAGTTGCACTGGAAGACCCCAGTGTATTGGAGATGTCAGTACCATGGGATGATCACCAAGACCAGTAGTAGCAGTGGAGTGGAGTCAACCAGAGCCTAAAGTACTGCAGAGGGCAGAGCTGGAGAAGTGATATACGCCCTTTGGAGGAGCCCAGAAGATCAGGTGTGGATCCCAACATTGGAACAAATAACTGTAAAGTTGAAGTAGGCTTGGATACCCCCAACATGTTAGAGATGCCAGAGCTGTGGTATACCTGCTGAAGAAAGTTAGAAACAGGAAGTGGAACCAGCCCAAGAAGTTTGTTGTACTCAACAAAGATGAAAGGAGTTAGAGATCTGAAGAGTGCTTTGATATCAGATGTGGAGGTACAGAGTTTGGAATTTGCCCAGCTGGTTTTCCATCTTGCTTTGGTCTTGTATTTCTTCACTAAGATGTTTTGGGATGGAAATATATATCCTGTGATCTTGGAAGTATGTGATCTGCTTTTTTATTTTGATTTCATAAGGGATTATGGTTAAGAGATTGCACGAATCTCAGAAGAAACTTTGAACTTTGGTCTTTTAACATTTTTGAGACTGTTATAGACTATGGGGACTTTTGAAGTTGGACTAAATGTATTTTGCATTATACTATGGCTTAGGTATGGCCCCCCCATAGACTCAGGTGTTTGAACAAGCCTATGGGTGTCAGGCAGTGGAATGTGGTGGTTTGAGTATGCTTGGCCCATGGGAATTGGCACTATTAGGAGTTGTGACCTTATTGGAGTAGATCTAGCCTTGTTAGAGGAAGTGTGTCACTATGGGGGTGGGCTTTGAGGTCTGATAGTATTCAAACTCTGCCTAGTGAGGAAGAGACCCTCCTCCTGGCTGCCTGCAGAACAGTCTCCTCGGGGCTGCCTTAGGATCAAGATCTAGGACTCTTAGCTCCTTCTCTCATATGCGATGTCTGCCTGCACACTGCCATGCTTTCTGCTGTAACGATAATGGACTGAACCTCTGAAACTCTAATGAAGTGTTTGTCTTTATAAGAGTTGCTCATGATGCCTCTTCACAGCAATAAAACTCTAACTAAGATAGCAAACTTTTGTCTTAGCGACAGCTTGGGTTGTTTAGGGATTTTCATGGGATTCCCTTGGTCAAATGATGCAACCTAGTCCTGCTACTGGAAGCCTTGCCTGGCTACAGAGATGGCTAGTTCAGATTCTGCATCCACCACTACTAGGAATCTTCTTTAGGATCACCTTAATAGATTCTAAGAGGTTTCCACTACACTAGGTTTCCACACCATCCCTCAAATGCCCTCTACCCCCAATTCCAGCTGTCTCTTCTCCCATTCTCTTCTTCCCCTTCATTTGCAATCCCACCTGATCCCCTAATCCCATCCCCACTTCCTCCCAGTCCACCAGGAAACTCTATTCTATTTCCCCTTCCTAGGGAGATCCATGAGTTTACTTAATGTCTAATATTCCCTTATAAGTGAATACATACCAGATTTATCTTTCTGGGTCTGGGTTACCTCTCTCAGGATGATTTTTTTCTAGTTCCTTCTCTTTTCCAGCTAATTTCATAATGTCTTCTTTTTTAAACAGCCAAGTAATACTCCATTGTTTAAATGTACTATATTTTCTTTATCCATTTTTTTCAGTCATCTAGAATGTTACCTAGGACATCTAGGTTGTTTCTAATTTCTGGTTATTATGAATAAAGCCTCTATGATTATGGTTGAGCAAGTGACCTTATGGTAATAAGATGGAGTATCCTTTGGTTCTATGACCAGGAATAGTGTAGCTGGGTCTTGAGGTAGATTGATTCCCAACTTTCTGTGGACCATCAATCATATTGATTTATGGAGTGGCTATACAAGTTTTCACTCCCACCAGCAATGGAGATATGTTTCCTTTGCTTTCTCTTCTTATCAGCATGACCTGTTATTGATCTTAGCCTTTCTGACAAATGTAAGATAGAATCTCAAAATAGTTTTGATTTGCATTTCCAAGATGGCTAAGAATGTTGAACATCTTTTTAAGTGTTTCTCAGCAATTTGATGCCCCTTTATTGAGAATCTCTGTTTGTATCTGTTCCCTATTTTAAAATTGGATTATTTTTTGTTTTGTTCTGTTTGATGTTTAGTTTCTTGAGTTCCTTATATATCTTGCACATTATTTTTCTACTAGATGTGAAGTTGGTAAGAAATCCTTTCCTATTCTGTAGGCTGACACTTTATACTATTGACTATTTCAGTTTCATGAGGTCCCATTTATTAATTATTGATCTTAGCTATTATGCTTTAGCTACTGTTGTTTTGTTCAGAAAGTTATCTCTTGTGCTAATGGGTTCAATACTATTCTCCACTTTCTCTTCTATCACATTCAGAGTATCTGGTTTTATGTTGAGGGCATTGATCCCCTTGGACTTAAGTTTTATGCAAGGTGCTGCGTATGGATCTCGTTGCATTCTTCTACATGCACTCATCCAGTTTGAGCAGCGCCATTTGTTAAAGATGTCTCTTTCCTACTATGTATTTCTGGCTTCTTTATAAAAATTTAGGGGTCCATAGGTATGTGGATTTATGTCTGGGTCTTAAATTCAATTCCATTCACAAATGTGTCTGTTTTTATGTCAATACTATGTGTCTCTTTCTTTTACTCTTTCTTTCTTTCTTTCATTCTTTCTTTCTTTCTTTGATTCTTTCTTTCTTTCTTTGATCCTTCCTTCCTTTGATTCTTTGATCCATCCTTCCTTCCTTCCTTCCTTCCTTCCTTCCTTCCTTCCTTTCTTTCTTTCTTTCTTTCTTTCTTTCTTTCTTTCTTTCTTTCTTTCTTTCTTTCTTTCTCAGTTATACCTGAGCAGTATGACTTAAAGTTTGGAATGCTGGGAACTTGGGAACTCCAGCAGTTCTTTTATTGTTCATATAGTTTTAGCTGTCTTGTGTTTTTTCCCCCATATTGTCCATTGCATAATTGTGGGGAGCTTGGTGGCAGGCAAGCAGGATCTTGGAGTATCTGAGAGTGCTGAGATCTGTAAGCGCGCGCGCACACACACACACACACACACACACACACATACACACACACAGAGAGAGAGAGAGAGAGAGAGAGAGAGAGAGAGAGAGAGAGAGAGAGACTTGGCTTGAGCTTTTGAAGGCTCACTACTCTCAGTGACACACTTCCTCCAAGAAAGCCACACCTCCTAATCCTTCTCAAATATTATCACTCCCTGATGACTAAGCATTCAAATCTATGAGCCTATGGGGGTCATTCTTATTCAAACCACCACACTTACTGTTTTAACTATGACATGCTGTAGGGTTTTTCTTTTCTGGTCTTGTCTATTTGTTGTTCTGTGTCCTTCTTATACTTGTATTGGTGTGTCTTTCCTTAGTTTGGGAATACTTTCTTCTATGATCTTGTTGACTTGGGGTTCTTCTCCCTCATCTATGCCTGCAATTCAGAAGGTTTTTCATGGTGTCCCTAATTTTCTGAGTATTCCTTTCCTCTGTGTGTGTGTGCCAAATTTTTCATACTTGCATGAAAGTATACATATTTGGTTTAGATCTTTTCCTTTAACTTCTGCTTCTCCTTTAACTAAGGCTTTCCTTTGAGTTTTCTAGTTGAATTGTTCAGTTTTTCAATTCCATCTTTATTTCAGCTTGAGTCCTGGTCACTGTTTCTATGTCAGTATTGACTTCTGTTTGAGTTCTGACTGCCTTTGTCATCTCCATCAGCCTCATGTTTGTGCTTTCCTGGGCTTCACTCTGGACTTTATTCTCCTTAAGTTCTTTCTCCTCAAATCCATTGAGCTGTTTCTCTGTGTCTTCTTTAAACCCCTCGGATTATTTGATGAAGTGTGTGCCTCTTCTTTTAATTCTGTGTGCTGGGGTTCATAAACAGGTAATTCTCATTGGCTGTCATTTCAATATGACTGCTATGTTTTGGAGTGAAGGTACAGGCTTGATCTGTCATATTGCTGCTATTTTTGCCATGAGGGTGGACATGTGGACTCCTTTTGCTAGTTCTGAGTCTGATATGGACAAAGTAGGAAGGGGCAGAAGAGAGGTTATGTGGGTGTGTTGGGCCTAGAAGTTGGAAATAGTTTGGGTAGGATGAAGTCAGATGGACAGAAGGGCTGTACTTCCTGGTCTAAGCCTGGAGTGTGGGTTTAGTTCTGCCCAAGGGAAAAGTTGGATATGTTGTAGGAGGGTCCTGTTGGTGGATAGGCGAGGCAGATCCGGGTCAAAGCCTAGTAATTGTTTTCAGTGCAAGCAGAGGAGGCCAGCCTAGACCACTACACTACATGTGGGATCCAGGCTTGCTCTAGCATGTTGCAGAGAAGACAGAGATGGAAAAGTCAGGGAGTCTCTTCTGTGGAGGTCCTGGAAAAGGAAGTTGACAGTCTGGCTGGGTGTGGTGGTTGACAGAGTTGCAGAAGTCACCTGTGAGTGGTGGCCAGTTATTCCCAGTCTTGGTGGAAAGTTATATGTTGTCTGCTGAGCAGGTGAGCATGAGTGGACGAGTCCTGGGTACAAGACATGGCACTAGGGTAAGAGAGCGGCCGGGGAGACTCACTGGTCTAGACCCTGGGTGGTCGGAAGGGGCACACTGTCCTGTGATTTTAAAGATGTTGTAGTTTGGGAAATTTGGGTGAAGGATACATTGGGAATTCTTGCCTATTTTTACAAGTCTTATAAGCCTAACATTTTAAAAGTGTAAAGCAGAAACAAGTGAAATAAAAAAGTGGGTGAAGGATACATTGGGAATTCTTGCCTATTTTTACAAGTCTTATAAGCCTAACATTTTAAAAGTGTAAAGCAGAAACAAGTGAAATAAAAACCAAGCAGGAGGCTGAAGAGGTGGTTTACTGGTTAAGAGCACCTGTTACTCTTCTAGTGGATGTGGGTTTGGTTTCCAGCACAGACACTGAGCTGCTCACAACCACCTATAACTCAGCTCTAGAGAGATCTTGGCCTGATCCAGCACCCCTGGCCTGCTGACGTACCGCAGTTACGTGCACAGAGCCACACGGGTGAGCGCATACTACATAATTAAAATAAAATAAAAATCTCAAAAAAAAAAAAAAAAAAAAAACCCACACAAACAGAAACCGTTCTTACTGACTGACTGCAAGCTGGCGCCACTCCTGGTCAAGCATGGTAGACACCAGCCCTGAGGCCCTTCCCGGCCTCATTCTGGGCCATCAAATGTATCCATTTCCTTTACAAGTATCCTGAAAACCCTTCAGCCCGACACATTCATGCCTAAGATATCTGACAGAGTTCAAGGCTGTCCTGCGCATGAGGATGCTAGGCAGGCACCCTCGGCCTCCTCGCTGACTCTCTTGGAAACGAAAGGACGGAGCTCAGTGGCTCACGCTGACCTCTCAGTACATAGTCACTCAGCACAGACATAATGTGTCAGGAAAAGAACCGTAACGTGCTTTGGTCTGCTGGCATCTGTGTATGTTTAGGCTCCCAAAGGCGTCACGGCCGACCCCCACAGTTGGACGTAGACCAGATTATTCCTCGCGTTTCCCATTTCTCTGAATCAATCCTCTCCTCTGGAGACTCCCACAGGGCTGTCACCTTGTGCTCTGTTTGCTTACTTCTTATTGTCTGTCCCTTGGTTCAGAAAGAGAGATTCTTTCTTCTTCCTGGTTTCAGGAAACAGCTATGGAGGCCACTGATGTCACTTGTCATCAGGGTACAGGGCTGTGTCAGCCACTCTGTATTTCTATCCCAGTTGGCATAATCACGGTATCTTCTATTTTTAAAAAATTGGATATATTCTTTATTTACATTTCAAATGTTATCCCCTTTCCCAGTTTCCACCCTCTCCCAGAAAACCCCTATCCCATCCTCCCTCCCCCTACTTCTCTGAGGGTGTTCCTCCACCCCTCTACCTCCCCACCCTCGATTCCCCTACACTGGAACATCTATCAAACCTTCATAGAAGCAAGGACCTCTCTTCCCATTGATGCCTGCCAAGGCCATCCTGTGCTACATATGCAGCTGGAGTCATGTGTGTCCGTTGGTTGATGGCTTAGTCCCTGGGAGCTCTGGGGATCTGGTTGGTTGATATTGCTGTTCTTCCTATGGAGTTGCAAACCCCTTCAGCTCCTTTAGTCCTTTCTCTAACTCCTCCATTGGGGACCCCACGCTCAGTCCAATGGTTGGCTGTGAGCACAATACCTTCTGACCGATGATGCTTGACTGACTGTCTGTGAGCTTCAAGATCTACTTCTGGTGTCAGCTGGTATGGGACTGTCCCCTCTCAAACCCCCCAACACCACGGGTGGGCAGCTTTCTGAGTCAGACCGCCTGTCAGTGGGTCCTAGGAGCTGGGCTACCTGCTAACTCCTGGGGACTTGCCCATGTCGTGACGACTGCTGGTGCCAGTGAGATGGGAACTGGGAGAGAGGATGCTGAGATGGCCTGATGAAGGACTCACCTGACGCGACAGCTGCTCTACTTCCTGTGTCACCCTTTGCCAGTCAGTTGGGCATCCGCCCCGGGGATGAGTCAGCTCAGGCTCATCCCTGATGAAAGTCCAGGAGCCCTGATTTAAAGGCAGAATGTGGCAGTTCCACTCAGGACCAGCGTTTGCATATGAAAATACCAGCTGTTGCAGGGCAGCCTGGGAGGACGGCTGTATTTTAGCCCCTGGCTCTTATGTGGGTGGTGAAGTCTGTCCAGCTTCCTGTGAAGAAAACAGCTCTGTGTTCCTCGGATGTCACCGCAGCAGGCTGACTGGTGACATTTCCACAGGGTCACCTGCGCTCTGGCCTTGGCCCTTTGCAGCACCCTTGGGAGTTCTGGGGACATAAAGAGGCTCACAGCATCCATAGGGACCCTTTCGGGTTTTTTTTTTTTTTTTTTTTTTAATTTCTCTTGAGAAGAAATGACATCTTATCTCCTGCTGTCCTTCCTCTGCCTCCACCCAGCAGGATGGCTGGGTTCGATGGCTCACTCCTGGGGCCACTGCCTGGGGAGAGGAGGCTGGGTGGGGGTCGGCGTGGATGCCAGGTTGTGGGGTCTTGCTGGTGCTAATACAGCCAGGAGGCACAATGTGCTCTTCTCCAAGCTCGAGATTGGAATTTAAATTAAACCTCATTTAGCTAGGACGCTCCCTTCTGATTTATCGGCAGATGCCTCTTGCTGCTTGGGCCCTGCTAAATCGCTGGCAAACACTTCACTGACCAGCTGTTCCTATTAAGCCGAAAGCACGCCGCGGCGCAGGGTCAATCCCCTTGCACTTTGGATGGTTCTTATATGTCGTCCCTGTGGAGCGGCCACTGGGAGGATATTATCCCCCGCACCCTGGGAGAAGGCTGGTTAATGGGAATGAGGGATTCTTATGCCTATGGGTGGGGATGGATAGGCACAGGCTATCACATTGGAACTTGGGATGCTACTCTGTTCTGTCTTCAGGGTCCCCTGCCTGTCCCTTGAGTCTTTGGGTGAAGGCAAAGGCCCCGACGCCCAGTCTTTGAGCTGAGATTAGGAGGTGCTGGCCCTGTGGGCTAAGGTGCTCAGTCAGCACTCGTATAATGCTCCCCCCGCAACTCTTCCGCTATGGCTATGGCTTTTCTGAGCCAGCGTTGGTACTAAGCCCAGACCTAGGAGCACTTCATCATCCTGCGGGGTTGCAAGAATTCAAGCATCTCAATCGTGCAGGTGTCCCTGCGGGCGCCTCAGCGCTGCCTGCCACTGCGTGCTGTACTGTTATATGAATAGAAGAGTCTCTGTCCATGGGCTGGGGACCACTGGTACTAGGACCAAGGGCTCTAGATAAGCATTCCTCACATATATCTCTCTCCCCACTCCTGGCCTGTGTGGGCTCTGCTGAGCAGCCCAGCAACTACACGCTTGAGGGCTTCAATCTCCGCTTGAACTACAGGCAGCTGCCTGGCTGCACAGTCTCTGGCCGGCCATGTGCTTTCCCCAGTCCTGAGTGCCTTGTTCCACTCTGTATTCATTTCCTGACATTCTCCAAACGGGAGCTCTATGAAGTCAAAAACCACCCACTTGTGTGGGGGAATGAGTACTGATCAGAGTGGGCCTAGGAGTCTCTCAGGGAGGTCGTCTACAATTGAGCCAACCACCTGGCCACTGGATTGGGGCTGTGGAGGGTTTGCATATCAGTTCTGGGAGGGGGAACTGATGTTTGGAGTCAGGGATGGCAGTGCTACTTGTATGTGGATGGCAGTGGGAGAGACTCGGTTTTGTTCAATGGAAACTATTCAGTCACAAATATTCAGGGATGGCGGCATAAGACGGGCTAAACATCTTCCACCGCGGTTTATCCATCCACCTGTTTATTTACTTGGTAAATAAGTATTGGTCGTCTGGAACTGATCCTGTGACTCAGAAATGTTACTATCAGAGGCCTTCGAAGGCAGGGAACCTATCGGTACAGACCGCCCACTGAGATGGCAAAGGCAGAAAGGGAGGGCTTCCTGATCCAGCTAGGGGCGGGTGGGGGCATGAGACTGAAGCCTCAGCTTGGGATTGAGCATGCAAGATGGGCAAAGACAAGGTGGCAGGGTGATGGGCACCCTAGGCAGAAACGACAGCACGGCGGGCCGAGCTGTGTCAAGCAGCGCACACAAATCTGCTGCATATGTTTTGTCTGGAACGTGGAATGCGTTTGGCTAGCCCCCTGGGCTGGAGGAGCTGACACAAAAGAGCTCATGGGCCCTGAGTGCAGTGGCTTGAATTTTATCCAGAGACGCTTGGGATCCACAGTGGGGTGTGTGTGTGTGTGTGTGTGTGTGTGTGTGTGTGTGTTAAGGAAGCCCTGAAGAGTGTTCAGCGATGTTCTATTCTGCACACAGCTGACCTGTGAGTCCTGATTATCTGTGTTCCACCTAGACTGTAAGGCTCCTGGGCAGAGTGTTGCCTGTTTTGTTCATCGTGACATCCCTAGAATGTCTGGTATGAAGAAGACAGGCGCTTCGTGTGTATGTATAGATTTGTGTTTAGTAGACTCAGCCTGAGAGATGCTGGGTGGAGCTGAGAAGTCGTGTTGGAAGACATTACTAGAGAAACAGAAGAGGCGTGGCAAGAGGAGGGACAAGGAATGTGAGCCAGCCAGGAAGTAGAGGAAGCTTCTGGAAGTCTAGTCTGTCTGGAGAGGGCACCTGGGGCTCTTTTGTTCCTAGGACAGGCTCCTGCCTCCTGCTCCGCCTCCACCCTGAGACCTGCTGCATGGTCAGCAAATAGCTTTGAGCAGCTCTCAGGCTACGAAGACAGTGGAGTACAGACACACCCAGGGTTCTGTCTTCATGGCTTGCCTTCCAACTGCAGAGCCCCGAGTTCAAGTGGGTGCCCAGGAAGGTGTGTGGTATGCTGGTGGGGAGCTTCCTGTTGGATGTGTGCTCACCCTGACTGGGCTATGTGGTCATTTTTATTTTATTTTTCTGGGGTGCTTTCTTATTTGTATGAATTTCACTGGCCCTTTCCATGTAAGGTAGAAAAGGAGTGGCCCAGCTGATACAGACAAGTATCTGAGCAGCTTTTCTTTCATCTTTCTTTTTGAAATTTAGTTAAATTTGTTCTTTAAGGTTTTATACATGTACATATTGTATGCTGACTATATTCTTCAGACCTCCCTACCCTGCCTTCCTTCTCTCCTTCTTTCTAGTCACCCCTTTCATCCCCTGACAGTTTTAATTCTACATATATACATATACATGATTTTATATATCCCTATAAAATTTAGAAACCACTAATGAGAGGAAACATATTATTTACCCTTTTGTAATTGACTTGTTTTGCTTACTATGATTCTTAAAAATGCATCCATTTTCTGCATAGCTCTGTTTTTTTTTTTTTTTTGCTGGAAAATGCACACACACACACACACACACACACACACACTTATTCGGGTCTCCATTGGCAGGCACTTACTTAGGTTGGTCCCATAACTTACCTATTGTGGATAGCGCTATAGTAAATATTTATGTACAACACACTCTTGGTGATTTTGTTGACTTGAGCTTCTTGGGATACATACCCTGAAATGATACAGCTGTATCATATGGTGTAGGTCTATTTTTGTTTTTGTTTTTGTTTTTGTTTTGAGAACACTCCATCCTGCGTAGACCAGTTTACATCCCCACCAGCAGTGCATCAGGCTCCTTTGTCCACGTCGTCGCCAGCACTTGCTGTTATTTGTTTTCTTAGCCCTGCCTCTCTGACTGAGGTGAGGTGGAATCTCCAGGAAGTTTTGATTTGCATTTCTCTGATGGCTAGTGTGGTTGGACAGTTTTTTTTTTAATGTCTTCATTAGCCATTTGTATTTCATCTTTTGAGAGCTGTCTGCTCATTTTGTTAGACCACTTATTGAAGAAAAGGGAAAAAAATCTAGCAGTCAGATCTGGTCTCCTGGATTGACAGGGAATATTATGTAAGGGAGGAACAGAGGTGGAGGAGGGAGGGAGGGAGGGAGGGAGAGCAGGTGGTAAAATAGGACATGGGAAGGGGTCTGATAGCCGGGTGCATTGCTTCCCAGGCCCCCACGAGTCTTCTCACTCAGAGAGTTCCCCTGCAGTGGTTGCCTGCTCTTTCTCCTCTGGGTCCGGCTTCCAATGATCTGATTATAGATGCTAGTCTGTGGATGGAGTCTCAGATGCTACTCATAGTTTCCTGGTTTCCTTCAGGGTATAGACTGCAAAAGCTGCCTACTCCCTGTGATCCTTTTCACTGTCAAAGGCGCTGTTGTCAGTGTGCAAGGCCCCTGCAGATACAAAATAGTACGGGCAAGTCCCTTGTAGATACAAAGTACTATGGGCAAGTCCCCTGTAAATACAAAGTATCATGTGCAAGTCTCCCGTAGAAACAAAGTATCCTATGCAAGGCCCTTATAGATACCTAGTGCCACACGCATGACCCAGATTGGAAGCATCTTCCCCTCTGTCTAGCGATGCTCTGCTGGCCGGACAGCACACAGTCCCATGGTACATGTTACAGAGTGCTACCGAGATGCCCATGCAGACACTTTTCAAAAACAGCATCCTGTTGTTTCTGCTCCCCGTAGTAGAGTACTAAGTACCCAGTCTGTGGACAGCAGCAGCCCCCTACCCCGACCCCTGCCCTTTTCCCCCCTAGCACTTCCTTCTGCTAATGCGGCTGCTAATGCGGCTGCCACTCGGGCTGCAGCCTCTGTTCCAGTTAGAATGCCTGTTGTAGGTACAGTGTGGACTGTGGAAGCTCCTGGCTCCTGCAGTCAGTTGTGGGCGCTCCCTCTCCCTGGGAGTGGGGGCTTCTCGGAGCGAGCCAGCCACCTTGGAACAGGCTCCTAGGCTTTCTCTTCTGCTTTGTAAAGGTCTCAACTCTGCTTTTCTAAGGCAGGTAGAAAACCCGCAGGCTTCGTCCTCCTTCTTGATCTTTCAGCTTTCCCCAGGAGGAGTCTTGGGCAGACCATGTCATGTACCATCTTCCCAACTATTTTTTTTTTTTTTTTTGAGACAGGGTTTATCTGTATAGCCCTGGCTGTCCTGGAACTCACTCTGTAGACAAGGCAGGCCTCGAACTCAGAAATCCGCCTGCCTCTGCCTCCCAAGTGCTGGGATTACAGGCATGTGCCACCACCGCCCGGCCTTCCCAACTATTTCTACTACAAAGACCCGAGGGCCACGGCTATGACCTGGCAGAGCTGCAGCTGTAGTTCTTCCCAAGTCTAACAGCCTGGGAAGCACCGTTATCAGCTGCAGTCCCCCGAGTGGAGGAGAAAGCCAGGAGGAGTGCCGGCTCTTCCTTCCACGGCCTTCTGGCCTCCTTGGACCTCCAGCGGGGAGGCTCTCCCACACTGCCATCAACCTGCTTTACTTTGTCCTTAAAGACACATTCAGACTAGGGTGCAACCGAGTACCTAGGACTCTGTGCCTCCGCTGATAGCAAGTTGCTGGGGAGATGGCTGATGAATGGGGGAAATCACAGAGCAGGGTAAGGGATCGGAGGTGTGGGTGTAGTGACCAGGTGGCTTTTAGCTACAGATCTGCGGCACGTGGAGCAGTAAACTCAGGGTACTTTAGGGAAGCAGAGTCCCAGGCAGACTGCACAGCCAGAGGTGGGAGCTGGATAGGTGGGAAGGAATAGGGAAATGTTGCTATTGTCTGTATGTGTGTGCTTGTGTGTGTGCACACGCGTGGGAGTATGTGTATGTGTGCCTGTATGTGAGTGTGTCCATGTTCACATGTGGGAGTGTGTGCATGCGTGTTCATTTGTGTGTGTGCGTGTGTGAGCAGAGCTGTGCAGATTTTGAAGACTAGTCTATGGATGTCTTTTCTTGTGAGTGAAACAAAACTGTAGGAACTTGAATCCACATTAGCCCTGGATCTTTTTGAACTCAGAAAACCTTAAATCTCAGTGAAGGAGCTCTTAAAGAGTGAGCCAGTTTTAGGTGTCTAGTATGTGACTCCAGAATCGGGGACGATGCCCTAAATGCCTGTGTGCAGGCTCTCGGGTGCAGGCTGTGGGAGATGGGGCATCTTCAGTGAGGCCTGATGGAGGGCACAAACAGGAAAACCACCACGGCAGAAGATGCCAGGCTCTGCCACAGAGCAAAGAGGTCCCTTCCAGGGGCCGGGAACCTAGATTGGACTGGAGGAAATGGTTCTGGAGTAGCCAATGCACATGCACTAAAAGTTCATTTGAGGCTAGAAAAATGGTGAAGTCTGGTAACCTGGTAACACGAGCTCTATCCCTGAATCCCACATGGAGGAAGGAGAGAATGAATTCCCAAGCCTTCTGACCTCCTCCACACACTCACCGTGGCATACATGCCCCACACATGTGCATATAAACACATATGAAACCCAAACAAACACATGAGTGTTTAAACAGTTTTGTTCCTTTAATTAATATGGCTTTCAAGCTAAGTGCCCTGGTGCACGGGGTAGTCCCAGCACTTGGGAAGCTGAACCAGGAGGACAGTGAGTTCGAGATCAGCCTGGGCTGTGGGGTGGGGCTCTGCTTTTAAAAGTCAAACAAAAAGTTTCAGGGCCGGAGCTGGAGCTGGAGCTGGGGAGACAGCTTGGTGGCTGAGAGTACTTAGAGCTCGAGCAGGCCAGTTCCCAGCACCACATCAGTGAGCTCAAACCTCTGTGACTCCTGCTCCGAAGGATCTGATGTCCTCTTCTGGCCTCCGCAGGCATCCCACTCACGTGTGCATACCCCCTCCCCCACATACACACAATTAGAATGAAAATAAATCTTAAAAACGACCAAAACCCTCCAACGCGAATTCTAACAGTGCGACCTAATTGTTCCTTGTCACCGCTTCTTCTCAGCTCTTGAGAATTAACAAGGAGTCATTCATTCTTCAGGGTCATTGGTTTACAGAGCGAGGCATGTGGCTACGGGGCTCTCAGGCCCATTTGGTTGTGGTGGGGGGGGCGGGGTTAAGGTGTGGCCAACACATTGTGGGGCCACCCAGAATTAGGAAGGAGAAGGCATTGTAAGAGCAATAGGCTGCGCACACCACATTTGTGTGTGTGTGTGTGTGTGTGTGTGTGTGTGCGCGCGCGCGCGCGCGTGCCTGTGCATGTGTGGCAGGCAGTGTCCTGCTATCAGTGTCCCACTAAAGCCCACAGAGCCACTTTGACTGATGCTGCTGACAGTGCGGAGAGATTCGCATTTATCTAACGTTTTAAAAGACAAGTTTATACCGAGAGATGCTTATCAACTCTGTCCTGTAGAAGTTATCGATGCCCTGACTGCAGGGGTGACAAATGCGGTTTATGGCGTCTGTCAGGCAGATGAAGAGAAAGCCATTTCTTTCCATTAAGTAGATGGAAAGGACTCTGGGAGATTAGAGGCAGCAAGAACATCACTCCTGGATGGGGGCGTCAGGCAGGGGATTATCTTGTTACGAAGGGACAAAGGCATTAGAGCTTGTGACTGGAGCGGACTGAGTCCAACTGTAAGTACACGTGTTATCGAGATTTCCCCAAGCGCTAGGGAGGGGGGAGATGGAATATCCTTCACCTTCGAGCCATAAGTAAGTTTCAATTCCGATCAAAACATTTCATCTCTCTGGAGATTCCTTCCAAAGACCCCCAGTGTGTGGGCTCTAGCTGTTCTCTTTAGGGGCCCCCACAAATCAAGGCTTTGAACTTTTAAGTGACATCTTAAATAGACACACTTATTATTGGAAACATTGCATAAGTTCAGCTCGGGTCTTAAATGTCGTCGGTTGACGTTTATGATCTAATTCAATTTCTAATTATTCACAGAAAGGTTAATAATTAAGGCACTGCTAGAAGCTGCTTAAAAAAAAAATAAGTCTGGGCTTTGTGCTTTCCTTTGCTTGAAGTGGAGGAAAACATACTCTTCTGAGATCTGCAGGTCACTGGTTAAGTATGATCATCTCCGGACCCAGGAAGCCGGAGGCGAAAGAGACGGCATTGGCTACTCAGGACTGAGGCCTCTGGGTCCTCAGGCCCCGGCGGCACCTGTTGAGAAAAGCCTGGCAGGGAACAGGGGCTGGGCGAGTGGCCAAAAGTTGGGTTCTTTTTCTTTTGTTTTTCCTTGGAAACCAGCGAAGGTTAAGCTCCAGGCAGATTGCTGGCTTCTCCTCGAGCTAATTACTACGAAGAGAAACGCCATTAGTTATGAGAAGGAGACTGGGAAAGGTGTCGGTTGGGGACGCAGAGCGGTGGTTGACGGACGGTTCTCATTTCTCACTCGGAGGAAAGCATTCTGTAGTCTAAAACCTGCCGTCAGCCTCACAGACTTGCACATTAAGACGTTCTGTGAAGCCACACTGGTTGCTCTTGTTCTACACCAGTCAGGGAGAAAGGCACACTTCCGGCATTCTGGCTTCACAGTCAGACTGAGAAGGGAACAGGCGGCCAGCAGGTGTCAGCAGGCCAGCGGGCTTTGCTGACTTCAGGAGGAATAAGTCCCCCACCCAGATAGCCAGCCAGCCAGGAAAACACACAGACCACCAATCCAGCGGCCCTTGCACAGCCTCCTGGCCTTCAGATGGATTTTTATATTAGGATTTGTGTCAGTTTTTTTTCTCCTGATTATTATGTGTGGCCATCCTACCGACCGGATTAAAATGAACACCTAAGACTTTTTTTTTTTTTTTTTTTTAATTTTGTTTCTGTTTAACAAACAACAACAAACTAGTGGCCATTTAAGTTTTGCAAAGCCCAGCGGCCTCTGAGAACTTGCTTTAAAATAATAAAAAAATGTTTCTGTACACAGTGAAGACGTCGCTATTCCGTGGTATGTGGAGATGGGCCTAATCAGAGGAGAATGAGGACTGGCGAGGCAGTAGCATGTGTCGCCCTCCCTCTGCTCGTCTGATGGCGCTGTGCAGCTCCAGGAAGGTTAGCAGCCGGCGCCCAGGTGAGGTAACACATGGGACGGAGCCTTACTGGCGACACATCTGGTGTGTTGTGCTGTCGCGCACTGGGTGTTACTCTTTTTGACAGACACGTGATCATGAGCTCGTCTCTCTAGCACGCGTGCCATGCCGCAAATGTATTTAGGGACCTCGGAGTGAATCTGGAAGACGCCGTGCTGGATAAGGGCCCACGACTATGTTTTTACAATCACATCTGATTTAGAAAATCAGAATTCAAGAGCGATCACACATACCCTGAACGATGGTATATTTTTCTGGAAATATTTTCGGGAATAGGAGGAGAGCCCGTCTGTGTTTTTGACAGACACTAATTGAGGGCATGCCTAAGTCCACGACGTCTTCAACCCTGCACCAGCTGTGATACAGGGGCCACGTTGCCCACGGGCCGTGTCTCCAGAGGGCTCCCTCCTTTTCTGGCCGTGCGGTCTCGGGCAACATTCTTAGGCCAGCATCGGCTTCCACGGCTGTAGGTGAACCGCTCCTGCGGCACTGGCGAACTGCATTAGCCAGGGCTCGCCCTGGTCCCGGCCGGGCCCATCACCCAGCCCAATACATGTTCGCTCTTCTCACCACTATTCCCTGTCGATTTGATCCCCCAGTTGCACACCCCCACCCCAGTTTAAATTCAGTGGCCTTGGCATCGGGCAGGCCGACGGGAAGTGGCGGGTTGCTCAAGCCTGCCGAGAGCACCGCACTGCGGGCGAGCACGAGCCTTGGCCGCCGGGCTGGCGCAGATCGATAGGCTGTTTTTGGTCTCATTCTCTGTTATTAGTGAGGAGCGCATTTCCTTTGGGGGGTGAACATTAGGGACAAAATGAGGCTCTTCAGATCAGCACCCTCTTATTAGCTCCGTTGAGGCTCTTGCTCTCGCGCTGTGGCAGACTTGCAAATATGTCTTCACAAAGCGAGCGTGGCACATTTGGGATCCTACTCATTTGAGCAGGAAGAGGATTCTGGCGCAGTCCTCAATTTCCTGTGGAGCTTGGGGCCTAGCTCTTAGGGCCAAAGGGAGGGACAGCCGGTAGTATTTTGAGGCTGCCAGGGAGATCACAGGTGTGTGTGTGTGTGTGTGTGTGTGTATTGTGTGTATGTGTATGTTTGTGTGTATGTGTGTGTATGTTTGTGTGTGTGTATGTATGTGTGTGTATGTGTGTGTTTATGTTTGTGTGTATATGTGTGTATGTGTGTGTGTTTGTGTGTATGTGTGTGTTTGTGTGTATGCGCGTGTGTATGTGTGTTGTGTTTGTGTGTGTATGTGTGTGTGTTTGTGTGTATGTATATGTGTGTATGTGTGTGTATGTTTGTGTGTATGTTTCTGTGTGTATGTGTGTGCTGTGTATGTTTGTGTGTGTATATGTGTGTGTTTGTGTGTGTATGTGTGTTTGTGTGTATGTAGGTGTGTGTATATGTGTGTGTATGTTTGTGTGTGTATGTTTGTGTATGTGTGTATATGTGTGTGTATATATGTGTGTGTGTATGTGTGTGTGTTTGTGTGTGTGTGTGCATGTGCCCACCATTTGCTGCCTGCATCTGGCCGGAGCCACTTCTCGACTTCATCAGGTATAGATTGTATCTCCCAGTGACTTTCATTTTTCTTTGAGGCCAGTGAAAAAAAAAAGGTGGAGAAAAAAAAAATCAAAGTGTTGCTTAATGGTATGATTCCCCCCAAATCCTCCAAATCAATTTTGCTTTTCCAAGCATTACCAGGCTCTGTGACTTCTGTTGATGAGAGAGAGCTCACAGAGCTGGAAGCTTTTTCCTGAGCTTTCCAAGTTTCCTTCTGACGAGAGGCCTGCAGCTCGGCGGGCGGGCGGGCGGGCGGCAGTGAGCCTGTTTGTCTTGCCAGGCTCTGGAGGAAGAGAGCGGTGGGATGCCCTTTGGTACAAGGAGTTCTCAAGCTGCTTTGCAAATTAGGTGCAGGCAGCTGCCCTGTGCTCCCTCAGAGCCCCGCCGCCCCGCCGAGTGTCTGCTCTGAGCCCTGCCAAGTGTCAGGCTGGGGAGATGCAAGATGGGAGAGAAAGACAAGCACGCAGCCATTTTGCCAAATGTTTCCTGAGAAACATCAGCTGCTCCAAAAACCCACTTATCCGCTTTACTGAAACTAGAGCCAATTAGTTTGCCTGTAGGTAGCTGCTGGCTAGAGGCAAGTTCCACTAAAACCTGACACCACCCCAGTTCCAGAAGCCTGGAATGAATGAGTTCTAGAACACTCGGTGTTCTAAAGCAGAACTGCCAAGGAGGAAGGCTTGACTCCTCCACCCCCATCTTCCAAGAGGAGCATAGGCTAAGGGGAGAGCCGGCGAGCGGGCGGGCGGAGGGCGCGTTCCCAGCCCTTTGCTCCTTCGCAGCCAGCAGCTCGCGGTCGTAAATACTCCAATTACTTTTAACAAAACCCCGCATAACTAGAGGGCTGATTCAGGATTCAAATTATTCCGGGGAACTTTTTCAAAATTGCTTTTGCATTTATACTTTATGCTCTGTTCTATACTCTTATAGAATAGAGAAAGACAATCATGGAAAAACACAACCAACTGTGGCAGAGACACAGTGGAAAAAAACCCCCGAGCCTGAGAAAGGAGGCCTTGGGTGGAAGGTACGAAGGCCGCCGCGCCTCCCCGTCCGCCTGTGCAATTATGTGTGTATGAACAATGACGGGGGCTAATAATCACGGCCGCGATTGTCCACTCGCAGAACAATTAGCCCTCTGCTCTGTATTATGAGGAAGTGACTAATTGTACCCACAGCAGCCGATTACTGGAGCATTCGTTTGGAATGAAACTTCATGCTTGCCCTACCCACGTAAGTGAGAGAGGGAGCTAGGGTGCCATCAGACCTGGGGCTTTGACGTACCCACCTTGCAGGCTAGGACAGAGCTTGAGGTACGTGTGGAAGAGGGAAAAATGCAAATTCTGCAGCTCTCTGGACCAGGCATAGCATCTATACATTAAAAAAAAAAAAAAAAAAAAAAAAAAAAACAGAGGAAAGTAAAAATAGAACCCAGATAATGATCACAATTACACTTAATGAGCACCTTTCATCAGAATCATAAATGTCCTCCAGTTAAATTTCATAGCCTCTGCTGAGATGTGAGGGGAAAATATTTGTAAGCTAAAGTCCATCTTTTAAGCCGAAGAAGCTGAAGGTGTTTAGGTAGCGGGAACAGCTACATCTGGAATGGGCAGAGGAGAAGGCTCGCGAACTTCCCGCTTCTGACTCCAGAAATCAGTTCCCTATTTGAACACTTAGGTCTGAGGACTTTTGTCTGGCTGCTCATAGTTCATGTCCTGTTTAGTATTTGCTGTTAATAGAAGCAAGTGAATGAGCGTGCAGGGCCCTGTGATGGGGCGTGGCAGGCAGGGGGCAGGGCCCGGTGATGGGGCATGACAGGTGGGGGGCAGGGCCCTGTGATGGGGCGTGGCAGGTGGGGGCAGGTCCCTGTGATGAGGTGTGGCAGGCAGGGCAGGGCAGGGGGGGGCCCTGTGATGGGGCGTGGCAGGCAGGGACAGGGGGCAGGGCCCCGTGATGGGGCGTGGCGGGCAGGGGGCAAGGCAGCTCCTCTCAGCAGGTGGAGAGTAACGCTTTCAAAGCCCACTGCCCTCTCCTCATTCTCTCTTCTCTTTCAAAGTCATTTATTTATTCCTTACAGTTTCACAGACGTGCGCAGTGCATCTTGGACATATTTTGCCCCACCTTCTCCCATCCCCTCCCCCCCCCAACCTTCCAGCACACCTCCCATCGTCACCACCCCTTTTTTATGTAACCCATTGTATCCGTTAGTGCTGCCTGCGTGAGCATGGGTGTGGTGCCATCCACCGGACCATGGGTGACCTACCAGGGGCCACAACCCCCCAATGGCCTCCCCCTTCCCCACAGCAATTGATTACCAATGCTTCCTCAGAAGGGGGAGCCCCTCTTCTGTGGGTGTTGGAACGTTGAGTGACTTGATCTCCCACGAGTCATGTGGGCTCAATCATGGCTTCCGGGAGGTCGTGAGCCTGATGAGCACGCCATGTCACAGGACAGCATGTCACAGCACTCCTTGACATCTTCTGGTCCTTACAATCCTTCTGCTCCCTCTTGTATAATGCGGCCAGAGCCGTGGGCAGGGGGTCACTTCTTCTCAGCAGTCTGACTAGTGCTGAACTGCTGCCCGCAGCCAATAGAAGCTCTCTGACCGAGTTCTCTGAGTGGTGCTAATCTATGGATAGAAACATAAATATTTAGCAAAACAGCAGTAGTAGGCTTCCCCTACTGTGGGGATCTTGACCTTCCCAGTCATGGACTTTCGACCAAGTTTGTACTAGCAGGCGAGAATCACCACCGCCTATGGCGCAGGCCTCAGATTCAATCAGGAAGCAGTTGATCACACCCATTGACAGTCATGCCACCATGGTGCCGATTGGCACACCTTGCCTGACAGGTCAGGGTTGCAGTGTACAAAGCCTATCACTGACTATGTCCATCGGTGACCGCCCCCCCCCCCAAGCCTGCATGGCAACCCCAGGCACCGTAAAATCTATTTATCAGGAGGAAATTCCATTTTTCCCCATGCATCCTTAATTTTGTTGATGTTACCCCACCACTCTCTCACCCTCTTTTTTTTTTTTTTTTTTTTAAGTTGTTCGGTTTTTTTCTCTCTGTCTCACTGTGTTCAGGATCCAGCATGCCTCACAGCTGGTGGGGAGAAGAAACCCAGTGCCACCTTTGCAGGCACCGGGGTTGATGTCTTCCAGAGACTGACCTCATGGTTTACTTACCTTACACATTTAAACAGAGTAGAACTTAGGGGTAAAAGGTCTCCACGCCATAATTTTCGTAACAAAGCTTTAGGGCAGGCTCTGTCGTTTGCAAATTAGCAAAGCACCGGTGACCTTTACAATCAGAATGACTTCTATTGGCTGATAAGCAGAGCTCGGAGCTAGGGCTTAGAGAGGATCTATGAGAAGCACGAAGACAGACTCTGTTGGTGGAGCATGCGCAGTACACGGGGCTTCTTACAGAGGGATGCGGTCTAGTCACCGAGAGACAAGGCTCCGAATCTCGGGGGCACTCAGGTGGAGGCTGTCTCCTAACGGCAAAGGATCTCCAGGATGTTTGACCACACCGCTCCGGCATGCCAGGCTGCCAAGCATCATTCATTTCCTTCCGCTGAAGAAAAGAGGCCCATGTGATTGACAGTCGCAGCTCCTCCAGTGCTTACTATGAGACGTGTTTCCGGTACCATTGTCTGTTTCCCTTGGCATGGGTGGGTCGCAGCTGGCTCAGTTTTTCTTCACAGGCGGTTTAATGGATGTGAGGACTTGTTCGCCTAGAGACCACGCCTGGGGACTCCCTGCTGCCCCTGTCCCTGTTCTTCCTCTTGTGTTAGTAGCTGCTAATGTGCATCATCAGTCTCCTTCATGGGTCTCAGCTACCTTCCTTTCTTCGTTTTCTCTCCGTAAGTGTGTAAGTGTGCTCTGTGAAACAAGATTAGACTATGGGAGCCTGGGTAATTTATAAATAATAGTTTGTAAAGTGGTTCCCATCTTAGTTAGGTTTTCACTGGTAGAAAACCAAAACCAAAACCAAAACTTCATGGCCAAAGGCATCTTGGGAAAGAAAGGGCTGAGTCGCCTGACACTTCCACATCACAGTCCATCACCGAAGGAAGTCGGGGCAGGAAATCCACGTGGAAACCTGGAGGCCGGAACTGAGGCAGAGGCCTCGGGAGAATGCTACTCACTGGCTTGTTCTTCATAGTTTGCTCAGCCTGCTTCCTTATGTCCCCCAGGCCCACCTGCTCAGGACTGCCACCACCCGCGGCGGAGTGCGCCCTCTGGGTCCTCCAACATCAACAGTCAGTAAAGGAGATGCCCTGTAGACCTTGCTATGGGCCAAGCTGATGCAGGCATTTTTTTTTTTTTCAGTGAAGGTTCCTCTTTCCAGTTGTATCTAGGTTTGTGTCAAGCTGACAGAAACCTATGCCACATGTTCTAGAGACTGCAAAGTCCAAGGTTGGGCGCCACACACCTGGTCAGGGCCTTCTTGCTGCCTCAATCCACTGAGGAAGGCAGATGTGTGTGAACGACCGGTGAAGGAATTCCAGCTGTTATCAGGGTCTAATCCGCAGACTAACACACACCTTTATTTATATCAGTAGCCCACCTAGGCGGGCAGAGCCCCCAGGCCCTGATCTAATTTTAAATGTCCCATCTCAACACTTTGGATTAAGTTTCCAACACATTCAAACCATGACAGTAAGGAAGGTTTTCTAACAAAGTCCTTGGTGCTATTTCCTTACAGGGCTCTGTGCTACCTTCTCTGTTCATGCTTTTCCTAACTTGTCCACAGTCACTTTCTGTAGTGTTTTCTGTTTGTGTAGGGGAGCAGAGCCTGGGGCATTTCTTTTTTCTTTTTCTTTTTTTCCCCCCCCGAGACAGGGTTTCTCTGTGTAGCCCTGGCTGTTCTGGAACTCACTCTGTAGACCAGGCTGGCCTCGAACTCAGAAATCTGCCTGCCTCTGCCTCCCAAGTGCTGGGTCTGGTTCCTCAGAATCAGAAGAAACAGAACTTCAAGCCAATACCCTCAAGGAAAAGAACCCAAGGGAAAGGAAACACAGAAGCACACACCCTCTAAAACAAACAAACAAACAAGCAAACAAACCACAGAAAACAAAGAACTCGCTTGTTTGTCTACACTGTCTCTCTTTGGAGGTGGCAGGCCCAAAGCCAGAGCTCCTCTGATGGCCACCGACTGCTCCAACAGGGTCAGCGATGCTTCTACCCGATCACGCTGAGAGCACTTAGCGAGGTGCTTGGTGCTTGGTTAGCCGCAGCGCCCTTTCCCTCCGACTGTGCTTCGTCCAAACGCTCAGTCTCTCTCTCCGGGGTCAGGTGGGAACTCGGTTCAGGCAGAAGTTTTAGGAAGCAATTACTTACATGTTCGCTAACAGAAACCTGTTATCACTTCAGAAAACGGTCACCTAATTTTTAGTCCCAGGACTGTTTTTGCCAATCCAAGTTTGATCTGTCCTCCAGGACACTGTTTAGCACACACCCTTGGAAACACAACTGTAGTTAGTTTACCCTCACCTCTGTTAAATTAGTAGAGATGGCATTTGGAATCTCTGGGCTGTATTTACATCCCTGGGGTAGCAGGAGTTGAGAGAGTGAGCGGGTCCCTCTCCCGTGTGTGCGGGCTGCTCTGTGCTTCCAACCACAGCAGCTCTGGGTAGTGGGTCTCAAGGGCCTCCTGCAGGTTAGCGGCTGCAGACACTCTCCCCCGCTCCCGAGCTTCTCTTCCCTTCGGAGACCTCCAGTGGCCCCTGGCATCATGACAGATGTTACGGTCTGACTCTGAAATGTCCCTAGCATACTTATGTGCTCTCTAGGGCTGTTGTTGAGGAAGGTGTTGGGGACTTTGGGACAAAAAGGCCTTGCTGGAGGACTTAGGCCCCTAGGGGCAGGTCTGTAGGGGTTCAGTCTATTCATGTTCCTTGGCCTGTCTGCATCCAGACGTACCTAGAGTACCTAGATATGAAGATCCATCCGCTGCTTCTTGTTCCTGCCTCAGAGAGCAGAGGCACTTAGCTACGAGGCCTCTGCCTTTGCGACTCTTGCCCATCAGTGTGAGTCAAACAGCCTTCTCCTGTCTGAAGCTGATTTTATCAGACGATCTCTCACAGTGACATAAAGTGTCATACTTAGGAGACGCCATGGAACTTTGCCTTGGGACTTGCGGCAAATACATTGGAATCGCCCTGTAAAGTGAACAGAGGTAAAGAAATAGTTCCTGGACTCCACTGAGAAGTCTACTGCAAGTTCTTCCTAAAAAAAACTTGACATTCTTACATTAAGAAATGCCTAATCTGTAACAGGTATTATTATTATTATTATTATTATTATTATTATTATTACTACGATTGCCTATATTCCTCCTGTTGACCCCACGCTGCCCCCTCTGAAGGCCGATCATGATAATTACGTCATGTTCATAAACACCGCAGTTGGCTTGTGGCAGGCAGAGCCCCTCTTCTCTGCACAATCTCGTAGCACAAAGCCTCCTCTTTCTTTAGCCTTGAAACCCAGTGATTTCAAATAGTTCTTTTTCAAATAGTAGAAGCTATTATTTGCTTCTCCCATGGCTATGGCAAAAAAAAATGCCCCCACAGAAGCGACTCAAGGGAGAAAGAATTTATTCTGTCATGGAGTTCAAGGTGTCATCTGTCCTGATGAGGAGGTCATGGTCACAGGGGTGGCAGCTGCTGGGGAGCATCTGCCACAGTCAGGGGACAGAACAGCAAGCGTTTCCCAGGGCTCAGCTTGCGCTTTCTGCTTTACACAGGTCGAACCATCCTCGCACAGTGACACGGGGTAAGACCCCGTGTGCCCATCCCCAAGGTGATCCTAGATCCTGTCAGGCTGACAATTCGTAGGCACTATCTCAGCTACAACATCTCATTAGAGTCAGTGAGGCAGAGTCATGAGGGAGACAACACGTGCCAGTGCAATTTCTGCTGGCTCCCAAATCCTCGCGGGGCATGAATACACACACACACACACACACACACACACACACACACACACACACACAGTTCTTGCCAAGGTTTTGCTTGCCCTTTGAATCTCAGGGATTATATTACTATTTCAGAAGAAGTCACATTAATGGTCTATAAGCTTCCATTTAAGGGACTGATTAATTAATTGATTAATAGTCTTCTCAGGCAAGGTCTCAAGTGATCCAGGCTGAGAATGACCTTCTAGTCTTCCTGCATCCACTTCCTAAGTGTGGGATTTCAGGTGTGCAATCCCATGCCTACCTGGGAAAGTTCATTCAAATCCCCCAGTTGTCCATGTTCTTAAGACAAACAGCACCAATAATGTGGACACACAGGCATGGACCATGAGACCAAAGTGAACCTCATCTCTTCAATTGTCTTTCAATTTTCCCATAAAACACGCATCTTTACAATTATTTTCACCTCATTTTTTTCCAAATCTAGTAAATGTTGCCCACACTGCAGGTCTGCTGTAAGCTCTCCCCATTACAGACATATCTTGCCTTAGAGGGGCTTCCCTCTCCTCTGTCTCAGTACAGTTGGCTCTCGCTGTCAATGGGGTCCACAAGAACAGATTCAGCCGACTGTGAACTAAAACTATTTGGGAAGAGCTTTGTGTGGCACCTGCTTATAATCCTAGTGCTTGAGAGGTGGAGGCAGGACGAGCTGGGGTTCAAGGCCAATATTAGCTATTTAGCAAGTTCGAGGACAGCTTGGGGTCTAAATGACTCTGACTCAAAGCAAAGCAAAGCAAAGCAAAGCAAAGCAAAGCAAACAGCACACAGACTAGGGCTGGGATCAGGTTATTGGTAGCATGTTTGCCTAGCATGCGTCAGGCCATGGGTTCAATCCTCCGTATTACATGGACGGGGCACGGTGCTGCATACCTGTGATTCTAGTACTTGGGAGGTGGAGGCAGGAAGATCAAGAGTTCAGCACCAGTTCTTTGATGATTTGAGGCTAGCCTGGGCTACAGGAGATCCTGACTCAAAACCTATGTATATATGTATGTGTATTTTTTGGAAAAAAAAAATTTGGGTTGGGCTTTTCCCCTTGTCATCGGTTCCTAAACAGTATGAACACCGCAGACTTAGTGTAGAACTTATGCTCCGGTTTTTGTCTCCTAGCCCCATGCTCCCAGAAATAAGACTCAAGATGCAAGATATCGTCACAAATACCTAGCCATATAGCTGGGCTCTTCCCTGACTATATTATAAATTAACATAAATATTATCCTGCCATGTTCTGCCGTGCAGCTCGTTACCTGATCTCAGGACACCACGCGTCCGTCTCATCGCGCCTTCCCAGGCAAACTCCCCAGGCCTGCTGCTATTCCAGAATCCTCCTTCCTACAGGAAGTTCCGCCTCCTACTTTCTGCCTCAGCTATAGGCCATCAAATTTATTATTGACATGTGCCACATCCAACTCTACAACTTATCCCTGTAGAAGACATTAGGACTTATAAGTCAGTTAGAGATAATCTGAAGCACATTAGAAAGAGAGGGGGTGACGTTACACAAACATGGTGGCATTTCCTATTGGAAGCTGGAGCGCCTCTTGGTTTTGGTCTCCAAGACCCTGCCACCAGTCCCTCACTGGAGTCTGTTCTGCTGCTGTAATCAGCTCTGGCTTGGGAGCGACACTGCGTCTACTTCCCCTGATGCTTTTGGACCAGGCAGTTTTCCTCACCCAGAATATTTTCAGCCTTTCTGTATTATGCTTGTAAAAGAAAGGAAGAGAATAAGGAAGAAGAAAAGAAAGAAAGAAGTCATAGCCGTCACTTTCCAGCATACACCTTGCCTCCCAAGACCCCCTTCTCAGCACGCTCCTGTCTGCTCTCAGCCCCGATGCTCAGGTGGGAATCCTTTTGTTACTCAAGGATGTATCATGGACACTGGGCCTGAGAAATGGCACTGTCTGTGGCCTGAGTGTGACCTTCCCTGAACCAGGGTCACTTGCCAAAAATGATTGCAGACTTCTCCATTAGACCTAGAAGCTGAGGGGAAATGAGGTTTGGCATGATTGGATTGTCGGGCACAAGCCAAGCAGACATTATAGCCATGGAGAGACAGCAGTGGTCTTAGCATCGAGCTCTGCATAAACTGGACCTTTTGCTTTACTGTTATGATGTTTTTTATCAAGTCCATTTGTAATGGGTTATCCATCCACACCCCTCCATGCTCCTTACATAGAACACAGCATTAATGATATGGAGAGATGCATATAAGGTCCTTGGACACAGTGCCTTCTACAAAGGAGTGGCTCAATAAATATTAACTGTTTTCATAGGCCTAGCACGATGGGATTACATCAATACATTTAAACAATCTTAAATGATATTCTTCCTGTCAACGATACAGAGTTGAATTCTTGCTTTTCGTCATAAAGAATGCCGAGGGAATATTGGGAGAATCACGTGGATGTGAAACCAAGATTGGATTTCCTTCCGCTATTTTCTAGACGATCAGATATACGTCCTCAGGTGTAAAGATTGCTTCTTCATGCTTAAGAAAGTCTCTCCATCACTTCTGGTTTCCAAGGGCATCTTGTCACTCTGGCAACGGGCTGGGAAGGTGGTCACGGAGGCCTTTCTCTTTCCACTCTGACTTTTGAGGCTGGTATGCAGGATGGCACGGTTTGACAGTGTCACTCGGTGCTTTGTCTGACATGGTCTCCAGGTCCCTAATCCAAGGCTCAAAGACAGGTTTCCAGCTTCTTAGAAGCTTAGAGAGGAACCGTACTGCCCCAGGTGAACGGCTGCCAATCTCACAGATGTTCTGCAAGTGGAAAATTTACTTGATCTTTATTTTGGAGGCGTCACAACTCACTGGTTCGGGGTGGGGTGGGGGGTGTGTTCTGTGGCCCAGGCACCAAGCCTTCTTCTCTGAATAGTTAGAATTATTCTCTCCATCAGAACTCACATCTTGGCTTGGCTTCTATAATTTTATCTAATAGCCTGGACACTCAGTATTCCTAGAACAGTGATAGTTATAAAACACAGAAGCGAGATTTCTGCCAGATGTTGGAGAATTGCATTGTATTAGTGTGAGATGTTCGGAGGTAAGTGGTCATTAGCGCCCTCACCCATTTTTAGCTGAAGTGGATTTAATAATGCTGACTCTAATTTTCTTTTGGTCTGGTAATTGCAGGGTGTGCAATTTTGGTCCAAATAAAGGTTACAATCTGCTCCTATTTGTCTCAGTTCTCCACTGCCCTCCCCCCCCAGCCCCCTGTGCCTTGCATCTGGAACAGACTGTCATCTACATTTTCGAACTCCTATTGTACATTGCTACTCTCTACCACACTCCACAAGATAAAGCGCTCCCTGGTGCCCTGGTGCTTAACTTGTAAGAGAGATGATGTTGATGAATAAGCGTGAGGAACTTATCTGTCCATCCCAGTGTTCAGCAAGCCATCCTTGAGCCTTCCTGACAGACACAGAATGAAGCCGCCATTCTTTACACCCCATGGAAATTGCGTCTCTCCGGGGCAAGGGATCAGGAAGCTGTTAGCCGATTCTTTAGAGAAGCTTCACTACAAAGTGGAGTCGTTTCCCCTCATGGCTACTCTGATTTCATATTTAAAATCTGAAATTTTAGGATCAGAGTTGTCCTTCTCCTTCAAGCAGGTCCGCTTTTAGATTATGACAGGGAATAGTAGAATTCAAGGAAATTGAATAAATCCAAGTGAGCTCCCAGGAGGAAAACAAAGGTGATCATGGGATAAGGTGTTTGACATGTGAGATAAACGGGAACCTCACAGCTCATCCAATAACTGCTGATCCCAAAGCTCCCGGAAGCTGAGGTAGAGAAGCCTTTCAGGGAGGGTTTAACATGGCATTATTTGTATAGAACCTAAAACAAATACACACCAAGTGTTGACATCGTCTGCAACCACCTGTCCATATTATTGGAGCATTGAAGTAAAGATGGAGCTGTGTACATGGTCTCAGGATACTGCTAATTCCAAGGCTGTGGAGTGTACGGCCCTACGGAAATGTTCAAACACGGCATTTGCGTGTTTCTGTTGGGTGTTTCCCTCCCTCCCTCCATTCCTCCCTTTCTTCCTTCCTCCCTTCTTCCTCCCTTCTCTCCTCCTTTTTTCTTCAACTTCTCCTTCACAAGGTCTCAAAGAAACATTTTAGTTCCCTTTGTAATTGCATACCTTGAGCATTTCACACGAACAAGGTGTTCTACAACTGTACGGAGATGGTGCAGGACTTGCTGGAGTGCGGGGACGAAGTTGTGACATCTCCGACTCGGGAGGTCAAGTCTAACTCTAATCTGTGGTCCATGTTTTATGAATGAGCATGTCAAGCCCGAAGAAGAACGGGGTAATTTTTTGAGGCCACAAAACTGGTCCTGTAAAGGACATAATTCATGTCCACACTTCAGGAAGTGGGGCCTCAGCTCCAGCATTTATCACAAGCGTGGACTGGACACAAATCCTTTCTAATGATACCATATATCCTGCCCTTACTCCAAGGTAAGTAATGGTCTCTTCACTGTAGAGATTGTAAATGGGTGGAACATTTTTCTGAAAGGACAGGTTGAGCTTGAACAGAATTCAAGTCACTAAACAAATTGAGTGTCTCGTAATTGCAAGAGATTATACATTTTCCCCTAGACAAGGCTCTCCTAGATCTATTTCAACTAACTTTGTGATGGATTTCCTTTTAACTGCCCCAATTAACACAGTGATGTAATAATGTTTTAGGTTAACCAGGGAAGGAATTAGAAGCTACAGACCCAGGAACCCTTTACCCCAGGACATGACATCTTCAAATTCTAGCTCTGGATCACATATTTAGAAACAAGCTGGAACTGGCTGGGTAAACAAGGACAGCAGACAGGCGTCGTGGCAGAGTCACGGTACCAGGCTCCGGAAACAACAGGCAGAAAACCCATTCTTCCTGGGTCCACCCCGGGATGTCCGTTGTGAAACCTCATGAACCAAGACAGATGACAGATGTGTTAGCAAAGAGCCCAGAGAGGAGCGTGCCCCACAGAGGGTGCTCCGCGCCTGCAGGTGAGAGGCAAGCATTGGTCTGGAGTGCGTGGGAAACAGAAGGAGTTCCTGATGCCTGCACCAGGAACGTGAAACTAGAATAACGGAAATAGTTCTTGAGAGCTCTACTTTGAGGCAAATTCTGAGAACAACATTTATCCCCCCCCCCCTCACTAATTTCTGTATAGCTGAACTTTGTGGTCTTGGGATTAGGAGATGTGACAGCTATGCGTCTCCAGTGTTCTTCCCCATCTAGGAATTTGAATCTGTTCCTGTCTCCAAGGCTACGTGTGGCTCAGACAGAATCCTGGCTCCATACTGTTTGTGAAGAGACCCTAGCCAGCCTGAGCATGCTTGCTAACAGCCATTCAATTCCTTTCCTGCAGCTAGCCCTTCCCCCCCCCCCCCTTGTCTGGCTGCTTCCTCCTCCTGAGGCTGGCTGTCAAGGCCCAGCTGTCAAAGGATTGAAGTCCAGCACGAGGCCAGTTAAAATGAAGCACTCATCTTTTACCACGAGACTCCCCCTTTTACCTTTATAAACTGCCGTTTGCCTATGCTCCTGGCCTGCCTCCTCTCTATCCAGAAACAGCCTTTTGTCCTGACACGAATGCCCCTCCCCCCTCTCCTTTCTCCTTCTCCTTTGTCCTCTTCCCCACCTCCTTCATCCCGTCTCCTCTCTTCGTGTCCCTTAGCTATACCTTCTTCCCTCTGGGACAAAGAAAGGTTCTTTGTGCTGAGACCTTGGTCTTGGGGTGGCTTGGGAGGACTCCAAGCTTCTCTAAGGCTTGCCTATTATAAAGTTCAGTTGTTTCTAGGTTCCTTGATACACCCGGGCTGGGGGAGCTGGTGGAGTTACCATGGCATGAGGTGGGGCTTGACAATGAGGATGGAAACAAGTTTCCCAAGTCCATTCAGGGGTCACATGTGTGCCTGCCGAGGTCCACACTCAGCTGTGCCGTGTAGGGTCACGAGCTGCTGGCTGTACCTGGAGGCACTGTAGCAGTAGCAGCCACCAGCTCCCAACCGTCCCCGCTCCGGGCCCCAGCCTGTGACTGTCACCTCTACAGGGTCATTGAAGGTCTTGCATGTCTGGAGATGCGGGGCTGGTGGTGGGTGGAGGCGGAAGAGAAGTAAAAATGGTGTTGTGGATGGTTGGACGTTTCCACGCTCACTTGGAACAGTCCCGCGGGTTAACGTTTTTTTTTTCCCTGCAAGTTGTTAAACGCACATTTCCCTTTGCTCTCAAGAGGAGTCTGCATTTGAGTGATGAATGACATCATCCCCGCAGAGTGGTCACGGGGCACAGGACAAGCATTAGATATATTGCTCATATTAATTCCGACCAGACCGTGAACTCCACCTCCTCGAGGTTTTGGCACTTCGATGATGCTTGTGTTCTGACTCACAGCTGAGCGAAGGGGCAGATGTGAATGTCATCATCACCATCCCTCACATCGGAGCAAGCGCGCCCGCCCGCCCGCGCGGGGGAGCTGGGAATTTAAATGGTGCCTGTCTTTGAAGCTGCAAATGAGCCCTGTCAAATCCACGGGGTTGTCAGTGTCCTTGCTGAGCATGGGGGGGGGGGGTGAAGGACTCAACCCATCCAACAGTCCTCCGCAGGTCTGACAGAGTCTGAATATTCTGTACGACAATTGCTCTTACACAAACTAGCTTTCTGTCTGAACGTGAACAGCCGAGCCACACGTATTATGCAGAACTGCTGAGAAGATTTTTTTTTTCCCCATGTATTTGTGGAAAAGGGAACTGATGATCTTTGTGATGAGACATTGGTGATGATCGAGCTCGAACACCAAAGGGTGAGAGATTCCGTCTGAACAGCGGAGTGGCCATTGAGAGCAGATTGTAAGCTTTTGCCTCTGCAATCATCATATTCATGTCTTTTCTCCCGTCTGGTAGCATTTTGGTATACAGCCCATGTTCAAGATCACGATCACGATGGGAGCAGGATACAGACACAGAATGAACTTCGACAATAGGAGGTTTCAGATATTCTGCGCAGTTCTCCCTGTAGGCCACGGCCTGCCCGATAGTAAAATGAAGGTCTCGGGGCTCATCAGCAAGCCACGATGCAGTTGAGTTCTGCATTTCGTTTGGAGAAAGAAGTGGGAGCCCAGAGTGAGTTTGTTTAGGAAAGAACTTGGCAAGTAAGTTGATTAGTACTTCAGGGAGAACGGATTATGCTCCACTCACCGTCAGAATACAAAATAGAGATGTGAAGTGAATTCTGCCTGGGAAACGTCTCTTCCAGAATCACAGAGAGACACCAGTAGAAAGAAGTGTTCCCCATAAGGGAAAAACCTTCCCTTCCCTGTCTTAAGACTGTAGGCAAAATCTGGAACATGCTGAACAATACCCTTCCCAGATACACACAGAAGCGAGAGCTCGGAGTCCCCCTTGTTCCATGGTCTCCTGAGTGTGACCTGTGCCTGGTCAGGGACCTCAGGAAGACAGAAATGTAGCAAGACAGTGGAGGCTCAGCACAGGGCTCACAGGCGTTCACTCCACACCACCTGAAAGGAGACAGTTCACGGGGAAAGGGCTCAACCCCTCTGGTCATTGTCTTCTCCCCCTCAAAGTCTCAAAGGGAAAGCAAGGGTCAGAAGGGATGCAGGAGTTCCGTGGTGAGCTTCCTGCCAACTTCATAGACTGCGAGACTGGAGGCAGTGACCCAAGTTTGTAGCTGTGTCTACAGGATGCTGGTGGCTCTAGCTGCTGGGACTGACTCACACATTACAGAACTTACAGTTCTCCTCCGTCTGGAGCCACCGAGGCAGATTTAGGGCAGCTGCAGTGGTATCCAAGGCACTGTGAAGTAACTGGAAGGCCCCTAGAACAGAGTCATTTCCTCTGGCAACGTACAGGAGGCATTTGGAGTTACTGGATGTGGAGGTTATTTCTCCAGTCAGTGAAACTGTGTGCCTTAAAATGAGCCAGGCAAGTCCTAATCCACGGGTCCAGGGGACAGGACCTTATTTGGAAGAAGAGCTTTTGAACTAGCTCATCAAGTAGGCCTTGAACCCTGTGACAAAAGAGATTAGACAGAAGCAAGGAGGTGTGAAGATGGAGGTAGAGATTGGAGCTATGCACATGCTTACACATGCTTACACATGAGATCTACTTGTTCTTAGTGAGGTGGTGGAGACAGATCCATGCTGGCCATCTCCCAAAGTTGGGATTGGAGATGAGGACAGGCACACAGTGCCGTGGGAAAGAGGGCCTTTGCCAGGGGAGGAAGCATTTGAGTCATTGCCCTCAAGAAGTGAAATGAAGATGGGAAGGAACCAGAAACGGGTGTTCTGAGCAGAGGGAAGTGTCACTGAGGTGGATCTTGAGGGGATGGTCTTCCCATCACCACAGACGGGTCCTTTATGTGTCCATTTTTACTCTTGTGACGACTGATGAAATGCTAGACCTACTTTCTGTTTCCCTGAAGATGACTTCTGGGTTCAGGTAGAGGTAGAGGTGCCCTGGGAGGAATGATCTGTGCTTGTCTTGGTTGATCTAGAATTGCTTTATTGAATCTAAGACTCAGGGAATAATTAATGCACCTGCATCATGGGTGTAGGCCCAGGACTCTTGAAGTGACGAGTGGCAGGTACGGAAAGGCACCGTGGGATCACTATCACCAAGAGCTAAACTGGCCCGTGAAGAAGTTACCAAAGTTGTGTGTGTGTGTGTGTGTGTGTGTGTGTGTGTGTGTGTGTCCGTCCTTATGTAGAGGCCAGAGTTTTTTCCTCATGGCTCCCCACATAACCATCATCATCATGATTACCACTACCATGGTCATCATTGTTATTTTTATTATTTTTTAAGATCGGTTTCTCACTAACTCTGGAGCCTGACAATTGGTGACTGGCTGACCATCAAGCTCCAGAGATTCTCCTGACTCGCCTTCCCAGCACGGGAATTATGGGCAAGTGCCACTGCATTTGGCTTTTTATGCTGGGGATGCTGGGACCGAGCTCAGAGCCTCAGACTTGTGTCTATGTCAAGCATGTTAGCAGCTGAGCCGTTTCTTTAGCCCCAGAAATTTCTGTATACTGGGGGAATGGAGCGCTAGAAAGACTGACTATTTATGTATTAATCATCATCCTTATTAATATTTTGTGGATCAATCTAGAGCTTTTCATATACTAGAGAAATATTTTAGTGATATTCCATATGAGCGACTGCCTAATCTTATAATGAAAGCATTTTGAATGCTGAAACCTTTATATTATCCAATTTTGGAAGTGTTCTTTAAATTTTAAGTCAGGTTTAAGAATTTGCAATTAACCCCATAGGCATTCTGTTCTTTAATTAGAGGCAGATGTGCTTGGTTTCAAAACACTGGACTTCAGCAGTCGCTCCAAAGGTGCTAAGAGCCTCTTAAGCTAAAAGAGGTTTAACCGGACAGAGTCGGCGTAGTATAAGGTCACCGAGCTCCTAGTGGTTCATAGCTTGAAGGTTCTCTAAGAGTCGTGTTGGAAGCTTAATCCGCAATGCGAGAACATTGAGAAGGGACTCCACTGGAAGGCCTGGCTCTGCCCTCCTGAAAAGGTGCACACCACAACCGTGGAAGTGAGTTAGTCACTGTAAGACTGGGTTTGTTACCAAGGGTTCTAATCTGTCTTCCCCATGCTTGTTTGTGTCTCTTCCATGTCATGATGGAGCGCCAGCCCCCACCAGATGTCGGCATGGTGCTTTTGGATTTCTCTGCCTCCAGATAACCTCTTCTGTTTATAATTATCCAGTGTGTCGTATTTTGTCATAGCAGCCAAACATTGACTAAGACTGTGGGTCCTCTTCCAAGGGAGGCACCTGTTTGAACACACTGTAAAACCCTTGGTGTACAAAGTCCAAGACCTGACTTTCTTCTTGTAGTCATCTTCAGTAGATGACTTAAAAAAATTATGTCTCAATTTTCTAATCTGAAAAATGGGCATAATATCAGTAGCAACTTCATTTGTTGTGAAAAGCATGCAAATTACTACATAAGCATTGTTATGCACTGCTCCACAGAGTCAAGCCATCATCAAAGGTCTGCTCTGATCAGGACTGTGATGACTCACTGATGATAGATACCCAGTACCCAGTAGAGGGCTAGCATTTTATAAGCGTCCAACGATCAACAAAGCCCTCTCCCAAGGCACTTTGCAATTGACTGGAGTTCTGAGGTAAAGGCTCAAGTCCGATGCTATCTGTGAAGCAAGAAGAGATATAAATTGGATGCTTGGTTGGGGGTGGAGAGGGGCCCTTGGGGTGGCAACTGCTGAGTGTATCCTAGGCTTAGCTCCCTCCCCTTTTCTCAGATGTGAAAGGAAGTGAGGCCACTGTGCTTTGTTGATAAAGATTCAGACGTCTGCCTGATCACAACCTTTGGGTGCTGGACCATGATAAGAGAAGAAACAAGGAGTTAAGCAAGCCAGCTCTGTGCTAGAAGGACTGTCCATTCTAGAGGACCTTTGAGAGGTGGGCGGCATTACTACTGGGGGGAGTTGAGAGGGTCAGATGGAAGCCAGCAGTGGTGCTAGTCAGGTTCGTACCCCACATCTCCATCCATTCAGTTTTCTTCCTCTGCATTCATTTTGTCTTTATTTAATATCCAATGTATCATAAAGTGTTTTCACTTCCATTTACTTCCCTTTTCAATAAATAAAAAAAAATCCAATGCTATTTTAAAAGACTAGCCCACTCCTGCCTCCTGCTGTGTGTGTGTGTGTGTATGTGTGTGTGTGTGTGTGTGTGTGTGTGTTTGTTTGTTTTTCTGGTCATATCCTGTAACAAATATATTAGCACACAGAGTACTTTACTTCCTAAAAGGACCAGCACTTATGGAACAGTTGTTTTATAATTGACTGTTGTTCTATTTTCATAGCGAGTCCAGCCATGATAGTGACCATTGCTGCAGACAGTTTTCTACTCACACGGGAAGACCAAGGATAGAGCCTCGTGCCCCGGATGCCATTCTATCGGAAGGAAATGACACCTCAACCCTATTACAACCCAGTCCCTTCCAACACTGCAAACTCTTCCAAGGAAAGAAGAAAGGTCACTTAAGTGAGTAAATAAAAAAAAAATTTCAACCAGTAATTCAACTCCCGATGAATAAATCTTAATAGTGTAAATAACATGTGGTTGAAGATGTGGTTTCTCAGCTTCCTGTTTTTGCGCATTCTTTATTCTGGAACTATAAGTACCTTTCATAAGTCATCTTAGACGTCATGGTAATTTGTCACAGCAACAGAAAAGTAACTAACACAGTAGGCAACCGCTCTACCAACTGAGCTGTATCCCCCCAGACTCTTCACACACACACACACACACACACACACACACACACACACAGAGAGAGAGAGAGAGAGAGAGAGAGAGAGAGAGAGAGAGAGAGAGTTGTGTGGGAGTTGAATGTGTATAGAGCCCACACAACTAGAAAAGGGCCAAGGACGGGGTGTGGGGGGGAAGTAGCAATAAAACAAATCAAAACAAATAGATAAACAATATTCCAATAAGAAAACGGTCACTATACCCAAACATGATGAAACCCCAAAATGCATAAAAACCCATGGAGTTGTTGGCCTACTTCTCCTGGCAAGGGACCTGCCATGGAGCATGGTTTACATCCATTGCAATAGCTTCTAAGTTAGGGATGAGTGTGCTCTTTCCCCCTCTCAGTGCTGAGGGTTTGTTTTATTTGATTCTTTGCAAGTCTTATGCCTGCTCTCAAAGTCTTTGCCAGTTCATATGTGTTTCAACCCGTACATGTTTGGAAGACACTTTTCCCTTGTGCTAACCCACAATCCCTGGGCCTTGAGGGGAGGAGTTTGGCAGAGACTTCCTATTTAGGAGTGAGTGCTTCAGAATCTCTCCCCCTCTGCATGCTGTTCAGTTGTGGGTCTTCACCCTACTCACCGTTTACTCAAGAAGGAGCTTCTCTGCTGAGGCCTGTACGATGCACTCACCTCTGGGGACAGCAGTATGTCATCAGAAGCCATTGTATCAGCAGGTTCCTTTAGAAGGATAATAGCAGTAGTCTTTGCCATGGGCCCACAACCTGTCTAGTCTCAGGTTTTAGGCCACCTTAGTAGTGTTAGTACTGGGTCCCTTCTCATGTAGTTGGCCTTAAATCCAATTAAAAAAGGAAAGTGTTTGGTTACTTCTCTTATGGCACTCACTCTTGCGCCAGTACATCACTGTACTGGTCACTATTGCAGATCACAGGGTTTATAGCTGAGTGATTTTGATGATCATCTCCTCCTGTAGTGTGCAAAGTACCTTCCGGCTCCTCACATGCTCGACCGTATGAGTGAAGCTTCTAGCTGGGCAGAAGCTTGCTTTCTCCATGTTTGGTGATGTACGTGAGTGGAGAGTAACAGACTTGTCAATAGCCTATGACTTCTGAGGGAGTCTATATAAGGCCCCTTTGGCCAACGACTCAATAAGATGGGCCCCATTCCTGATACTAGAGGGAAAATATTCTCTTAGGGGAGGAGGGGTGGTAGAGTGAAAGCGGAGGGAAGGCTAGTGGAGGCGAAAATGTTTGAGTGGGGAGAAGATAGAGAGATGGAGGAAGCGGGGAGTCAGGGAAGGGCAATTAAAAGGAATGGAGCACAAAGCATAAGCAAGCCTGATAGTTGGTAAGGTGACTGGTGCTCTGAATAAATATGGCCCCCATAGACTTGCAGGGAGTGACACCATTAGGAGGTGTAGCCTTGTTGGAATAGTTGTAGCTTTGTTGGAAGAAATGTGTTACTTGGGGTGACATTTGAGGTTTCAGACGCTCAAGCCAGACCCAGTGGCTCATGCTCTCCTCCCGCGGATGTAGAACTCTCAGTGACCTCTCCAGCACCATAGTTGCCTGTGTGCCACCGTGCTTCCTGCCATGATGATAATGGACTAAACCTATGAACCTGTAAGTCAGTCGCAATTCAACGTACCCCTTTAGAAGAATTGTTATGGTCATGGTGTCTCTTCACAGCAACAAAAACCCTAACTAAGACAGTGATCAGAACCTGAAGCATTTATTATTGTTCTTACATTTTATCCATTTGCTTATTTGTTAATGTATTTATCACTATGTATGTGTGCACCTGCTCATTGTCATGGTATGCATGTGGAAGCCAGGGGACAACTTGAGGAAGTTAGTTCTTTCCTTCTCATCTGTGTATCCTGTTCAGGTCAGGTGTTGGCTTCTTTCCTGTAAGTTGTTGGACATGGAGGTCCAAGAACCACTCCCCATACCACACACAAATAATATGTGTAGTTTCCACTTGTATAGGTCGTCAACCAGAAGTAGATGGTAAGGCCTTGTTGCTGAATAATGCCACACATGTTGGTGATAGGATATAGAGAAATCAAGCTGAAACTGGACTGGAAGCTTCTCCCCTGATGAGTAGCACCCAGGTTGCTGGAAGGCGCTATTCAGACTGTTGGTGAGAATGGTTATTGACAGTTGTGGACCTTGTGTGTAACGATACTGACCACCCAGGTGAGATGACCATTCTACAATAGTGCCCAATCTGCTGCAGGGATAACCAACCGCTCTATGACTGGATTTGATATCTCCTCAGAAGATAATTTGCATCTGGTACTGGAAACCCAGTCCAAGGTGGATGAGGAGATCATAGTACCTGGTAGAGAAGCGGCTGCTGTCGTCTCACTATGTGGACATGCTCTCTCAGCCACATTGCTTCCTGTGTTCATGCCTGTAGATTAATGCTGTTGATGGCTTCAGTCAGAGAAGCTTCTTAGGCAGGGGTTAGAGGTGACTGCATGAACCTAAAACTGTCCGAAGTACTGAGAGCAATTTGCTGCTGAATGCTCAGCTGTAAACAGAGCGTCTGTATCATCCCCCACCCCCCAAGGCTTAGGGAGTATCGTGGGAAGGGATTGTGAGAGTCAAGGAGACATGGTAGGGGGCAGTGTGGAAGTCTGACCTCTCGGCCTGATGTGGCTTCACTCTTGAACTGTGAATTCTCCATTCTCCAGACAAACTCTATACAAGCTCAGGGCTGCCTTTCTTCTGTTGTGGGAATGGGTGGGGCTCGTGGAGCCTACTGATCCTTGAAAACTTGCTTTCAGTTACTAGTTGATAGGAAAGGAGAAACATTTCTTTAGTGGTGAAGTGCTCCTATAAACAGACCTTTGGCCATGTCTAAGGAACACCACACACACACACACACACACACACACACACACACACCACACCACACACACACACACACACACCACACACCACACACACACACACACACACACACACACACACACACACACACACACAGGATGGCAGTTAGGAAGAGGAATGGGATTGGTGGATGTTGGAAGGGACAAAGGAGGCTAACTCTGTAGGTGTTTTTGTCAACTTGACACCAGCTAGAGTCACCTGAGAAGAGGGATCTTGCCTGAGATAGCCACAACTATCCCAACAAAGATAAGAGCGCCTATCACATTGGCCTATGGGAAAACCTGCAGGACATTTTCTTGGTTGACATTTTATGGGGAAGGGTCCAGGCCATGCTGGACAGGTGTTTCTGGGTGTATAAGGAAGCAGGCCGGGAGAGCCGGGGGAGCGAGCCTGTAAGCGGTATTCCTGCGTGGCTTTCGCTTCAGTTTCTGACTCCAGGTTCCTGCCGAAATTCACCCTTTCCTCCTCAAGGAGCTTTTGGTCATGGTGTTTATCACAGCAAGAGAAACCTATGTTACAAGACAGTAACATAGGGTAAATATGATTGAAATATATACATATGTGAAACATGTCTTGATGAAACCTCTTTTTTAATGCATAATTAACATATTGGTAAAACATTTAAGATAAAACGAGGAGCTATGGGGCAAATACCAAGGATATCACCTCACAACCTGCTCAGAGTGCACGGGACCCTGCTAGAGCACAGGGAAGGGTGGGACTGTAGCACCCTAAGATGCCCACCTGAGGAGAGGAGAGGCACTATGCCAGTCATTCTTGCTGCAGGCCTGACAATGGGCTCTGGAAGCTTCTAGAAGCAAACTTGCTTATGTCTATCATGTCTTTCTGTGTCCATGTATTCCTGGCAGATGGTCTACGGCTGTGCTGTAGCCCTGTCCCTTCCATAATGTTATGTGTGGACACCGCCTTTGGGGTCTGCTAGGGAGGTGCCAGTGAATATTAACAGGATGAGAACTGGGGCTGGATAGCTCAGGTTGGACCACGAATGGAAGTTACCAGAAGAAAGTGACGACATCTGGCCTCCTTCCAGCTTCTGGCTATTATAAATAAGGCTGCTATGAACACAGTGGAGCATATATGTCTTTATTGCATGCAGGAGAGTACCAGAACAGAGAAAGGGTTGGGGGGTGATTGGGGAATGCGGGGGGGGGGGAGGAGTACTTATGGGACACATGGTGAGGGGGGAACTGGAAAAGGGGAAAGCCTTTGGAATGTAAACAAAGAATATAGAAAATAAAATTTTAAAAAAAGAAGAAGAAAGTGACGAATACTGAGCTCTGGCTCGGAGCTCACGTGGGATTCTGAATGGGCGTCATCACCTTGTTTCTGTAAGAGGAAGCCGGGGCTCAGGGAGAGCAGTGAGCGGCCAAGGTCACTGGACACCGAAGGCAGGGCTGAGGCTCAACGCCAGCTCATCTTGGGGCCCCAGTCCTCCCCCAACCCCACGCCTCCCAGCTCTGACCCCCTCCAACAGTAAACATACTTCTCTTCTCAGCAAGACACTTCTCTTTGAAATTTCATTTGAAAGGGAAAAAAAGGCAATATTGTTTTTGTTCAGTTGAGTATAATCTTTAAAATTTTTTTTTTTATTTTGCCCAAAGGAATACATAGGAAACAACCACATTGAACACACAAACATTTTAATTTGCTGAAAATACAGTACTCTCGTAAAGATTTTACCTAGCTTTTCTTGCAAAAGATGAACGTACAGAGAAGTCTTTTTTTTTTTTTTTTTTTTTTAAAGTCTGTTTTTCATGTGAATGTGGAACAAATCGAAGCCAGGCTATCATTGTCAAAATTACCTCCGAGGAAAAGTACTTTGGGGAAAGAACTTTTGAATTGTCTTAGATATTCAGCTTTGAGGCTCAAAGAAAAACAACTAGCATTAAGAGAGGGCGAGAGGAACGTCACGTCACGTGTGGCGGCAGCTCTGGCTCCGCCGCGGCTCCCGGTGAGGCGCTCTGGGTGGTGCCCAGCCTGTGCAGCTCAGGATGCCTGCCAGCGCCCTGGCTTCTCCCCACCACACACCAGCAGCTGTCCCTAAGCGTGGTGACAAAGATGTCTTCCAACACCGCCAAATGTCCTCTGGGGCAAAACTGCACCCGGCGAAGAAGCGCTGAGCCGGGTGGAAAAAAAATATTATCACCAATTAATATTTGCATGTGTCCTAATGGTTCGTGGCACTGTCCCAACGGCACATCTGCTTCCTGGTGGCTCCCATGGGGGACCATCAGAACAGAGAGGCCTCGCCGATGGGTCCATGTTAGGAATCCATTCTTAAGGCTTAGCAGTTTGAAGCTGTAGCTCAGCTCTCACGAAGTCCTCTCTTATAGCAGACCTCCTCGGGGTTGTAGAATATGCAGTCGTGCCCACATTGCCGCTTAGGTTTTAGGACATTTTCGTTATCTACAGAAGAATCTCTTCCATCCCTGGTTCATAGCCTTCCTGCCCCAGTAAGCGTTTATCTACTAAGAGATTATGTGTGAGTTCATTGCGAGCTCTTTGGTTGGGACCCTGACAGCTAATGATGACAGAGTCCCCTCCCCTGACCCCACAGCTGTTTCCACCCAGGCGTTTTAAAGCACATGATAATATGCACTTCCTGGCTCTACTGTTCCGGGACATCGTCGCTGGCTTCTGCTTGCATCCAGTGGTCTAATTGTCCCTCTTGGCTGCGGAGCCCATGACAGCCACCGAGCAGCTGCGTTATACAAGTTCCCACCACGCAGACATGCCAGAGGCAGGAGGATGGACCGGTCTTTAGGTGACTCATCCTGGGTCTTAGAAGGGTGCTCTGCAGACGTTCAAAGAGGAGCAGCTGCGGCAGCAAAGGAAGAGCGTGAATAGCAAGGTAGCTGAGGTTAGGCGGACAGCCGGTCAGCCTCCTGGGAAGTCAGCAGTCTTCAGAATGGAACGATGCGTCACGCACACGGGCGGGGGAGTCAGGGTGAGCCCACGCACGGCCGGACAGCAGCACCGGACTGCAGAGTGCTAGTGCCTAACTGACCGTGGAGTGGTTCAATCCGGGGTGGGGGGAGTCGTGCAGAACAGGATGCAGCTCCTGGTCTGGGAGCTGCTTCTCATGAACTGTAAGCTCTGGGAGCCAAACCTGGGGCTTTGTGAGAGGGAAGCCGGAAAGGGAGAAGATCTCAAGAGAGTGTCTTAAGACTATACCTAAGAATTGCTAATAAATGACTCAGCAATGAGTGCTCACGTTCCTATTTCAAAACAGCACAATGAGATGGGTGTGATCATTATACCCATTTTACAGATAAGAGTAACTGAGACCCAGAGAAATGTGTTCGATGAGTAGGTTCATGGGGCTGAATCTAGATATATGAGTACTGCTTCTTGAAGGAACACGCTAGCCGACTTGGCAGACAGAGTATCTTTTTCTCCTCAGGACAATTCTGTAATGTGTTCCCACTCATTGGTTGAGGAGCTTGTGTCAGAGTGGGGTGAACTGTCATGAGCTTATGTGGTAGACTTGGGGTGTAAACCCTAGCTAGCATTTATCCCTCCCACAGCAAGGGTAGCACGGGGCCACCAAAGCCACCAAAGCCTCTACCAAGGAGCTGACACGTATTCCGTGGCAGGAAGCTGGTGACTGTTATGGGAAAACTGCTTCGTTGCTTTCTTAACTCCAAATGGAGGTGAGAAACAGGCAGAGCTCTTTAGAAGAATCTGGAAACGTTCCCTGGCAGCGCTAGGACGAAGGTAGATTAAGAAAACGGCCCTCTTTCTTAGGATGCTGTGAAGCGGCTAGGAGAAACATTGGATTTGGCTGTTCCCGTTCTCGAAGACTCTCCCTGAACTGAGGATGCGTAGCGAGGAGAAGGGAGGGAGAGCTGGAGGCCAGCCCTCCTGGGTCAGGGTGCGGTTGATCCGAGTGTCCCCTGGAGGAGCTCACCTCCACTGCACGCCTGTCTGCCAGCCAAGCCTGCCTCGAGCCGATAAATATAGATCGGCTCGTCTTGAACCTAAACGGAAGCTCATCAAAGAGAGCTAATTACCGCGCTAGTTATTTACATAATTCAGATGACAATCTTGAAAACACAGTTATATTTCAGAGAATCATGACTTTAATCAGGTTACAAGTAATAAGAATAACACCGATCACGCCAGGCTGATGTGCACTAGTCTGACGCGTGCAGGTCGGCACCTACATGGGGCACAGCACGTCGGGGTGGCAAGTGGCCTCGGCGACACTCTACGGAGCAGGGCAACGGGGCAGAGCGTCAGAGCGGCAGCTTGAAAGACAGAACGCGATGAGGGCGGTTGTTGGAAGGTGGAACCAGGTGACTCGGTGACTCCGTTAATCAAAGCACGCCGTGGCAGCATAAAAGAATATATCTTAGTAGAAGCTTATTGGGTAGGAACATCGTACAAATGGAATGATTTCATTGCTGCGAGACCATAAAATTCAATTTAAATGCAAAAGTAAAAAACCTAGGCAGTGTAGCAGCTGGGGGTATTCAGGAACTAATATTCCACAGATGCACTGCCTTCCAGGGTGGCTCGCAGCGATTGCATTTGCAATGGCTGCTCGTCAGCCCTAGAGGCTGTGGCCACCAGCCCCCTGGCTGTGCAGCAGTTTACTCTCTTGTGCGGTGTATCCACCCTGTCCACTAGGCAACACTAAACTCCGCCCTCCCCAGGAAGCGCTTTCTGTTGACGTTACCTCCTGAGGGACGGTCACAGCTTTCACCCGCCTCTTGGCTTTGCTGTTCATGTGGCTCTTGTCCTGCAGTCAGAAGTCTTGAGATCAAATGCTAGAGCTGTGACTTAATTGGCGAAGATGCCCCAGTTTCCTTATCTTTGGGGCTAGGAAATGACGTCATAAGACTGACAGCTGAATACAGCCAATAGAAAACGAGAGGAAGTGGTGGGGCCCACTTACAGCAATTATTATGTATGCTCCCTCCCCAAGAAATTAAGTTTGTTGACAATGGTAGAGACAAAGATGTGACCTCCCTCCGTCCCCCCAGGAAATCACAAGGAGTCTAGCCTTCTACCCCAATTAGAAGTATCTATTTTGGCCTTCGAGGGAGTGAGATACAGACATCTAATCTCCTAAGACGCTGTAGGTGCTAGTTTGAGTGTCATCGCATCGATCCCGAGCAAAAACTTCAAGACTCTAAAATTCTTGGGAAGGTGATAAAGATCATCCCTAGACAAGGTCTAATGGGCCAACGGGTTGTTGAGCTCTCCAAAAGAGAAAATAGAACTTGTATCTTTAATTATTTCCCCTATGCCAAGGGAACTTTACATTTTTTTTTCTGTCAAGTTAGATACAAGTAATTGGGATTCCTTGTATTTTTTTTTTAAGGATTGTCTTCTCTTGTAGCTAAATCAGTAATAACTTGTAATAAGACTTCTCACAGATTCCCAGAGTGTGAGTGCTGAGTAAGGCTCTTAGCAAGCAGGCCACAGCGCACAGCGTCTCCTCCCACAAAGGAGAAAACGAAGACCTGGTGGGGGGGGGTAATCACCCTCGGGCAACCAGGGGCAGAGAGAAAACGGAATTCTTGTCACAATCGAAAGATATTGCCTGATTATAAAAGATTCGAGAGATTGTGGTTGAGAATTGGGAAACTAGTTTTTATCTGATGGAGAACATTGGACTGCGTACAGACTGGTTATGTTTCTAACCTCTCTCTCTCTCTCTCTCTCTCTCTCTCTCTCTCACATCTCTCCCCACCCCAGCTGAAGGGGCCCCAGGAAGCATTGCTGTGGCTGTTTTGATGAAATGATATATCAGAAGGTGGTCAGATCCCCTTTCCGGTCTGAGGGGGGCTGAATGTTGGAGCCTCAGGTTCTAGGTTACTCCTTCTACCGATGGGGTGTGTGTTCCGCCTGCTGCCTGGTGGCAGTTTCTTTGGCTCCATGGTCCATAGAGAGAGAGTCCCATGTATGTGACTTCCAGGGCTGCGAAGCTGAGCTGTGGTCTCCGGGTTGGAAGCTTCTCTTGCCGTTTCCCTCCCCCAGCCGCTGCCAGTCACTGTTTCTTTTCCTCCTCAAATATCCTGTAGAATGATTTGAGGAATATATTTTCTGTCAAGTGCCATCCCATGGCAACATTTTAATAATTCAATAAGCTCCGAGGGACGTTTGTTCTTTCATGGATTTCTATTAGCCCTCAAGATGGCGGATGCTTCCAGAGACACTGCTGAGGGAAAGGGCCGAGGGAATGCCTAGTCTCCAGGTGGGTGTGGCCTCCTCAGCAGCAGTGCTTGGCGGCTTCTGCTGGAGACTCCGCTCTGCTTCTGTGGGAAGCACAGGGAAGCAGTCATTGATCCTGAGCCCCAAGGAGGCCGCCTCATCAAGACGATTTGCAGCCCTGGGCTCAGTGGGTCCTGGGCTGTCAAGACTCGTCATTGTTGAAGCCTTAGTTACTTTCCTGACACAGACAACTTAAGGGAAGAAAGATTTCTGCTGTCCCATGGCGTCAGAGGGGTCAGTTCATGGCCACTTGGCCTCAGATGCTTGGGTGGAACCTTATGAATGTCCGGAAAGGAGTTTGTGGCCTGGGGGAGCTGTTCTGTGATTGAGCAAGGCGGAAGGAAGAGAAAGAACCTTCCAAGGCCCGCCTGTCTCCAGAGACCCTCTTCCTAATGTTTCTGTGACGTATGGGGAGAGCAGCTCCAGCTGGTCATCCCCGTGCCAACAGAGGAGCCCGTGGCAGGCATCTCATGTGCAAAGCATAATTCTCAGTGTTCAAGGGCCACCAAGTGCAGTGGTTCCCAGCCTTCCTAACCCTGCGGCCCTTTAATCCAGTTCCTCCCTGTGCTGTGGCGACCCTCCAACCATCAAATTACCTTGTTGTCACGTCATAACTGTAATTCTGCTACTGTAATTTATCACAATGTAAATATCTGTGTTTTCCAATGGGCTAAGGCGACCCCTGTGAAAGGGTTGTTCGAACCCCGAAGGGGTCTGGAGAACCACTAGCCTAGCGGAAAACTGAACCCGGTTGTTTTACACCATCCCGAGAACTGCGTTTGTATCTTCTAACATTCGCTTCCTATTTTCTTGGCAGCTCATCCTCACGATTGGTGTCTACAAGGGTGTTGTCTGTGTCTATAATCTGCTTTACCATGAGCTGGCCCGGCCCTTCTTCAGCTGGAAGTCACCTTCAAAGTACTTCTCCAAGATAGTCACTGTGGCGAACTGTAGAGATGTGGAAGACAGATCGCAGTCCTGAACACAGAGAGTCCAGAGGTTCTGTCCCTCCACAGTCCCACCAGCTCCCTCCTCTCAGTCCCAGCTCTTCTCGTGAGCGGCCTTGGGGCCAGCGGCCCACTCCTCTCTCCTTTACATGCATTCTAGGCCCTTTCTGAGGCCCACCTAGCCAGGCTGGGTTCTCCTCCAACAGTGTGCCTTTTACACAAAGCCCAGGCAAGTGGTCTTGGCTGGGAGTATTTATGTCTTAATTCTGTGTCTCTTAGCCTGAATTCCTCCTTCCGTGTTAGTTTGCCTTGTGCAAATAGCTTCATTTCCATGACAGATGCCTTGGCCAGGAGGATGCCTAGATGTGGAGCCGGCAGTGTTGGAGCCTGTTAGTCCTGTGAGCCACAGGACTGAATAAACAAAGGGTGACTGGGTTCACTGCCACAAAAACAAAATGCTCACAGCAGCCCGCAGGAGCCTGAGTTCTCCAGCAAGCCTGTGGCTACAGCTCCCTCTGTCTGAAGAGCCCTTTGTCCTGTTGGTCTCTCATTTTTCCTTTTCTCCCCCCCCCCCTTTCCCTTTCCCTCACCAGCTGTGAACAACAGCTCCCGCAGACTCTGCCTGCTACAGAAATGTTCTGGCTTCTGATGTGAAGGAAACGAGAAACAGGGTGGGGTTGGGGGGTGGGGGGGAGGACCCGTGTGGCAGGGGCCGTGAGTACGAATGTACACCGGATTCCATAGATATTGGGCAGGAAAACCCACGCTCCCCTCCTGAAACGGAAAGTTAACACTTGCAGCCAAAGCGCAGTGTGAAAATGAAGCTCTCACAAGCCTGGCGGGCAGAGAGATCTAGGACTCATGCCTGGAACCCGCAGTGCAGTGCGGCCCAGCGCTGCAGGCATCGAGGAGTCGGGCGGCGGAAGGGGGAGAGGATCCCCAACAAAAGAAACCACGGGAGAGATTTTATATGAAAACTATAACTAGAGCCGACATGATCAATTTCTTGGTACAGGAGGGGGTCAAACTACTTAGAAAGCCTCTGTGAGGGGCGGTGGGATGGAAAGGCAGGTCACAGGTCACGTGGCACGTCTGAGGTCTGGTACTGGCTGAGGCACCGCCCAGGACGCGCACGTGGGAAGTCTTCTGATCTGAGCACAGCATCTGCCTGGTAATTCCTGCCAGTGATTGACTGATAATTAGACGTACTCACTAAGCCATTTCAGGGAACTTGGGAAAAGAAAGTGGCGTCGCAGGGCTATCTGAAAGTGAAGCAGAGCAGTTCTGAAAAGGAGACAAAAGTCTCATGCTACCATCTCCCCATAATCCAACCCAAAGTTCGAATCCCCGGTGGGTCCCCCAGCCTGGCCATCCAGACTTCATCTGAGATTCAGAGTCAATGGGCTGGGCTGGGCTGGGCGGGTCGCCCTGGCATCTGTGGGTCACATGAGCTCTTAGGGTTTAAGGAGCAGTTGTGATGAGAGCCCCGAGTCAGCCCTTCCTAGCCCCTGGCTGAGTCATCTTGCTTTCAACGACACTTCTTCCTAAGCCAAGTGCCTGCAGATGCTGTGGAGCCCGGTCGCCCCAGAGCGTGCTGAGCTGATGACTGTCTCTAAATAAGGAGTGATGCAATCTCATTTCTATTTTAGGCAAGTGACTGCGCAGGAAAAATGGCGGAGGGACCGGGGATGGAGAGCCCGAGGCTGAGGGGACCAGTTGGCCAGTTGGCCAGTGACAGCTGTCAAGGCCGTGACTGACGGATAGGAGAGGCTGAAAACACAGCTCAGGCGAAACCTGCAGTTCTGGTGACTGTGAGAGTGGGATGGGGGTGGGGGTGGGGGGTGGGAGTTGGGGTGGGGGGTGAGAGGCAAAGGCAAGAAGGGTTCAGCTTCAAGATGGGAAGTCTAAGTCAGCGATAAGACTAACCAGAAAGAGGCCAGCAAGGACCCCCTCCCCCCCCCCAATGTCTGCCTGAATGTCTGTCTCCTGATCACATCCTAGGCCCCTAAGGACAAGTCAAGTCAAACAGTGGATGATTTGTGTTTGTGGCTAAACTCAGAGGGGCTGGAGGGTGTCCTCATCTTCTCCAGGCTCAGCACCTACAGTAGCGAGCACACTGATTGACACACAGTGTATTTTGGGTCCAGAAGTGAGCGGCAGGGGGAGACTGGAAACAGTCTCACTGGAAAACCTGAGTTACTGGGCCAGTCTATGACAAAGACGACTTCACGTAGGAGCCAAGGTCTCTATGAAAGCCAGCATGGCTTCTTTCTATATGTGGGAAAGAAGAGCCTGTGCCTAGAGCCCTGTGCCAAGAGCCTGCGATGTCATGGGTCTCTATTGATGTCACTGTCTTTTTGGAATGGAGTAGGGAAACAGGGAGGGACTGGAAGAGGGCCTGATGGGCAGAAGGTACACAAAGGGGGAATGTACCTCTCAGCTTTGCCACACAGGGAGGGAAATACCATACTTGTCTCTCCCAAGCTCCTCCGGCTTAGGGTTCCATATAAAGCCATGAACCGTCGGGCACCGAGGCTTGGCGGCTTCAGCTCTGCAGGTCTCCAAGCTCCCACCTGACTTAAGCTTTTCAAACGCCACGCTGTTTCACAGATAACAGAACACGAGGCCACTTCCTTACCCGGGGATATCTGCTCTCTGTATAACTGCAACTCACAGCATTCCGATTCTCTCTCTAGAACGGTCCTGCAGGCTTTCCTACGAAGCACAATGTAAGCCACACACAGAATTCTTTTGCTTCAGGCTTGATTTGGAAAAAATGTGTTGATGTTCTGGGTTTACGATCCTGCAGTAGTATTTTTTTTTTTTTAAATGTGTAGTAGATTCATTTCTAGCTCCCAAAACACCGTGTTTTGGGGGAAATCTGCTTGGCCTCTTACATTTATGGGAAGCAGATACTGGTTTATCCGTTTCAGAGCTCAGCACGTACCCCTGTGTCCAGCACACGGACTGGCATTTTAATTATCTGGAGCACACATTCCCCCTCTGTGGGTGCCACAGGCGACTGTGCGAAGCTACTCCTTGGCCACAGACAAGTGCATTGGAGGAGGAAGGAGCTCAGGGTTTCTTTTGTGGAGCCTGGAGTAGCCGGAGACTTGTTGTTCTTATGTAAGTCTCTACCACTGGCCTCAGGCTGGTCCAAACAGCCTCATTATTCAAGTCAGGGCTGGCCAGGCTGTAGGCGAGGCTGCCTGGGTGGAAAGCTTGAGCGGCTTCTCTCCTGTAGCTCTCCACTCTCACTGTGCCTCCCCCCTCCCCTCCCGGAGCCCGAGAGTGCCGCATTTGTCTGTGCGCTGTCCTTTCTCCTGGCCGTGTCTAATGCACACCTTTCATTCTGTCTCGGCGGTAGCTGTCTTCTCTCACTTCTCTCTCTCTCTTTTTTTCTCACCTAATAATTATAAAGAAAGCATTAGCAACAAGACCTTCCCTCCCCATGCCTCTTTTTATCTACTTAAATATCCTTGACTGCAAGACACTGAGTATAGCACTTTCATTAATTTTTAATGTCTCTTCTTGCGGTAGCTGACTTCCAGGGTCTGAAGGACCATGAACAATGGTCTCCTAAACCTTTGGATGGAGCCTTTTGTTGTTGTTGTTGTTGTTGTTGTGGTAGGCGGGGTAGTGATGAGGGGATAATGGAGTCTGATCAAATAAATGTCTGTTCTCTGAAATAGCTCATTCAAGGTGAATATGGATTTTTATCACATTAAGCCGGAGCTGGTGAGGCAGGGTTTTGTTCCTGGATATTATTAGCAAACAGAAAAATAATTCTAAGAGATGGCAGACTGCAAGAATCATTTCTCACAGGAACTTTGGGGACAGGATTCTGTGCGTCTGCAGGGCAACCTCATGGCCAGTGCAGAGGCTGGAGGTCCAGCAAGGATCTTAGATTGGCCCTTGGCACTCCTCCACTTCTCCACTCCACTCTTCTGAGGGGCGTCCTCCTTTTGAGGTGTGTGCGGGCTCTCATTCACCCATGCAGCATCGTACTTGAGCCCTGCCGTCCTTGAGCTTCAGATGTGCTGTCTCCCCTAAGCTGCAGAACCACATAGACAGATCCTGGGGTTATCCGTGTTCCTCCAGACATTCCATTACCCAAATCATGCTCCTTGTAGGGTGGACTACTGACTCTCACACTCATGAGCTGGCAACCCCAGAGTCCTTCTGGAGGGTTCTTCTCTACTGTTCTCCAACAACTTGGCTGTGAATCCAGATGAACAATATTTGCCTTCGTTTCATTCACTCGCCACCTCTTGCTCGGAGAGGCAAATCTTGAGTAAAATTCATGCCGGCAGTGGTCTTCTCTGGCCTGTTCTTCCATACCATCCCAAGAGCTATAATTCCTCATCATAGATCTGACTAGCCTACCACCCAAACGTCTATAGGCTTCAGGAACTGTGTCCAGACTCTTCTTGCTTCTGATCGTCTTTGATGTTTAGCTTCAGTTCATCTTGTTAGCCTTAGCTTCCAGATCAGCCAGACGTACAAGCTGCTCACTGCCCCCTCCTCGCCCTCCCCACCCCCCCACCTACACCCCCCCCCCCGCCAGATTCCAGCCTTTGAAGTCTATTGCTTAAACTATTACAGTGGTTTTGCTCTTGCCGACTGCTTTCTAGGTACCATGAATTCACAGAAGAGAAAGGCAAAGCTCAGAGGAGGGCACACCACTCAAACAAAAGTAATTGTGAGGAACAAAGAGAGGGTACGCTGTAGGACTTCAGAGAAGCAAGGGCTTAATTCTTGATTAAAGAGAGAAGAACTGTTCAGGTAGGAGTTGAGAGACACAAGTGCAAAAGGAGAAATGCAGCATCTCGGTTATTTTTTAATTGCTGTGACGAAACCCCATGGCCAAGTTTGGGGCTCGCAGTTCCAGAAGGCTGGAGTCCATGACTGTTATGGCAGAGAGCATGGTAATGGGCAGGCAGGCAGGCACGGCACTGAAGTAGTTGCTGAAGGACAGAGAACCCTGAGTGGGGATTGTGTGGGATTCTGAAACCTCACGGCCCTCCTAGAGTGACATAGTTCTCCCAACAAGGTCACTTTTGACCAACTGGGGACTGAACATTCAAGTATGAACCTATTGGTATCATTCTCATTCAAACCACCACAATGGCCAAGTGGGTCTTTGGGAAGATGAACACTCAAAGACGTGTGGTCTGGAATCACATTCTTGACCTTACCATGTAGCCTAGGCTAGCCTTGGACTACCAAGACTTCTGCTTATGGGACAGGAATCCAATAAATATTCAATTATGGGAATGTCTCAACAAAGTGTGTCAGTTCAGCTCAACATATTTAAGGGACATTTTCTCATGCTGTGTACTATAGGATTCACCTGTAGTGATAGCAGCGACTGATGCAGGACAAGTGTATCCATATTCATAGTTTGTATTAGTTAAGGTTCTCACAGAAAAGCCCACCTTGACTGGGAGAAACTCAGACCTACATATTAACAGAAGTGGGTTGACCCTGTGAATGCTTGTTATTTGAGTGATTTTATTAATCACCCAATATTTCAAGGTATCTACTGCTGTCTAGAATGAGTATAATCCACATTGCTCAAAACAGTTCTGTTTTATACCTAGTCCTAGTATCCCATCAAGTTAGTACCTTCTCTGAACCTCAGAGTTTCCTTGTTTGAAGTGTGTGTGTGTGTGTGTGTGTGTGTGTGTGTGTGTGTGTGTGAGAGAGAGAGAGAGAGAGAGAGAGAGAGAGAGAGATCTGTCTCTCTGTCTGTTCTAGAGGGCTGGAGATATAGCCCAATGGTAGTAGTTTTATAGTAACCCACTATGTTCATTGTTCACCTTCATTGTCAGTTTGACTGGATTTGGGATCATCTAGGAGATACCTATGTGCGTGCCTTTTACGAACATTTCCAAGAGGATTAACCGAGGAAGGCAAACCCTTCATGCTTGTGGGTAGCAGCCTCCCACAGGCTCCTTGACTGAATAAAAAGGGGGTAGAGAATCTGAATAAGTAGGGATATTCCCTTTGGTCTGCTTCCTGTTGGCCCCACAGATGGAGCTGCTCCCACGACCTCTTCGCCACTGTGACAGACTGTTTTCCTTTGAACTGTGAGCCCAGACAAAGTCTTCCTCCTTTAAGTCACTGTTTTTTGGGGGAGGGGGGTCGGGCCTTTTGTTGAGTGATGAGAAAAGTAATCTACCTCTGCCCTTGAAGGCTTTTAGTCTGCAGGAGGGAAGGAAAATCGCCTTAAAACTTAGCCTTAGTGGGAACAAGATGTCACCAGAGTACACAAGGATCTGATGGGAGGATGCTTGTCAAATTAACGAGAATCAGCTGGAGAAATGGCCGTGTTCAGAAGATTTCTTCTGACAGGTCTGTGATTGAAGCCTGTGTGCCATCACTCTGACTATGTGCCTTAGTCATTTCCCTTCCTTAGCGCTGTGACAACAATCTGACAGAAGCAACTTAATGTATGCAGGTGGGGGGTGTGGTTGGCTAATGACTTCAGAGAGGTGTCTGTTTATCACTTCGAAATGGAGCGGAGAACTCACTCCACAGAGGGCCACAAAGCAGGGGGAAATGAGACTGGGATTCAGAACCTTCTAGTTCTCCTCTCCTATTTAATCTGGGCTAGATTAGTGTGTCTAGTCCTGAGTTGTTGTCTGGACAATACTTGAGGATCTCAGGGGCTTGGACAGCTGCTAGGAATGTGGCTGAGGGGAAGTAATATGGAATTTGCTTGTCCAGCTGCCTATGACCCACTGCTTGGGAGTTTTCATTTTCCTTTTTTCTTTTTTTATTATTAATTTTTATCTCTATCTTTCTATAATATATATTAAATATATCAATGTATAATATATAAATATATATTCACTTTAAATCCAGATCCCATCCCCCTACTCCTGGTTCCCCCTTACAAGCCCCTCCCCCAGCCTGCTCCCCTTCTCTTCTGAGAAGGGGGATGCACCCCCTAGGTATCCCCCCACCCTGTCACATCGAGTCACTGCAGGAATAGGCACATCCTCTCCTATTAAGAACAGACAAGTATGTTTCTTAGTTACCTAAATTCCCTGACTTGCAGGAAATGGACATCCATACGCTGAACAGGAGATGGCATGTGTGTCCCCGGAACCCCGGTGTCCTGGCACCGCCCCAAGGTGTCCAGGTTTAATTGGCTGTGGGCAGCCTGCTGGAAGGGTGATAGACATCTCCTAGTGGGGTTCTTATATGCTGTAGAGACTGAGGGGGTGCGAGACCTTGGGCAGGTGCCTGTCCGTGCTTCTATCTGAAGCGGGCTGCTGGATCCACATGGTTCCTGCTCCTCCTTGAAGCGTCTGGAGACCCAGAAACTGTGAGCTGGCGATTTCAAACCACAGGCGGCTCAGTGGAGCTGTGGTGCCTTTTGTGCCGCTCAGGAGCCTGAGGACTGGAGAGAGTTCCTTTGACACCGTGGCCAGCCTTCCTGGGCCAGGATGTGCTTCTCCCTGCAGTGGCATCAGGAGACAGTTCTTTCCCGGTGTGGAACAAGATGTTTTGCTTTCCGTGGTGATAAACATAGCCCTTGCAAGCACACAGAGAGAGCAGAGCCTGACCCTGCACAAAACAGTAAACAGAGGATGGTATAGAGATTTCGGGCTCTCCCGTTGGCCGGCCATCTTTCCAGCTTGCTGCTTATCTCTTGTACAGGAAGCTTTCCACCCTGCGGCCTAGAGATGCTTACCTCCCGAGTCCTCTGAGGTGTGCTCTTCCAAGGACTGCCAGCAAGAGGCTAGCTTTCAGGACAGGAGGGGACAATCCTCTTCTTCCCTTCTCTCTCCCTCCTGCCTTCTCCCATCCTGCTCGCCTCCCTGTCCCGCCTCTATGCTTTCCTTCCCTCTCGCTCTACTTCTGAGAAAGAGAACGGGCCTCTCTAATTGCAAGCCACTGCCTCCCCCCCACCCCCAGCAGCATGCTGGGACTTCGGAACGGGATGGGTGAGCAACTTTCCTTTCGAATCCCCTTTCTGCCTTGGGTGCCTGGCCCCAGTCGTTGTAAAACTCTTAGAGGAAGCGGCCAGGAGAGCAGGTCCATGGCTTTCCTCTCTCCATATTTTGTTGGGTGACATCTCAGCAGGGAGGGCCCATCTGAGAGAGCAGGACCAGAAAGAAGCCAAAGGAAGGTGTTTAACCCTAGGCAGAGCCTGGGGAATTGTTACTAGCTTTGAAATGCTTCTCAAACCAACCTTACATGATGTTTTGCAAGACACCTACTTTATGATAGGAGAAATGGAGACACCAGACTTGTCAGTGACGCTTTAGGACACGGTCAGAGCGTCGCAGATTTTTGCTTGTTTCTTGTTTGCAGTGCTATAGATCCAGTCTAGGGCCCGCGGTACAGTACGCACAGCAAGTGCTATATCCACAGCTCCTCGATCTCTAGTAACACATACACACACACACACACACACACACACACACACTCGCGCACGCACGCACAGACGCACGCACTGCATACACACACATCCATGTGTGGTATCAGAACTGAGTCTAGGGCCTTGTACTTGCTAGGCAAATGCTCTACCACGGAGAAGAGAGCACATTGGTTTGTCCTCCTTGAAGGCAGGAAACAGCATTAATTGCCTTGCTAGTTCATCCTGCTTGCTACAGTTAAAATGGCAGCTTAGTCTGGGACTGCAGCCTAGACTAAGCTCATCAGACACTCTCGGCCACAGAGCCACGCTGTCTGTCTGCCGCTCTGACTTAAATCCCTGGGATGGAATTCAGAATGCGGATACACAGGCAGTACCAGCAGGAGCTTCAGAGAGGAATCTTTGAAATGCCTCGCAGATATGGGAGAGCACCGCGCTGTCTGCGAGCCACACTTCACAACAAAGAGACAAAGAACAAAGGCTTCTTTGCTTTTGTTTTCAAGTGCTTATTCCTTGCCCTGCTTTCTCCTACTTAGATCTGCTGCTTCTTGCCAGTCATGTTTCTGCTGGGCCAGCCGACTTTGAGACAGGTGTAGCAGTCGGGGCTAGTCCACAGGAGAGGATGTTAGCTTGGGAGGAGGGCTGAACTTCGCTCAGCCACTCCTTCAGTCATTCCTTCATCCCACCAAAGCCGACTTATTTGGCGTATTTTATGTGCTAGGCGAGGCGGGAACCTGGCTCCTGGTCACAGTGCTCTGTGTGCGACCTCAGAGCCTCACCCGCTGAGACAGTGATGAAAACCGCACGCAGCGCAGCGTGCTGGAGGACAGCAGTGCACAGGGGTTCCTTCCAGGGACTTGCAGGGCCCGCAGGTGGCCACGCCCTCATTGCCGTTCTGGTTCAGCCCAGGATGTTAATAGGATATTACTGTTCTAGCTTATGAGCAGGAACAGTGCATGCTGGAGTCAGTGAACTGTTCAAAGGAATCGGACGTCCAGCGACAGGATGACGTCCTGTAGACTGGATGAGAAGGTCCGGTCAGCGGTGGCGACAGCCCAGCTTTGGAAGGAGCCAGAGTCACGAGTGCCACCTCCAACAGAGAGTATTTGTCCCCCATGTCCTCTCCTGTTCTCTTGGGGGCTGAGAAATGGATGTAGCGATGACTCAGTCTCCTTCGCTCATGTGAACCTGACACCGGGGGCGGCAGTTACGGGACGGAGGACCTCGGTTCCCAAATGAGCCAGGCAGGCCTAATGGCCTGCTATGCTCCAGAATGCATTTCTGTCTCGTCAGAGTTCTTCATCTGAGTTTTGACAGGCGCCCCCTAGTCTCTGTCATAGCTAACAGAAGCCGGGCCAGAGCTTATGGAGGGGCAGAAACCCTGTCTTCAAGTGGGAGGGATCCGGCAGAACCCGGGGCTTGCATTTCCTCTCTTTTGCATAACAAAACAAAACAACAACAACAAAAAACAACATTTTCTTTTCCCAGTTATTTGCCACGTGTGCTGGCATTGGGTGGGTTGGGGTGAAAGGGGTTTGGATTGTACATCTCAGGAAGTCTTTCTACTATATGAAGGTGTGTGTGTGTGTGTGTGTGTGTGTGTGTGTGTGTGTGATTCTTTTGCTGGCTTGTATACTCAGCATTGCTTATGCAGAGATGAAATAGTCTTGTAACCCCTTTCCCTATCAACACAGTGGTGGCAGCATCTCTCTGAGACCCGTTCACCTGCCCGAAACCCATCAGGGCTTCCTGGTTCTAAACTACTGAGTGCAGATTTTTCGCCTGCCCTGAAAGTGGATGCCGGACACACGTTTCCAACGTAAACTGGCCCCACTCTTAGACCAAGCCTCTCCCTTTCCCCTCTCCCCTCCTCTCTCCTTTCTTCCCTGCTCCCTCCTCCTCTCTCCCTCCTCTCCCCTTCTTGTCCTAGCCCCAAGAGGACTCCCAGCATCCGTACCTGCTCGCCGAAGTAGAAATTTCTGGTTTCTTTAACAACTCAGCTGTGCCACGTGATGTTTTCCTGGAAGCTTGTCTTTGAGGGGACATGTGATGTTTTGCTGTAAACAGACACTTGAGAGGGTGAGTGATGTTTAGAAAGAATATAACTGGAACCCCCAAAACAGTCAGAGGATGCCGGCATTGCTGTGCTCCAATGGTCCTCGATGGTCTTCCCTGGTCTTTGTTGGTCTTGTGGTATTCTGGCTGATTCTGGCCCCTTCTGCTGACTGTGCCTATTTGGTGGAGCCTTGCAGTTTCTGCTGGATGGAGCTGCCGCGACTGAGTCATGTTTGGTCCTTGCTATTGAACTGGACTACTGGTATCCTGGCAATGAAGACTGGAATCACCCTAAGGAATGACTTCTAAACATGTCCACAGCACACTTTCGCTATTAGCCTTCTTTTCTCCCTGCTTCTGGGCAGTGGGTTAGAAGGAGGTTGAAGCAGTTAAGAACCCTAAATAAAGAAGGTTTTGAAAAAAATATAAGACGTCAGCTCCCTGCTATCATATCAGCAAATAGAGCCTAAGTCCTAAGTCCAGTGATGCCTGGTCTCTGTTCGAGGTCACCCTGCAGCATGATCTTTCAGTACTGGACCTATGATTTCTTAGCTCCTTGCAGTCACAGCAGAATCCTGACAAGGGCTCTATGTGGTCTGGTATTGCATATCGTTCTGAGTTCATCCATTCCTCTTTTCCTACCTTCTTCAGCCCACGGGTCTTCTTACTGCCACTAGAACACAGGAGCACCCGTACCAGGGCCTTAGCACTCACTATTTGTTCCGCCTGGTCCGGTTCCCCTCTGGCTAGCCACACTCACCCCCATGACTTCTTGTAGCCCTGCATTCAAATCTCATCTTTGGATTGGGAATGTAGCTCAGTGGGAGAGCATTTGTTGAGATCTTCAAGGTCCTGGGTTCAATCCCCAGCACCACCAAAAAAACCAAAAAACAAATAACCAAAACCAAGAAACAACACCCCCCCCCACCCAACAAAACAAAAACCAAACCAAACCAAACCAAACCAAATGGGTTGTCTTTAAGCAAGGCCGTCCTTGGTGATTTTGTTGAAACCACAATTCTCCATAAAGTCATGTGCTATCCTTTCCTCTTACTGTCATCTGGGAGTCACTGCACATGCTCACCGTCAGTCTGTGTCAGCAACCCTGATTGGGGTTGGGCACCGTAAGAGTGCTACTTGTCCACTTAGCTTGCTGTTGCAATCTCAGTGCGCGGCATAGGCCTGCTACAGAGGCTGATTGTTGAATGTATATAGAAAAGAAATATAAAACAGAGCTTGGGGGTAATATGCACTACAGATAAAAATTAAGCCTAGTTAAAAACAAACAAACAAACAAACAAACAAACAAACAGAGCATTGGGTAGAGCGGCCTTTGTTGGCCAGCATCCGAGAGAAAGTGGTGTTTTTAGCAAACATTTTACAGAAGTTTTTAATAAAAATTTCCTCACTTACATCCTACCTTGTGTTCTTTGGTTAACGGAAAACCACACTCTTACTCCAAGCACACGGAGCGCTCAGTCCTCAGGCGTCCTCTCCATCTGGACCAAGGCCAACAGAGTGGAGGCAGAGGGGAGGGAGGGATTGGTTTGGCTGCTGTCTGAACCACACTGACAGTGACTGCTTGTCAGGTGCCACAGCCCTTCCTAGGGGGCAAGGAACCCCCAACACTAAGGTTGCTCTGAGGCTGCCTGTGCCTGCACTGTAGTCATGGGGAAATAGGTTGAAAATGAAGGTCCCTAAGGGATGGGTGAAAACGAGGGTCTGCTTCTACGAGGAACACTCTCTGGGGTTCTGTGGATCTCTTCCCTGTCACGTCCGAACTCGTTCTTGCTTTGGGTCTTTTGGTCAAGATTAAGAGTAAAACAAGCAGACTCCCTTTTCACAACAAGACCCATCTAGAAGATGGTATTCAGAGCTTAGAACAAAAATCCTACTGCTTCAGTTTTCTTAGTGTCACGTATCAGGCTTCCTTAGCAAACTTGGCCGGGGAATGATTCCCAGAGGCCGCGTGCCCAGATGGAAGCCTGCGACGTCAGAAAGCGTTAGTTATTAAATTGCTCCAGAAGGCAAGCTTGGCGCCCTGGGGTGGGCAGTCACTCTCTCCGCAAACTTTGCTCTCGCCTCTTTGCCTTCCCAGCATTTGTGAGATGTATTTGGCAAATTTAAGTGATGAATGTGTGTAGAACTTTCTCATAGTTTCCAAATGTTTAAGCAACAGAGCAACTTTTGCTTTGGATGAGAAGCTCAGTCGTAGATTTGCTTTTGACATTTTCCATTTGGCTGTTTTGGGAATTATATTGTATTATATTAACATTCCATTCCATCATGGTTTTGTACAAATATCATTTCTGTATACAAAGTGTTTTTATTTAAATAAATTGTATTGGCATGTTTGAATGTAAACTTTTTAAAAGTACCTATTCCTATCACACTATATTTTTTTGTGTGTGAATTATGAAGCTAAGCTCTTTTCAGCCTGGTATCCAGAGACCTCTAGGCAAATCAATAATGATGGAATTTTGTTCCATTTCATTATATAATTTTCAGAAGTTATATTTCTAATGGTTATGAAATCCCAGAACCAAGTAGTGAGTAGTTTTGTTTGTTTGTCTGAATATTATTTGAATTCATTCAAAGACCCCCTATGTCAGGTGGGCAAATCTTGGCTAATGTTCACAGTATAGATGGAACAAAATTTCTCGAATTTTGTTTATATTTATAATATTAAAGCTGATGGATCAAAGTCATGACAAGTTATAAGAGCAGCTAATAAGACCAAAATTATTACCTTTAGAGAAACACTTGTGAAAAATTAAATGGCTTTTGTTTACTAAGGCCAGCATTAGAGCTTACATGTCAGAACGCGGCAATAAGGACAACGATTTACCAAGCTTTTACCCCAGAACAGGCTTGCTGGTAAGTGATTTGCAGGGATCATTCACCCCTCCACAGGTCTGTTAATTGGATTGTCTCCCAGTCCCTATTTTGCACAGAGTGAGTGTCTGAACTGGCCCAGGCCTGGGCTGGGGAAGTGGAATGCGAGGTTTGCATAGCCTCTGAAACGTAGCAAGCCATATTCCTAAATGAAAAAATTTAAAAAAGCTGGGGGTGGATTTAACTCGGTGGTGAGGGTCTCAGATCAAGACCCGGTGCTGAAGAAGGAGGGAAGGAGAAAAAGGAGGGAGGAACGATTCAGGGAGACAGAAAGGAGAGGGAGGGACAGAGGGAGAGGGGGGGAGGGAAGAAAGGGAGAGAGGGAGAAGGGGAGGGAGAGGGAGAGGGAGAGGGAGAGGGAGAGGGAGAGGGAGAGGGAGAGGGAGAGGGAGAGGGAGAGGGAGAGGGAGAGGGAGAGGGAGAGGGAGAGGGAGAGGGAGAGGGAGAGTGCTTAGAAATGTCAGATCCCAACAAGAGCAGAAGCTGGCCAGAAAGGGAGCTTAAGTCCTCCCCGACATTATCAACCACAACATGAAGCAGAAACAGAGCCATTTTTTTTTTAAAAGAATAACTTGAATTTGCTTACACTCCTGCCCGTGTGTAGATGGAACATTCTACTTCCAGGACTGTTTAAAGCTCCTCTGACCTTTCCAAATCTCAGTGCTTAGCTGTTCTATGGGAGTTGTCAACATTTTACCATCTTGATCCAACAGTAACCGATATTTACAATCCCAATTATGCTTGATGAAAACAGAGAACCCTCTTGGCGTGGTAGAGAAGTCCTATCCTACAGAAAACTGACTGGTGATGTTCAAGGCTTTAGTTCTGGAAGGCTTGGAGTCTGCCAGAAAGAGCTGACTGAGAGGATGTCCATGTGGGAGGAGGGACTTGTGCAGAACCAGAGGAGGGGAACCAGGGGCCGACAGACAGAGTGTGCCTTCTCCTGACAGCACCGCCTGCTTGCCCGGCATGATGATTTTCAGACCATAGCAGCTCAGCATAGCCTTGTTGAGCAAGTAGACCAGAGCAAACACGCTGCCAAAAGAACCCTCTCAAATCTCACGGGAGGCAGGCTGCTCCACTTGGCACACTCTTGTCACGGAAGAAACACGCTTACTGTCTGCTTCTGATCGCTAGGCAGGAAGCGGGGAAAACTTCTAAGGATGCTGAGAGTGACTTTGTTGACCTGAAGTTACAGGAAAAGAAGGGCTTGTTGGGAGAAATCTGCAAGCAAAGAGAAGGGATGTTCTTCTCATTGCTATTATGACTGGGGAAGAAGCAGATGTATTTCTTTGAAGTAGTGGATGGTTTTGAGGGCTAGAGAGGCCCAGATGTGCTGCTGATAGTGTTGCATTTCATACAGTTATTCCAAAAAACACCAATAAAGGAAGGATTAGAGTGTCCCCAAAGGGCAAGATTAATGTTGTAAACGGAATTGATGCATCAGTCATGCCGTTCTCAATGGCTTTCCCAATAAAATGATTATAGTATGTTTTGAATGTGCAAAAGACCAAATGAACTGCAGAATAAAGCTTCCTCCACACTCCCCTCCTTTGCTTTATCAATGAAAAAAAAATCCACATCTGCTGTGAAACAGACAGGAGTGAAATCTTACTGGATGATTTCAGGAAAGGACAGAGCTTGTCAGCTAGCTGGTTTGATCCGGATGGATGCCTGCTTTCTTTTCCTGTGATTTTTGTACTGTATATATCTTTGCTCTGCTAATATAGTGATTCTCGCTTGAGCACACATCTGTTTTGCTTTCAATCCATAGCATGTTAATATCTGTGCTTTTGAGGTGGACTAAACCCCCTTTACAGCTCAGAGCTTCACAATAACAAACATTAGTTATTTTCTTATGATTTGGTGGGTCAGTCTGGGATATCTTAGCTGACCTCTGTCGAGTTTAACTCATGAATCTGGGTTCAGTGAGATCTGGAATGCCCTACTGAAAGAGCATGACTACAGGGAGGGGGAAATTTGTGGTCACGTTTTAAGTTTGTGCTGCAATATGAACTGGCTTGCCAGAGCTAGGATAACTAAAGGGGCAAACTACAAAGGGTTCAAATATGAATGAGATTCTGAGATTGCCAGCTACTCAGCCAAACAGAACTCTCAGAGGTAATAAATGGCTACTGTCATAAGCCATTGCATTGTGGGATGGTTTATTGAGCAAGTATGGTGGACTGTCAAGTAACTGTGCTTTGATATAGATATAGATGTAGATATAGATGTAGATGTAGATGATGAATATGTATGTGTATATGTATATGTATATGAAAATGAATATGTATATGTAGATATATATTATCACATATCACACACACATATATGAAGAAAAATTGAGTGAATACAATAGGTTGAGGACTGACTTGGGGAACTTGGGTTGCAAGAGAGAACTTCTCTACTCCTCAAAACCATCTACTTCTGCTTTAAGGAAATAAACTCTCCTTACCCAGATACAGTAATTATGACAATAACTACAGAAAACTCCTCCAAAGACAAGGCCACAAAACAAACTCAAAGTTCCAGGAGATCTGCTGCCCACAAGAATACCTAGAGATCCTCACCATGCAATGACCTTTCTCCTGCTCCACAGTTTTGAAAAACAACATAGCCAGACTTCCATATTCTATACCAATCTACCTCCTGCCCTTCCATTTCCCTAAACTTGGCTAAAAAAAAAAACCCCAGCTCAGACTCCAGACTGTTTACTTCTCGTGCATACCCCCAAGCACTCCTAGGTCCTGATGCCTCTTTCAGATGAATAACGTCTACTCTTGCTGTTGAGGTCTCTCTGGGTTTCCAGTCTTTCAAGTCTCCTTGCAAACTCCACTCTTACAATAACCTTATTTCTTTTTTGCTTGCACATTTTTCCACATCAAACTCTTCTTTTTTGAAACCAAGGATTGCCAAGGCCCTTTTTAAACAGGTTTAGAAGATACAGGGTGGGTGTAGAGAAAACATGAGCTTGAACATAATTTTGAGTGGCCTTAGTCGACAGTGGCCTTAGACGACCGTGGCCTTAGACGACAGTGGCCTTAGATAATGCGGTAACTAGAAGGCAACAGAGGTTCCTTCTTGGTGGTAATGGGTCTGAGTGACAGGATTGGAGTGGCCGTTGGGGAAAGTACGAACTTAGGCTTGGAGGTTTCTTTTCTCAGAGGTGGTTGCTGGGGAGGGACTTGGGTATAAAGTAGGAGGATAGGAAAGGAATGCTTTGGGTAGTACAACCCAGCATCCTGTAGTGATACTTCATTTGTCCAAAGACAGTATTTATTTCTGTGCTGTCTTTGGGGCTTGCTCTAACCATTGGAATGTGGTAGAAATACCATTTTAAAGCCTCGAGCCTTGATTTCAAAGTATAAAGAATGGCTAGTCTCTCTCAGGATGAGAGACCCTGTGAAATCCATGGCCAGAAAAACCAGCAGACTTGTACAGGAGGCCATCCTAAACCATCTCACTACAGCCAAACTTCTAGAGTTCACAGCTGCGGGCATTCCAACCAAACTAATAAGCCTCCAAATCTGAAGGACTATAATCCTAACTGTTATGAGACGCTACTCCTGGGGAGACGTGAATAAACCATCTCCTCACTCTAGATAGAGAACCAACAACAGATCAAAGAAAAGATACCACTGAAGTACAACTTGGTGAACCAAATGAGTCCTATTGGGGTTTCTTAGAGGGGATATGGGTGAGGACTTATGGGGCAGACATGACAGCCATGTCACTGACCATCTGGAGCATGCTGTACAAACTTCAGGGACTCTTTCAGGCATCTTAGGTAGTCTGAGCAGCCTGGCTGGTCTCTGCTTCTTCCAGGCAGCTGACTCCTGAAAGGTCCCTCAGTAGTCCTTACTGCTTGTATATGCCTTGGGAAGTCAGGGTCTAGTAACTCTACTCAGTTTCAGGGACTTCCTTTGAGTTGTTTATTACCTAAATTTAAAGAGTTTCCCTGCAGGATGAAAGAGTTTCCCTATAGAGCTTCCATCCAAGATGGAGGTTTTATTTTAGGGGAAATTGTTACAAAGCAACAATTCTAGAGGGTTTTATGAAAGAAAACTGACATAGCAGAAAAATCCAACACAATCAACCCAAATCTCTGTTTCCTAGAGGAAAGGTGCGAAACTCAAAATGTATGTGATAAGTTTTGGGTCAGTGAAGCAGATGGGTAGGGGATCACGACAAAGACATGGATAGGTGACTGCTGGGAAGATGGTAAGATCTGGTTTTTGATGATGTTTCATGGCAGTAAAAACAGTTGGCAAAAATGCTGCTCATGGTACCTTGGACCATAGGAAGGTACATGTGCTGGTTAGTGTTTGTCAGTTTGACATAGCTAGATTCATCTGGGAAGAGGAAGCTCAGTTGAGAAACTGTCTCCATCAAATTGACTGTAGGGAAGACTGATGGTCATAGTCTTGGTTAATCATTGGTATCGGAGGGCCAAGCACACAGTGTACAATGTAACCTCTGAGAAGGTAGCCCTGAGAATGAAAAAAATCAGGCTGAGCACGTTACAGAGAGCAAGCCAGTAAGCAGCATTGCTCCATGGTCTCTGTTTCAGTTCCTGCGGTGAGGTCATATTAGGATTTCCTGTTTTGTCTGAGTTAGGGTTTTACTGCTGTGAACAGACACCATGTCAACTCTTATAAGGACAACATTTAATCAGGGCTGGCTTACAGGTTCCGAGGTTCATTCCACCATCATCAAGGAAGGAAGAATGGCAGCATTCAGGCAGGGATGGTGCAGTCAGGGTTGAGAGTTCTACGTCTTCATCTGAAGGCTGCTAGCAGAAGACAGACTTCCAGGCAGCTAGGATGAAGGCCTTAAAGCCCACTCCCACAGTGACACACCTACTCCAAAAAGGCCACATGTCCAAATAGTGCCATTCCCTGGGCCAAGCATATTCAAACCATGACACTTCCCAATGGATTGCAAGCTAAAACAGGCTTCTTCCTCTCCACGTTGCCTTTGGTCATGGTGTTTTATCACAGCAATAGAGGGAAAGGTAGGAAAATGTACCTAACGAATTTCAGACCTAAGGGCTAAAGGCATGGATCAGTTAGTAAAGTGCTTGTTGTTTAAGCATGAGAGCCTGAGTCTGACTCTAAAGCACTTACATAAAAATCTGACTATGCCCACAGTCTAGTGCTGACAAGGCAGAGACAGAGGAGTCCCTGGTGCTTTCCAGGACAAGCCAATCAGTGAATCCCAAGTTCAGCAAGAGATTGTTCAAAAAAAAAAAAAAACATATTACCTGCATTAAGACCTATACAAGATCAAGCATCAACACCCTGATATAGATGGAACAGATGATCTCTAGGTCCCACCCCACACTGAGGAGCTGTTGGCAATGCATAGCTGCTGGGGGAAGAGAGACTCATTATTTTCATTGAGGATGTGGCAGCTGATAGCTTTTCCATGCTCCAGTGGATGGCCCCACTCCTGTGAGCAGCCCTAACTCGATTTAGCGGGCATAAAGATGGGACATGGGTTGGAGGGTACAAGGGACTTGAAGAAGAGCAAGTGATGGGAAGAGATATAATTTTCATTTATATATGTATGAAATTCTGAAAAATAAAGATTTTTTTTTTTTTACCAAAAAAAAAAAAAATGGAATTGAGGAAGACACCAAGTTTGTCCCTGGCCTTCACATGGGTGAATCTGAACACACAGGCTGGAGTCCTCGGGCGCGCGCGCACACACACACACACACACACACACACACTCAAATCTGGCTACGCAGATCAGGCTAAATCCTGGGTGTCTGAGCACTCCTGTGTGTATACAATAAGCTTTTGCAAGACAGATGAGCCCGAGCAGGAACTTCATTTTGCAAGTGGAATTTTGAGGGAATCAGAGGGCCTGTGAGGTGCTGGCTTGGAAAATGAACTGTCATCTCAACTTCAGGCAGTCGAAGATTCTGCAGGAGAATGTAGCCAAAGGTCAAATGAAGGATAGATCGACACCATTCTTGATTTAAATGTCTGAAAGAGTCACAGTAACGTCTATTAGCTATCCCAGGCAGATAAAGAGCTTTGAGGCATCTTTAGATATGAAGTTAATAAGCTGAATGTGCTGCTCAAGTAGAAATGCAGAAAGAAGTATCTTTTGTCAAAGGGAAAGGACCATAATCTGATAAACAAAACTCCCACCAATAGTTTAAGGGGATCATATCACCAAAGGGTCACACGTTTGCTCTAAAGAAATGAAATTGCTCAGTTGTCAAGAATTCTGTGGTTAAACCAAGTTTCAAGAACTGTAAAACGTCTGATATTTTATCTTTCTTACAAGGTATCAAGTTCACCTACTGTAATTTCATGGGTTAAAAACACTTGGACCTCTGGGATAGGCATTTAGATCAGTTGTAATATGCCTGCCTGGCATGCACAAGGTGTGGGTTTGACCATCAAACACTGAAGGAAAAAAAAAATCCCCCTGGAAAACAAATCAAAGTAACCTCGTGAACATCTTGTAAATGCAGGAACCTGCTTTGCATAAAGCTCTGAAGTTTAGAAACCTAATCGTTATAGTAGGAGTATAGTAAGACTGCCTGCCCATTGCTCCAAAAGGACCAAGTGTTAGCATTCCTTCTAGGCTCTGTCCTAGTTACCTGGCAACAGCCAGGCATGTCTGACTCTATAAAAGGGGCTGCTTGTCTCCTCCTCACTCTCTTACTTTCTTACCCTAGTACTCTCTTCCCTCTCTGTCTCTTCTCTCCCCATTTTCCTCCCTCCTCTCTCTCCACCTGTTCATGGCCAGCTCCTCCTCCTCCTCCTCTCCTCCTCCTCCTTCTTCTCTCTCTCCCCCCTCTCCCCTCTCTTCCCCCTCTCTATGTATCTTTCTTTGTTTCTACTCCCTCCTCAACTCCCCCTCCCATTCCCTAAATAAGATCTATTCTATACTATATCTGTCATATGTCTGGTAGCTCAGGGGGGAAGGATGCCTCAGCATGCGCCCACAGAGGCACCCCCTTTCACCTCACCATACCCCACCTCTTCTGTAGTGGCTATTCCTGGTTGTCAATTTGACTATATCTGGAATGAACTCTGACCTGGATCTTGGCTTGAAGAACTTGAGGTGTAGTGGCTATGAATCCCAGAAGATTAAGACAGGGAGAGCTTTGAGTTCAAGGTCACCTGGGACAAAGCAAGTCCCAGATCTAGGTGTGATGGCACACACCTTTAATCTGGGCCACACCTTCTGCTGGAGACTTACCTAAGGGCATTGGAAGAAGGAATATTGAATATTCTTTGCCTGCTTGCCTTATGGGACTGAGCAACTGCTAGATCCTTGGACTTCTATTCACAACTGCTACTGACCATTGTTGAGAGTTGGACAAAGACTGTAAGTCACCAATAAATTCCCCTACTATATAGTGACTACCCATAAGTTCTGTGACTCTAGAGAACCTTGACTAATGCATCTACCAAACATACTCCTGGTTCTTCCTTTTCTTTTTTGTAAAACACAACACAAACTATCTCAGGATTTTTGAAAAGGAATTTGAACAAGAGCAACCAACTCCTCTGTTTCAAGATGTGTGCAAATGCAAAATAGTCAAGAAGAATTGTCTCCCAACAACAAACATGAGCCATTTTTAAATGATATATATGCATGTATATATATATATATATATATATATATATATATATATCAATACATACATATGCATCCTCACAGCAGTCTATACACATATACTGTTCAGCCTATATAATTTTATTTGAATGTTTATGGTTTCAAATGAACACTTGGTATTGGATAACCAATTAGGGGCCTTGTACTGGAGAAGACTCATTCGTAGCATTCCTTAGTTGCCTGTAGTTATTGTTGTTGTCCCTCTCTGCCCCCATGGATGGAACCATGTAAGATTTACTCCTTCTATGTTAGCTAGTCTGTTGGTGTTGTGCTCCCTTCAGATCTTCTTTAGGCAGCCCTATCATGGATGAAGCTTCCCTTTCATCTCTAGAAGACACATTCTCACAGCAGATTTCCGATTCCTCTGGCTCTTTTCCCATCCCATCTTCTGCCATGTCTCCTGGGTCTTAGGTGCAGGAATTGTACTGTAGCAGTCCCAATTGGTGCTGAACACCCCATATTCAATTGTTTCTGGCATATTGACCGTTTGTAGCTTTCCGTCCATCTATTGCAAAGAGAGGTTTCTTCGCTGAGTGCTGAGAGTTGCACTTATCTGTGCGTACAAGGATAAGTATTTAGAATTCTGTTAGGAATTAAACATGTTTAATGAAATGGCCCCAGGTACTTAGCCAGGTTTGTAGTGCTAGTCATGATTCCTGTCCTGTTGAACAGGCCCTAAGTCCAACAGCTAGAGAACTGTTGGTTACCACCAAGATATGAGTGCCACTACTGCAGCCTTACGGTTATTATGCTGAGCTGAAACATAAGACATTCCAATGTGATATTAAGTATGTGTCAGATAATTCATTCAGACAGCCAAGAGCCCATAGGATGAGGTCTTAGGCTTTGATGGACAATGGATAAGCGACCCACTCTCAGGAAGAAACAGAGACCATGTCTCTGCAGCTATTTCCAGGGAGCAAAACTAAGTTCTGCAAGGCACAGTGCTCATATTTGTAATCGCAGCTCTTTGAAGGTTGAGGTAGGAGGATCATGATTTCTAGACTGGTTTGGGCTACACAGAGAATCTGCTCTGAAAAACAAAAACTTGTCCCTGATTAATAGATATGCCAGGTCTCAAACAGGTGATACATACTCTGAGTTCCCAGCACTTTGGACTGGTGACTCTTCTTCTCTCCTCGCAGGTGAAGGTGCCTACCACAGCTATCCTGTCCTTGCCTTACTACTGTGGATTGGATGCGTGAAAAAGACAAACAGCTTGCCTCTTAAGCTCATCAGCCTTGAAGTCAAGAGGATCTACGTGTAAGCTTGATTTACGACACATTAGGCAGAGCTGGGAGAAAACAGTCTCAGTGCTGCGCAAAGAAACACAGGAACAAAATGAAAGTAACCTGGCGAGGAGATTTATATTGATAAAGGGGTGTTCCATCACCCAGACGAGGCTAGCAAGCACACACTGGCGAAGGCAGTTCACTCAGTTTCTATTCTAAAACATCCTACTGGTCACAATCCGTATAAAGGGGAAGAAAGTGCCTGATGAGCTGCAGGAGTGTTCGGGGGTTGGGCTATACCCAAGAGTTTTATAAGGGGGGCGAGGTTTGTGGAATGTCAGCTCCCACAACAGGAAAAGAAAAGCCTCAGGGTCTCTCGAGGTGCCTTCTTTGTAATGAATTTTCATCTTTTTCTTAAAATTCAGCCATCATGGGATGGCTTTTTAAAGTCTAGTGACAGTACGGGATTAGGGATTGTCTGGTGAGGGTGGTCCTGATGAGGCTCTGCGTGGAGCCCCCGACAGGAGGGAGTATTAATTCTCTGCCTTCCTCTTTACCTTGTTTTAAGGTGAGTCTGCCTTCTTTGAGGTAGATCCTCAGCTGGGTGGTTGATAGGTCCAACTGGAAAATCTATTTCTCTACCCAGGCCAGAAACGATTCTCTTGATGAAAAGGAATAACTTGTCTTTATTGCTACTCTCACAATTCCCTTCTTTTAGAGACAACTTAAAAATCATTTAGGAACCCTTGCCTGTGGCAAGAATGAGGCGGCCAAGAGGGCCAAGAAATATTCCCGGCTTCTTTCAGGCAAGAAGAAAACTGGCTACTGTGGTTCACTTTTCTTCTTCTTCTTCTTCTTCTTCTTCTTCTTCTTCTTCTTCTTCTTCTTCTTCTTCTTCTTCTTCTCCTCCTCCTCCTCCTCCTCCTCCTCCTCCTCCTCCTCCTCCTTCTTCCTCTTCTTCCTCTTCTTTTTTCTCTTCCTCTTCTTCCCCTTTTTCCTCTTCCTCTTCTTCTTACTCCTCCTCCTCCTCTTCCTTCTCCCCCTCTGCCTCCTCCACCTTAAATTTCCAAGCCAAATTTTACCACCTCTTTTCACTACCCCTCTCCCACATGTGGTAATTCTAAAAGCCATTATGGAATTGGGTGACAACTAGTTTGGATTCTCCCAGAAATGAGTTGCTGGATGTGGAAACCACGGTTTCCCTTCTATCCACTGGGGTTATTATTAAAAGACTCCCAGGTACCTAGGCCCTTTTGTACAACTGACAGTCAGGGAGAAAAGGAAGTCGTTTGCTGGCACTTGAAAAGAAATGTGAGGAAGAAATAAAGCCAAGGCTATCAGAATTGCATGTTCTAGGCAGGGAACCAGGAGAAATCAGAGCAGAGGACATCTTTTAAATGTCCAAATCAAAGTCCATTAGAGTCTCTTGATCAATGTCCATCTAATGGCTCCTTCCTGCTTTTTCTTTGGCCTCCAAGGCTCATGTCAGAGACATGAACCAAGGATCTGCATGTAGGTGCTTTGCTAGCTTTTGGAATAGCTAGAATCAGTATTAGGTTCCTCCAAGATGGTGTCAAGAGAAGGAAAAAAATGAGATGTAGCCACTGTTAAAGGCTTAGGCTGAAATAACTGCAGGGCTGTCTCTCTTGACTGTATCTAGGTGCTGCAGTGAGCTAAGGTCTGAAGTCTTATTTCTGGGCAGAATTTTTCTTTTAAGAAAAGCTACTAGTGAGAAATTGAACAAGAGAACAGTATCTCTCCACAGTTACAGGACGTGTCAAAAGGTTTATCAAACACACAGAAGGTCAGTTACACTAGTCTGGTACATTTAACTGTTATGCAATACTTAAATCAATCTTGGGCAAGAAAACTCAAACACTTTTAAGTAAACTTAAATTATATATCTACTTTTGTTCTTTAAGCAAGTCCTTGTAATTGCTATGAAGAAAAGACCAATAATTTTGTTGACTTAGGCAGAGGTTTGATCTTGACTTATTGAACTTTGACCTCAGAAGTTTTAATATTATATATATGTATATGTATATGTATATGTATATGTATATGTATATGTATATAAAGCCTCTCATCTTTTATATGCCTTGTGCAACATGCTCAGACCTTTAAAACTTGCTTAGGATTTCCAGCATTTTTTTTCTGATCTGGAAAAGGATCCACCCATTGGAATCTTCATATGTAAGTCATTACTTACTGAAATTATTTCCATTTTTAGATTTTTTTTTACATACTGGCTTTCTTTTTTAATACCATGAGATATAGGAACACTAACAAATAAACTTACCATCTGTGGTGAGAATTTTTCTCCCCTGGTGGGGGACACTAAGCAGTGTATGATGCACCCTCCTTATAAGGTGCCAGTGGCACAGACAAAAGACCTGCCCTGCCTCCATACATGCGTGAAATGTGTCTTGAGGCCAGGCGTAGTTATGACACCTTATTCCTAGGCAGAGGCAGGCAGATCGCTGAGATTTCGGCCAGCCAGAGGTACACAGAGAGTCCCTGTTTCAGATAAACAAAAACCAAAACCCCCATCACCAAAAAACAAACAAAAAACCCAACCCGATATTGTCATTGCACCATCAAATCTGAGCGTGTGCAGACACACACACACACACACACACACACACACACACACAACTTCTGAAAATATTTGCTGAATGAATATTTATGGTGCTATAATGAATATAAAAATATTATCTCTACTTAGGAAGATCTGCTACCTGATTGAGTCCACAAATCAGTGGATTAGTTTATATGCTCTGAAAACTAGCAGGTGTTAAGATAGAATTTCAAAAAAAAAAAAAAAATGACAGCATCACAGCCCCAATTAAGCAGAGTGAAAAACAGGAAGAGCCCTAACAGTTACCATTTCTACTAAATGCATTCTTACCAGTAAGAATAAAAGGAGCAAGATTAGGCCAGAAAAACAGATTATGGTTGCATATTCATTATCAGAAATGTTTGGGAACAGAACATTTCTGGTTTGGGCTCTCAGTATTTGCATACACATGGGATATTTGGGGGTGAGATCAGCACTGAAGCACGGGGTTCAGTTATACCGGGGCACTGCATTCCTAGCGTCTGGAGAGTCTCATGTGGTGTTTTTAGTGCACCTGTGTTTTGGTTGGAGCCCATCACGTGGGCTCACAGGTGGGCTTTCTACTCACGGCACGTGTCAGCTACTCAAAAAGCTTCTGATTTTGGAGCATTTTGGATTTCATATTTTTGGATGACAGGTGCTCAGTCTGTCCATTACAGCTTAGTGGTTAGAACAAAACAGAGTTTCTCTCATTTCCAGGCTCATTGTCGAATAAAAAAGCAAAGAGAAGCGGTGGTTTAGAGAACAATGTATAAATTATTAAGCGAGCTTGCCCAAGAGAAAGAAGCGGTGATTCTTACTTTAAGCCATGGGAAAGCAATGAGTCAGAGTCGGACATGCAGCTACATGAAAAAAACGTTATCTTGAAACCAACAGCTAAAGAGAGTGCTTAGCAGGCAGTTTCAGTGGGTACAGATTCTGGGGTGAGGACAGTGTAGCAGCACCAGGGTGAAGATCTACAATTTAAAGGGCCAGCAAATATCTTCAACAAAATTATGGAAGAAAACTTCCCTAACCTAAAGAGAGAGATGCCCATGAATATACAAGAAGCTTACAGAACTCCAAACAGACTGGACCAGAACAGAAATACCTCCCGTCACATAATAATCAAAACCCCAAACCTACTAAACAAAGAAAGAATATTAAAGGCTGTAAGAGAAAAAGGCCAAGTAACATATAAAGGAAGACCTATCAGAATCACACCAGACTTCTCACCAGAGACCATGAAAGCTAGAAGATCCTGGGTGGATCTCATGCAGACTCTAAGAGAACACAAATGTCAGCCAAGACTACTATACCCAGCAAAACTCTCAATCAACATAGATGGAGAAATCAAAATATTCCATGACAAGACCAAATGTATACAATATCTTTCCACTAACCCAGCTCTACAAAGGATAATAGGAGGAAAACTCCAATACAAGGAGGGAAACTACACCCTGGAAAAAGCAAGATAGGAACCTTCTTCCATCAAACTCAAAAGAAGATAACCACTCAAAAACAAAAATAACATCAAAAATGACAGGAAGAAATAATCACTCTTCCTTAATATCTCTTAACATCAATGGACTCAATTCCCCAGTAAAAAGACATAGACTAACAGACTGGATATGGAAACAGGACCCTACATTTTGCTGCATACAGGAAACAAACCTAAGGGTCAAAGACAAACACTTCCTTACAGTAAAAGCTTGGAAGACAATTTTACAAGCAAATGGTCTCAGGAAGCGAGCTGGAATAGCCATTCTAATATCAGATAAAATTGACTTTCAACCTAAAGTCATCAAAAGAGACACAGAAGGTCACTCCTTGCTGGTCAAAGGAAAAATCCACCAAGAAGAATTCACAATTCTGAACATCTATGTTCCAAATGCAAGGGCACCCTTATTTGTAAAAGAAACTTTACTAAAGCTCAAAGCACATATTGCACCTAACACAATAATTGTGGGGGACCTCAACACTCCACCATCCTCAATGGACCGATCAGGAAGACAGAAACTAAACAGGGACACAGGGAAACTCATTGAAACTTTGGACCAATTGGATTTAACATATGTATATAACATTTCATCCTAAAGCAAAAGACTATACCTTTGTCTCAGCACCTCATGGTACCTTCTCCAAAATCGACCATATAATTGGTCACAAGACAAACCTCAACAAATATAAGAAGATCTAACTAATCCCATGCCTCCTATCGGATAACCATGGAGTAAGAGTGGTCTTCAACAGCAACAAAAACAACAGAAAATCCTCATACACATAGAGGCTGAACAATATTCTACTCAATGATACCTCAATCAAGGAAGAAATAAAGAAAGAAACCAAAGACTTTTTAGAATTTAATGAAAATGAAGGCACAACATACCCAAATCTATGGGACACAATGAAAGCAGTGCTAAGAGGAAAACTCATAGCCCTGAGTGCCTCCAAAAAGAAACAGGAGAGAGCATATACTAGCAACTTAACAGCACACCTGAAAGCTCTGGAACAAAAAGAAGCTATTTCACCCAGGAGGAGTAGAAGACAGGAAATCATTAAACTCAGGGCTGAAATCAATCAAGTTGAAACAAAGAGAACCATACAAAGAATCAACAAAACCAGGAGCTGGTTCTTTGAGAAAATCAACAAGATATATAAACTACTAGCCAGACTTACCAAAGGGCACAGAGACAGTATCCAAATTAACAAAATTAGAAATGAAAAGGGAGATATAACAACAGAAACTGAGGAAATTCAAAAAATCATCAGATTCTACTACAAAAGCCTGTATTCAACACAACTGAACAATCTGGAGGAAATTGACAATTTCCTAGACAGATACCAAATATCAAAATAAATCAGGATCAAAGAGATCATCTAAACAGTCCCATAATCCCCAAAGAAATAGAAGGGGTCATAGAAAGTCTTTCAACCAAAAAAAAAAAAAAAAAAAAAAAAAAAAAGCACAGGACCAGATGGTTTTAGTGCAGAATTCTATCAGACCTTCAAAGAAGACCTAATACCAATACTCTTCAAACTATTCCACAAAATAGAAACAGAAGGAACACTACCCAACTCATTCTACGAAGCCACAATTACCCTGATACCAAAACCACACAAAGGTCCAACTAAGAAAGAGAACTTCAGTCCAATCTCCCTTATGAACATCGATGCAAAAATACTCAATAAAATTCTTGCCAACTGAGCCGGGTGTGGTGGTGCACGCCTGTAATCCCAGCACTTGGGAGGCAGAGGCAGGCGGATTTCTGAGTTCGAGGCCAGCCTGGACTACAGAGTGAGTTCCAGGACAGCCAGGACTACACAGAGAAACCCTGTCTCGAAAAACCAAAAAAAAAAAAAAAAAAAAAAAAAAAAAAAAAATTCTTGCCAACCGAATCCAAGAACACATCAAAATGATCATTCACCATGATCAAGTTGGCTTCATCCCAGGGATGCAGGGATGGTTCGATATATGGAAATCCATCAACGTAATCCACTGCATAAACAAACCCAATGAAAAAAACCACATGGTCATCTCATTGGATGCTGAAAAAACATTTGACAAAATTCAGCATCCTTTCATGCTAAAAGTCTTGGAAAGAACAGGAATTCAAGGCCCATATATAAACACAGTAAAAGCAATTTACAGCAGACTGGTAGCCAACACCAAAATAAACTGAGAGAAACTTGAAGCAATCTCACTAAAATCAGGGACTAGACAAGGCTGCCCCCTCTCACCATATCTTTTCAATATAGTACTTGATGTACTAGCTAGAGCAATTTGACAACATAAGGAAGTCAAAGGGATACAAATTGGAAAGGAAGAAGTCAAACTATCACTATTCGCAGATGATATGATAGTATACTTAAGTGACCCAAAAAACTCCACCAGAGAACTCCTACAGCTGATGAACAGCTTCAGCAAAGTGGCTGGTTATAAAATCAACTCAAGCAAATCAGTAGCCTTCCTATACTCAAAGGATAAGCAGGCAGAGAAAGAAATTAGGGAAATGACACCCTTCACAATAGCCACAAACAATATAAAGTATCTAGGTGTGACTCTAACCAAACAAGTGAAAGATTTATATGACAAAAACTTCAGGTCTCTGAAGAAGGAAATGGAAGAAGACCTCAAAAAATGGAAAAATCTTCCATGCTTGTGGGTTGGCAGGATTAATATAGTTAAAATGGCAATCTTGCCAAAAGCAATATACAGATTCAATGCAATCCCCATCAAAATCCCAACTCAGTTCTTCATAGAGTTAGAAAGAGCAATTCTTAAATTCATCTGGAATAACAAAAAATCCAGGATAGCTAAAATTATCATCAATAGTAAAAGAACTTCTGGGGGAATCAGTATCCTGGACCTCAAGCAATACTACAGAGCAGTAGTGTTAAAAACTGCATGGTATTGGTACAGTGACAGAGAGGTGGATCAATGGAATAGGATTGAAGACCCAGAATTGAACCCACACATCTATGGCCAATTGATCTTCGACAAAGGAGCTGAAAACATCCAGTGGAAAAAAGATAGCCTTTTCAACAAAATGTACTGGCTCAACTGGACGTCAACATGCAGAAGAATGAGAATTGATCCACTCTTATCTCCTTGTACTAAGCTCAACTCCAAGTGGATCAAGGACCTCCACATAAAACCAGACACACTAAAATTAATAGAAAAGAAACTGGGAAGACCCTTGAGGACATTGGCTCAGGGGGAAAATTCCTGAACAGAACACCAATTGCTTATGCTCTAAGATCAAGAATAGACAAATGCGACCTCATAAAATTACAAAGTTTCTGTAAGGCAAAAGACACTGTCAAAAGCACAAATTGGCAATCAACAAATTGGGAAAAGATCTTCACCAGATCTTTTCCTGACAGAGGCTAATATTCAATGTATACAAAGAACTCAAGAAGTTAGACCCCAGAAAACCAAATAACCCTATCCAAAAATGGGGTACAGAGCTAAACAAAGACTTTTCACCTGAAGAAATTTAAATGGTTGAGAAACACCTTAAAAAAATGTTCAACATCATTAGTCATTAGAGAAATGCAAATCAAAACAACCCTGAGATTTCACCTCACACCAGTCAGAATGGCTAAGATTAAAAACTCAGGAGACATCAGGTGTTGGTGAGTATGTGGAGAAAGAGGAACACTCCTCCACTGCTGGTGGGACTGCAAGGGGTACACCCACTCTGGAAATCAGTCTGGCAGTTCCTCAGAAAACTGGACATGATACTTCTGGAGGACCCAGCCATACCCCTCTTGGGTATATACCCAGAAGATTCCCCAGCATGCAATAAGGATACATGCTCCACTATGTTCATAGCAGCCTTATTTATAATAGTCAGAAGCTGGAAAGAACCCAGATGTCCCTCAACGGAAAAATGGATATAAAAAATGTGGTATATATACACAGTGGAGTACTATTCAGCCATTAGAAATAACGAATTCTTGAAATTCTTAGACAAATGGATGAAGCTGGAGAACATCATACTAAGTGAGGTAACCCAGTCTCAAAAGAATACCCATGGTATGCACTCACTGATAAGTGGATATTAGCCTAGAATCTTGGGACACCAAAGACATAATCCACATACCAAATGATGTGTGAGAAGAAGGAAGGAGTGGACCCTGGTTCTGGAAAGGCTCAAAGGATCAGTGTAGGGGAATACCAGAACAGGGAAGTGGGAAGGGGTGAATGGGGGAACACGGGGAGGGAAAAGGGCATGTGGCACCTCTGGGGGGGCAGGGAACCAGAAAAAGGGAAATGAAATGTAAATATTATATATATATATATATATATATATATATATATATATATACAATAAAAAATATTTAAAAAATGAAGAAACATAAAAGTCCCTTAAAGAATTCCAGGAAAACACAAACAATCAAGTGAAGGAACTGAACAAAACCATCCAAGATCTAAAAGTGGAAGTAGAAACAATAAAGAAATTACAAAGTGAGTCATCTCTGGAGATAGACTCCAGATTTCGAAAGAATTCAGGAGTCATATATGCAAGCATCAACAACAGAATACAAGAGATAGAAGAAAGAACCTCAGGTGCTGAAGATACCATAGAAAACGTTGATTCAACAGTCAAAGAAAATGCAAAATGCATAAAGCTGGTAACCCAAAACATCCAGGAACTCTAGGACACAATGAGAAGACCAAACCTAAAGACTATAGGTATAGATAAGAGTGAAGATTTCCAACTTAAAGGGCCAGTAAATATCTTCAACAAAATTATAGAAGAAAACTTCCATAACCTAGAGAAAGAGATGCCCATGAACATACAAGAAGCCTTCAGAACTCCAAACAGACTGGACCAGAACAGAAACTCCTCCCCACACATAATAATCCAAACACCAAAATCACTAAACAAAGAAAGACTATTAAAAGCAATAAGGGAAAAAGGGCAAATAACTTATAAAGGCAGACCTATCAGAATTACATCAGACTTCTCACCAGAGACAATGAAAGCTAGAAGATCCTGGGCAGACCTCATACAGACCCTAAGAGAACACAAATGCCAGATCAGGCTACTATACCCAGCAAAACTCTCAATCACCATAGATGGAGAAACCAAGACATTTCAAGATAAAATCCAATTTGCACAATATCTGTCCACAAATCCAGCCCTACAAAGGATAATTGATGGAAAATGCCAACACAAGGAGGGAAACTACACCCTAGAAAAAGCAAGAAAGTCTTGCTATATATTTCCTCTATTTTATCAGAAATGTTTTCAATGTAAATCTTTGATTTTATCACAAATGTTTCTAATTCCACCTTCAATTAATTTAGAGTTTTTATATCTACCATTTTATATGTAAAATTTTCCATGAAATAGTCAATTTTAACATGTTTGTCTACTTATTTCTTGAATTTTACCAGAAATATTTTCCATTTAAATCTTCAATTTTATCTGAAAGTTTATAATTCCACCTTCAATTAAGTTAGAATTATCTTTACGCCTATCATTTAATCTGTATAATTTCCATGATAATCTTTAATTTTAACATGTTTTTCTATATATTTCTTCAATTTTATCAGAAATATTTTTCATCTAAATCTTCAAGTTTATCAGAAAATGTTTATAATTCCACTTTCAATCAACTTAGGAATACTTTTATGCCTACCCTTATTATATCTATCATAAAATGTTTCTATTTCATATTTCAATTAAGTTAGCAATGTTTTACATATCTACCACTTTACTGTTTCATTTACATATCTACCACATTACTGTTACATTTTCCATGAAAATTGTCAATTTTAACGTGTTTTTGTATGTATTTCTTCTATTTTATCTGAAATATTTTCCATGTAAATCTTTAATTTTTCTTAGTGTTTTGCTTCCCTTTTCAATAAAAAACAAAGAAAAAACAAAACAAAACAAAACTTAAAAAAAAAGAAAATAGATTTTTTTCTCACATGATAGATCTTGATTACGGTTTCACCTTTCTCTACTCTTCCCTATTCCTACCCCCTTCCCTGCTCAGCCACACCCTTTCTGTCTCTCTTTAGAAAATGAACAGGCTTCTAAGCAAATATGATAGAAGTAGAGTATGATATGACATGACACCATATGATGAGATAAAACATAAGCTAACACATCGTAACTGGATAAAACAAACAGAAGGAAAAGAGCCCCAGAGAAGGCACAAGAAGCAGAGAGCCACCGTTCACACCCTTGGGCAGCCCATAAAGACACTGAACTGGAAGCCACAATATATATGCAAGGAACCTGTGGGGTGAAAGAGAGAAGAAACATATTTAAATTAAATAAAAATAAAAATAATAAGATAAACACACACACACACACACACACAGAGAGAGAGAGAGAGAGAGAGAGAGAGAGAGAGAGAGAGAGAGAGAGAGAGAGAGAGAGAGAGAGAGAAATCCCTGACACAACATTCAGAGACGGGACCCTCCAGAGATGCCCACTGAGTTCATCTGCCATCTACCGCTGGGTGTGCGGCCTACCCTTAAGAGTAGTTGGTTTCCTATGAAAACTAAATTTTCACTTGCAAGGTGTCATTAAGGGGACACGGTTTCTGAAGTTAGGGATGTGGGCGTACGCCCATGTCGCCTTTCATCTCTCAGACAACCTCTGGTGCAGACCCACAGACTCTGGGCATGCTGTCTAAGTCTTTGTGAGTTCACAGGCGCTGATCTTGTTGATTTAGAGGGATGTGTTTTCCTGTCTCCTCCTCCTCGTGAAGCTTTTACACTCTTTCTGCCTCTTCTTCCTTGGGGTTCCCTGAGCCCTGGGGTGGAGGGAGGGATTTGATAGAGGCATCCCGTTTAGGGCTGAGTGCTCCAACGTCTTTTACTCTCTGCACAATTTCTGCCTGTAAGTCTCTGTGTTTGTTTCCATCTGCAGCAGGAGGAAGCTTCTCTGGTAAGAACTGAGCACGGCACTGAGCTATGAGTACAGCAGAGTGTCATCAGGAGTCATTTTATTGCCTTGTTGTTGTTGTTGTTGTTAGAACATTAGTCCATGAGCCGTCTAATCTCAGGTTTTCTGTCACTCAAGCAATGTGGGGTATAGGTTTCATCTCATGGATTGGACCTTAAGTCAAATCAGATCTTACTTGTCAAATCAGGTACTGGTTAGTTAGTCCCACAGGCTTTGTGCCACCTTCGCCCCAGCATGCATATCTTGCAGGCGGGACACCATTGTAGACCAGAGGGTTTGTGGCCGATTTGGTGTTTATAGTGGTGAAGGCTCAGCCTGTGCACCAGCAGCACTTCTCCATGTCCAGGGAGTTATGTAGGCGTTGTCTTCTGCAACGCGGTCTTACTGTCAGTTTGCAGAGAGCAGCAGCCTGGGGTCTTGACAACAGCCTGAGTCGTTTGGGGATTCCCATGGGACTCCTATGGCCGATAACCTAATTAGACGTTACCCAATCGCCATACAGGAAGCTTCATTGGTTGGCAAGTGAGAGCCTGTTGGGGCTTTGTCTGCCCCATTATTTGGTGATTTCATTTGGATTGACTTCATATTCGTGTGTATTTTAGAAGCTTCTACTGTATTAGGTGTCTACATTACCCTTCAGAGTGCCCTTAATTTTAGTGCTCTCTCTCTCTCTCTCTCTCTCTCTCTCTCTCTCCCCCCATCTTCCCTCCCCTTCTCCACCGGATCCTCCAGTTCCAGTTTGCCATCATCTATCCATAACTATCAATCCTATTTCTTTCCCCTATGGAGATCCACCCTACCCCACCCCCCACTCCTATACCTGATCCCTGTGGTTCTAGGGAATGCATCTTGGTTATCATTGCCTTAACAGCTAATATCCACATATAATCAAATACATACCATATTTTTTAACTCTGGGACCAGATTACCTCACTAAGGATGATTTTTTTTTCTAGTTCCATCTGTGGATTTCATGATCTTACTCATTTTAAATGGCTGATTAATACTCCATTGTGTCGATGTACCCCATTTCCACTATCTATCCGTTGGTTGAGGGACATCTAGGTTGTTGTACACAGCATTTTAAACAAACAGGGCTGTGACACCACCCCTGGTCATTTTATTTCTCGGGGCGTTAGCACCCAATGTGTCTTTTATTTTTTAAACTGGTACTTAAAACTGTGAAGTAAGAAGCAACCAAGGGGTTCTCCATGTAAGCCTTGCTGTGGCTCAGTGCCCCGAATCCCCTACCTCACAGCCCTGTCCTACTGACTCCTTGGTTCGCAGTCCTGGCAGAAGCTGCAAGCCACCACCTGACACAGAGTGGCAGTTATCTCTGTGAATATCCTGGATCTGAGTCCCTTATGACTATGATTTTGATGTATTTAGCACTCATGCTGAACCTATAGACATTTCCTTCTCATTTCAGGCAGCTGGTTTCACGTACCACCAAGCCTCCAGTACTACTGTTTCAGGTGCCATCTTCTTTTCTTAAGACTCCAAGAACAAGAAACACTTTGTATTGTCCTCAGGAGAAGCCAGTTACTGCAAGGATGCCCACCTCTGATGTATATGAGCTTTCACCTGTCAATCAAACTCCACAGAGGTGAGAGAAGGCTTTTGGGAATGGAGACTCTGTTACCGGGGAAAGACTTTACCATATTCCTGAGTGGACAAAAAGGCTGATCCAGAGTTCAGAGGCCAAGGCAGCTGCTTTAGCTAGCAACAGATGTGTCAGCATGTCTGCAGTGAAGGGGGTAGAGGGTAGACAGGTGGTTCAATGTTGAGACACGGGGCTGCGGATGTAGGCAGACTGAGCCATGGGCTCTGTGCAGCCTCATAGAGGGCATGAAGTTTGTTTTTATTCTAAAAGTTATGAGTAGCTTTGGAAGGATTCTAAGCAAAGGAGCATTAGTTCCAGAAAGATGCTTTTGGTTATAGCATGACAATGGATTGCATGTGTTTAAGGTTAGGGAAAGAATTTGGGGGGGAGGGAGGTAAGACAGAGAGAACAGTCAAAAATTCAAAACCCAACCCAAATTCTTGTCTATTTCTTGCCCGGAAGCTGAAGCTAGATAAGCCATGGGCTGGAGAGGAGTGTGCGTGCGACTTGGAATCCGATGAGCTGTAAGCCTGTGAGAGAAGGCAGGGTCAGGGCTGCCTTCCACGGTCCTGTTGTACAGCGGAGAAGAGGGTCCTGGAGGAAGAGGGGTTTTCCTCTTGTTATGTTGGCTTTGAGGTGCCTCCATAGATGACTCTGACCCTTTGCAGGGTGGAGTTCGGGTTCATAGGTTGGAATGAAATCTGGGAGGCAAGGAGGTGAAATGGGGGAAATGTGTGAGGAGGGGCGGGGGTGTATGCTCACCTCGGTGTGCAGTCTCCAGGCACACGGAGATATGAGAGCAGGTGATGAGACCAAAGCACAACTCTGCTAAAATAGCAACCGAACATTAACTCCTTGGCTACTAATAACACTCAGGACAGAGGGATTTATTAAAGGAATCTATAACACTTTAATGAGAACCATTAAGGGAGCCATACCATACTATTTATCTGAAAGACTAAAAATAGTGGGGAAAGACTCCCCAGATGAGTGTATCAATTTACTGCAATGCTTATTAAGATCACAGCAAGATACTTTATGGAAATTTAGAAGGTGATAGTGGAACTCATTTGGAAATAATCTGTGGCCAAGGAATCACATACAGATCAATATACAAATCTATTTCTACAACACTCGATCATACTAAGTGTTTTCATAATCATATTATCTGATGCTTACAACAGCTTTTTGTAGGCATGTTTAATCATTCTTCTGCTTTATGATGACCCAGGCAGTCTTACGCTATGCTGTTGTCCCAGGGCTTCCCTTTCTTATTTCTCTCTCCTCGATGTTTTCAATTTGAACGACAGCATTGTTATTAATGATTGTGCTAAAACAGTATGGGATGGTTAAGGAATACCCATGGAGCACTTCCTGTCTCTGCATTGGTCTGTGCACTTGTGTAGTGAGTAGGATTCTTGCTTTCGGATTTCAAATATGGCTCCTTTTCTCCTTCACCCCGAGTGAGTGGATGCGTCTCTCCTCATGCACCAGGCAGGAGACGACGACATTCTTGAGAGAGCCTTCACCCAGACTTTGTAATGGCTACGTCTTTCCCATTCAGGTGATGCCATTGCTACAACTGCCTAGTTCCAGCTCAGGGTACCCTGGGCCCTGGTTGTGAAGTTCACGGTGTCCTCTGCAATAGGGACTGCCGATTCTGTAGCTCAATGAAGGGCACTAGCAGCAGGCTGTGTGTTTTGGAAGTCTATCAGACAGCCCTGGACAACAACTCAGGAGAGAGTCTCATGTCTGGTATTCATGTTTTTGTTGTTGTTGTTGTTGTTGTTGTTGTTGTTGTTTAGGTAGTCTTGGCTCTTGGAGAAAGCACTGCCAACTTAAGTAAGAAATGTTCATTTAAACTGTATATGTATATTTATACACAAAATTTTGTGTATGATAAGTTTTTAGGTAACTATTAACATGATCCTTATGACTTTTAAAGCATACTCCCTCTTCCCGCCTTCTTTTGTATTTAACTCCCTCTCCCTCCTTAAAGAGCTCCTCTTTCCCATTTCCCCAGTAATATCAGCTGTGTCCTGATAGCGCCCTCTCGGTGCTCCCCGACTCATCCTTGCTTCTTGGCTGCTTCCGCCACCCCAGGCTATGTGTTCATGTGTTCACATCTGAAGATGTGGAGCTAGAAGTTGCTGAGAAGAGAATATGCCAACTTCGTTTTTTGGCTTAGTTTTGGTGGTTTAGTGTTTTATCTGTTATCTTTAGGTTTCCCAGCATAGTGGAGCACAGGTTTGGGGGACATTGCCTTGTTAGTCTTCTTATAATATTGTGAATTTCTTTGGTGTCTGTTGGAATATTTTTCTGTTCATTTGTGATTCAGGTTCTCTGTCTTTTAATTAGTTGGGCCAAAGGTCTGTCAATCTTATTTATTTTCTTAAAGAATCAGCTCTTGGATTTTTTTATTACAGTGTTTTTCTGTGTTTCTATTTCACTGATTTTTGGCTCTGATAGCTATTATTTCTTGCTGTCAACTGGGTTTCAATTTGTTTTTTTTTTCCCTTGTTTTTCTAAGTTTTCGAGTTGGATCATTAAGTCAATTTATTGTGCTCTTTCTAATGTTTTAGGATAGGCACTTAGAGCTATTAGTTTCTCCTGTATAACTGCTTCCAATGTGCTGCTGATATTTTGTTGTACTGAGTTTTCTTTTTCATTTATTTCCAGAAGCTTTTTCCTGGTTCCTCTTTGGACTTACTCATCATCCAGTAGTGAATTGCCTAATCTCCATGTGGTGGTTTGAAGATGCTTGGCCCAGGGAGTGGCACTATTAGGACGCGTGGCCTTGCTGGAGTAGGTGTGTCCCTGTTGGAGGAAGTGTGTCACTGTGGAGGTGGACAATGAGACCCTTCTCCTAACCATGTGGGAGACCGTCTTCCCTAGAGGCTTCATCATCTGTCCCACATCAGATGAAGATGTTGAACTCTCAGCTGCCTGGATGCTGCCATGCTCCCACCTTCATGATAATGGACAGAATCTCTGAACCTGTAAGCCAGCCCCAATTAAATGTTGTCCTTTCTAAGAGTTGCCTGGGTCATGGTGTGTGTTCACGGCAGTGAAGCCCTAACTAAAGCCCTCTGTGAACTTGATTTCTTTGCTGTCGGTTTTAAGACTTATGGCACTGTGCTGGGATAGGAAACAAGAAGTGATCCAATCTTTTTGGATTTGTAAGATTTGACTTATGTCCCAGGATATGCTCTAATTTAGAAAAGCCTCTGTGCGTTGTGAATAGAACGTACTTTCTTTGGTGTTCAGATAGACTTCCTATAAATGTCCACTATTTCCATTTGATACAGGATGTCAATTAATGCTGATGTTCCTCTGTTTACTTTTTCCAGAAATAACCTTTCTTTCTTTCTTTCTTTCTTTCTTTTTTCTTTTTTTTTTTTTTTTAGTTTGGGAATGCTTTCTTATATGATCTTGTTGATATTTGGTGTATACCAGATTCTTTATTTAGAATGTGTTTAGGATTCTTTTCCTCTCGTCTATGCCTATAATTTAATGGTTTGGTTTTCATGATGTCCCACATTTTCTGTATGCGCTTTCTCTGTGTTTATTTTTTCCACGTGTTTTGCTCATTTGGTCTAGATACCCTATTTTCAAGTCCTCATATTCTATTGTTGCCTTGGTTTGTCCTATTTTTAAGGCCTTCCTTCAAGTTTTCCAGTTGAATTATTGGGGTTTTCAATTACATTTTTCTTTTCAGCCCGAGTCCTCTTCAGTGTGTCTCCGTCCTTATTGAATTCTGCTCTCCAGGCCTGAGCTGTCCTCATGGCCTCCACCAGCCTGTGCCTGTGTTTCCTTGCTGGGACTCAGATGTTTCGTCTTCATTTTACTGAGCAGTTTGTGTCTTCTTTAAACCCACTGGATTCTTCCCTGATGTGTATGGCTGTCCTGTCACATTCTACTTCCCGGGCTGCATGTAGGTAATTCTCATTGGCAAATGTTTCTACTGACAGTTGTTCCTTAGGGAGGAGGCATCCAGGTCAGTTCCGGCTCAGGGCACTCTGGGCCTTGATTGTGCAGAATATTCTGCAGAACATTTCCACCTCTGGGGGGTCAATAAAGGGCAAGAGGTTTCGGAAAGAATATACTGGTTTGATCTTTCATACTGTTGGTATTTTGGCCGTGAGATCTTGGCATGTGGACTTCTTTTGTTAGTTTGGAGTCTGTTATAGAGATAGCTATCTCTACAGCCTTGGCAAAAGAGAGGATGTGTGGGCAATTTGGGCCTGGAAGTTGGAAATGCCTTAGTTGGATGGAAGGGACTGGGCTGGTATATCTCCTGGCTCAAGTCTAGAGTGTGGGAATAGATTAGTCTGGATGGAGATATTGGACATGGCGGGGGTGGGGGAGTGGGGCGGGGTGGGGAACCTACAGGTTGGGATATAGGTAAGGAGTATCCCGGACAAAGTGGGATATCCCTACAGCTTACTTGTGGTTTTGGTAGGAAAGGCTGTTCTAGGCCAAGGCACTCTATGTGGGCTCCAGCTTAGACCTGGCATGTTGGGGAGGAGGTATACATGGAGATGTCAGGAAGACTCCCCAGGCTAGACCCTGGAGGAAACTTTGGGAAGCCTGGGTGGGCGGTGTGGTTGGAAGGACAGCCGAAGAGGCCTGTGGATGGCTTGGAGGTTGGCTGCAGTGCAGGTGGGTGGGGATGGTTCGACCAGGCTAGCGAATGAAACGTAGGACCAGGGTTACATTTCGATGGCCGTGGAGAAAATATGGATAGGGAGATAAGAGAGATTTCCCCAGGCTAGACCCTGGAGGAGGAGATGAGGAGCCTGGGCTTTCCTTTCTTCTTGATTACATGCTTTTTAAAAACCTTCTTAGTTACAGATTTCTTTTTCTCTAGAGATGAAATCAACATTATATCCCACACAAGCCTACTTTAAATGAAAATTTCGACCTTCTTTATCAACCATGGATTGATGCTTTATTCTCCCTTAGAACTGCTGCCCTTTGAGAGGGCCAGGAAACAGCCCAGGTCAGGTGGGATTGAGATGCCACGGCTAGATATTCTAGACCACTGTCCCTGAGAAGGTCTCAGCTGACTGCCAGCATCCTGCAAATGACAAATCCTCTGATGATGGCAATTCCCTGCTTTCTAATCACCCCGATGGCAGCTGAGGGCCACCTGTATCCGCTACCTTGTTAAGACCCACCTGTGTGGGGGAAGTCCAAGCAAAAGAAAGGCTTTCACTATTTTAATTTTCTTACGTTATTTGTTACTGACTCATGGGAACCAGAAGAGCACGGACCCATTGTTGATAAAGGAACTTCATAGACAGCCGGACAGTGTTCATTTCGCATCATTGTCATAGGACACTTGAGGTAGAAATAACACCAATCTGTGTAGGTGACTTTTGGACATAGCTCAGCTCTGATCTTTGCACCCACGCAGGCAGACAGAATGTTGTCCCATTTCTTAGTTCTGAAACCGAATCATCTCCTTGTTCACCAAGGGCCCATACCTAAGCTTTGACTGGCCACCAAGAGCAACAGTCTGTTCAATTACCAGCACCTGAGTTTCTAGCCTTGGAGGTAGTTACAACTGCTATCTCCCATGTACTGCGTGGAAAATGTATGCACAATAATTCTAGGCAGCACATTAACTTTGTAACTATAGGAGTCTTTAGCCCTATTTAAGAAGTGGGAGATAAGGCTCAGAGAAGGTGGTATGTCACTCAAGTTTGCATAAGCAGGAGTGAGCTGTGCTCCCTGGAGCCACACAAACTCTTTGATCCCAGTCACCTGAACGGTATCACGAACTTCTTCACAGTCACCCTGATGGCTTACCCTCTTCTCTGTTGACCGCCTCACCTCTCTGTCACCCACCCTGTCGCCATTGCTAGACCTTCCTCTGGGTCTCTCCTTGTCCAGGCGCTGCAGGTCTCCAGTGTACCAGCTCTGATCTCTCTCTGTCTTCAGTTAGGCAGGACTTGACACAAAGCCATATCTGTGTAGGAGAACGAGCCTGGGACCAGTCACTCGTCGTTCAAGAGCACACAAACTAGAAAGGTAAGTGAGCAGAAAACAAAACAAAACAAAACAAAACAAAAACCGTTTCAAAATCCGAAAGCAAAGTGCATATGTTATCTGATAAATGGGTCAAATAAATTTCCCTCTATCAGACAATTTGCAATATGGGAATAAATGAACACAGCTGAATATGGTGATAATCCAGACAAGAGCAAAACCAAATGGAAAGCGCTAGAGAGTCCTGTTCAAAAAGATCGGCAGCCCAAAGGCCGTGGACTGGTATAGCCAGGTGCTGAAAGAGAAAGGCTGTCCGCCAAGGACTCTACATCAAACAAAGCTGTACTTCAAAAATGAAGATGAAATAAAGACATTCCCAGAACCGGAAAATAAGAGAGCGTTGCCGTAGAGAACGCGCTGAAGTGAGGTAGCTACTTCAGCTGAGATGCCTCAGCAGATGACAGATATCTCCTCTACAGGAAGAGAGGAAAGTGACCAAATTATAAAACCTTTACATATTTTGTGACCCCTTAATTTTTCAAAAAGTGACGTAATGTCACCATGTTATTGGATGTATAGTGCAGGAGATACAATGTTAACATTGGTGTATTATGTATGTTATATGAAATCTTACCTTTTCTATGATCATCTAAGACCCATAAGTAAATATTATCTCCATTGTAGGATTCATACAGTTCCAATAATATCAGTGTTGGGGATGGATCAACACTGGAATTGAGCTGCTGTATTCTTCTGAAGTTAATATGATAAAGTAAATATTGACATTGCGATCCCTAGAGAAACCTGTGAGAAAATAACTTTAAATATGTAACTAAAAATCAACAGAGGGATTAAAATGAAACCCTAAGGCATATTTGTTTATTTAATACAAAGAAAGACAGTAAAAGGAACAGAAGAATGGTAAAACCTGAGTCATGGGGGGTAAACTGTTTCAGTAAGAGGGGTAAGCGGGAACTGAACAGAACTCACTTTTCAAAAGAAGCTGCTGGGTATTGAGTTAACAGACTTCCGTTTGCACATTCTCCCATGGCCAGGAATGAGGGTACTGAGAATTCTCATTACTGCAAACAGCAGTACAGTGGGCATTCAAACACACAATTATTATTTTTTCCTTATAGGAAACCCATAAGGGGCATTAGCGCCAGAGCGCTGTACTTCTGTATATGTTGATGGCCCACTGTCCGAAGGATGTAGGCGCACTCAGGAGCAGACCCGCCTACAGGGCCTGCCTGCGGTTTAAATCCATGCGCGGCCATAACCTGAGGTTGTTTACCCAGGCGTTCGCGTCACTGTGATTGAGATCTCTCTAACGTCAAGCCTCTCTTGCACCGAAAGCCGGCTAAGGACACGGCTTCTTTCATGGCGATGTGGACAGGAGTGACTTGACTTCGGCACCTGCCGAGTTCCCTGAATAATAACTCCAGCAATTCATTAGAGTGGCTCCACTCGGAACACCTATCGAGAGAGGTGATCGCTAAGGAGCGAACTTGAAGAAAGCTGTGTGTAAGTGTCCTAAGATGTCCTCCAGGCTTCACCTCCGCTCTCGGGTGTGCTGGACTCCTTCAGAGCTCCCCACAGCCCCGCTGCTTCTGCGGGGGCCCCCGGGGCTCTGAGCTAGGAGGAGCTGAGAGGCAGGCCAGCCTCGGGTGAAAGGCTTAGCTGAGCTGGAAAGAATTGATTAGTCAGGGAAGAACATTAAAAATAACATGACGATAATGCTCCCATTAGCAGGTTTGCTGTTCTACACAGAGCCAGAAATAGATCGAAACTCGGGTCAGATAAGGAGCTCTGAGTTCCCTCAAGGAAAGCAGTGGGAGGGAGGACTCCTTACATTCTTAGGAGCTGCCGAGTCCGTTCCCTGCAGATCAGGAGCACGGGGCCCACAGGCTCCAGGAAATGCTCAAACCCGTGAGTCAGAGCAGCCTCGCAGTTCAGCTTCTGACCATAGCCTCGGGACTCTCTCCTCACCGCCCACTGCGTTTCTCTCTTACACTTTTACTATAAATAATCAGGAATAAAACTTACCAAAAAAAAAAAAAAGATTTTGGTGATGAAAACGGAACACTTTTCATAAAACATCATCAACAACAACAACAACAACAACAACGGAGATTTTAAATAAACCAAACCTGAAAACCACTAGTTAAGAGGACTTTTGATAGCCAGTATTGATGCAAAGTTAGACCAGGTGGCTTGCTCTGCCCTTGAATGATATCTAAGTCCATCCCTGCTACTGTAACACATTACCTTAGTCTGAAACATTTAGAAACAAGGGTCTTCTATCCTTGTAGTTCCAGAGGCTAGGGAGTTCGATGTGAAGGTGCTGGCAGATTGGCTATCAGCTTACATGGTGTGCCGTGCTGCGTCTTTACGCGGTCCGTGAACCAGGACGCTCTCTGGCCGGCCTGCCTGCCTGCCAGGCCCGTGTGCGTGTCCTTTGGATGTCAAACCCAGGGCTTCACGCCCGCTAGGTAATTGTCTCTCACTGAGCTCCATGCCGTCTGAAATCTCTTGTAATGGCATTACTTCCCACTAGAGAGGGCAGACACCTATCACTGTTGCAATGAGGATTACGATCCATACGCATTTCACAGAGACGTGATTGGTCAAGTTTGAGCGAGTGGCGTGTTGGGGTCTGTAGCCTCCGTCAGAGGCAGAGGTCCTGTGTGTCTTCCCACAGGACTTGCAGGAGGCACAGCAGCTGCCTTCTCCCGCGCCCACGTTCAGTGTTAGCTAACATACAGGCATGGCAACCAGGCGCCTGCCAGCTCAAATGACAGCAGCAAGGCCCGATGCATGGCCCGAATGTGCAGCCGAGAGGGCTGGCCCGGGCTTCCCACTGGTGCGAGGTCAGCCCATGGGATTGCCTTCCCTGAGGAAGGTTACTGTGGGCAGAGAGCCAGAGACTCTCCCAAGAGGGCTCAGGGTGACGGGGGATGGAAAGAAGTCAGTCTATTCCAACGGGGTCTCTCTGCCATCTCTACAAGGTCCCTAATCTGGAGACCCTCACGGTGGTGCCACTCAGTAGTCAGGGCCTCTCTGCCATGAACAGTGACAGAGAGGAGACTGGAGGATCCCAGTTGTGTCTCTATGCATAGACACAGGGGTGGGGCATGTTCTCATAAGCAGCGGGACTCAGTTCCCTCTTCCTAGTTCTTGCCTGTTGCTGTTTGTTTGTTTTGTATTGTTTTTTGTTTGTTTGTTTTTTCTTCTGTTTGCCGCCTATCCCAATGGGTGGCAGTAATTACATGCAAAAATAAAAAATGAATTTGGTCTCGTCTGCACTGGGCTTTGGGGAGTGGGTCTCTGTCTGAGTGGAGACTCTGACAGGAAGGCCTTTGGTCTGGCTTTGTTCTTGGAATCAAGACAGATCTCTATGCTCCAGACGAGAATGAGGCCTGGGGTAGAGGTGGCTTGTGGCGAGTGCTTCACAAGGCTGTTTCCAAGGACGTATACGCCGTCTCTATGAGGAAGAACAAAAGGATGTATTCTTTCCTGGCTTCATGGTTTCGTGTGTGTGTGTGTGTGTGTGTGTGTGTGTGTGTGTGTGTGCGCGTGCAGGCACATATTCGCCAGGGTGTGGGTAATCTAAAGCTGCCTTCTAGAAAGCTTAGAGGGCGATCTGCCTGCCCTGCCCTGCTCAGTGTGTTGGCGCTCTCTCTCCGCGGAATCTGACTTTCCTTTCCTCACACACAGCTTTTATTTCTTTGTTCTCCTTGTGTCCTTGTAAGGGGCCTTCTGCTCGTCTCTGAACCACGCCGGATATAAATATACAAATAAATATAGTGCACACCTGGCCCGCTGAGCTCCAGGCCCGCTGGCTCCACGGCACGCTCCACTGCTTGGCTTTCAGGTTCAGTCAGAGTTGTAGCGGGGGGGGGGGGGGGGCTCTGTCCTTGCACTGTCTGGGCGCCTCTCCCTCTGACCAGGCAGGCTTGTCACCATCGGCTCAGTGCTTGGGTCTGTTTCCCAGCCTTTTACTGTCTGATGGCAACGCCATCCGGTCGGCGCTTCTGCTGCCCACCTCCCTCTCCGAGTTTGCTCTGAGATCCAGGGTCTCTGCATGCTTCTAGCTTTAACTTGTGTTTATGGGCGTGTCGCCTGGCCCTCTGCCAGCCTTATGTGCTACATCAGAGCCCAGAGGATACTTTATGTGCTGCTTCAGGATAGGGTTTGGATGTGGAACTGTCCATCTACCCCCTGGTACCCTCTCCCTCTTCACATACGTTTCATGCATTCCCTCAGCATCATTTCTTCCCATGTGAGGGTGCTAAGTGAGATCCTGTCAGGAGTCACATTCGCAGGGTGGACGCACATAGGCTGTGCCTATCCCGCTGTGTGCCTGCTCTCACACACAAAGGTAGCCCCTTCTGAGAACTCTCTCCCGGGAGATGCTAGGTTATCTATTTTCTGTCTATTCATCTACTGAACGGTTTTATGGGCATTTTGCTTTGTAGAAACTTGCCTTCATTTCTTGTTCACGGATGAATCCACATTTCTGTTCTCTCTCTTGATATGGTTCATTTATCTTTATATTTGAAAAACAGTAACCATGGAGCCAGGGGGATGGCTCCGTTGGGAAGGGTGCCTACCTCCAAGACTCATGTCCCGTGCTGGATTTCCTCACGGCAGAGAGAACTGATTCCCACAAGTGTCCTCTGACCTTCATATACAAATTAAACGAATACATAAATGTTAATATTTTTTTAAAAAATGAATTGTAACCTCCTAGCTTGCCCAATAGATGGACTAAACCAAATCCATGACTGGAAACTTAAGCTAAGCTCCGGATACTCCAGGGCTCGCTGCGGCAGCTCCCGTGAGCCTCTGCGCACTCTCAGGTCCCGAAGTCACAGCCCAGTTCGCTAGCCGCCCCTCCCCCGTGCTCTCTGCCCAAGCGCCCTTCAGCACCAGGCCGGGCCCTTGCTCCGTCTGTTTCACGGGGCACAGGGCTGACGGTCTCTGAGAAGGGGCACGCCATATTTACATTTTGGTGGAGAGAGGTCTCGACACGCACAGCAGGCACAGACGCCTGCCTGTCTTGGAGGCCCTGCGAGCGTCTCCGGCTGACAGGGTAGGATGACAGACAGATGGGAACTTCCACACGTGTCCGGCGACGGTGCCTTCCAGGCAAGATGAACTGAGCGAATTCTCTGGTGGCAGCAGAGTAGAATAGAGCTCCGGAAAGTCAACACGAGGTCTCCTCACACAGACCCATCTCCCCGCACCCCCCCCCTTTTTTTTGGAAGGGTTAGCCTCTTACCAGTCTCTTTACTCAGCCTTGTGCTCGATGCTAGCAAAAAATATCGAACCTCTAGCAGAGGCCGAGGATTTAGTGACAACTGCCCGGCGAAGGCATTTTCCAGAAAGTGGCTGCGGTTTTATAACGCAATGAGCATGAGGCAGGCGATCGTGGAGGTGGTCTCCTTCAAGTTCACTTGTCAGGGTCACAAATGAGCTTGTGTTCGTGTCAGTGATTTTGCTGGACGCGCGCCCGCGAGCTCTCCCTCCGTAGGCCTGCTCGCTGTCGGTTCAGTGACTGCGGACGAGCTTTGAACGCCCGATGGCGAAAGGAACAGCTGCCTGTAGCACACACCAAAACAAAGTCGAGGAGGAGGAGGAGGAGGAGGAGGAGGAGGAGGAGGAGGAGGAGGAGGAGGAGGAGGAGGAGGAGGAGGAGTCCCATCTACTCGCTTCTCTTCCTTTACAGCCTGAAGATTCGAGGAAGACTCCTGCTCTTTCCTCCAGGGCTGTGCTGAGGGCTGGAGCTGACTCTCTAACAAATGTGCTGCTCTTCATGATCCCTGCTAGATGAGCCCATGGCTGGAACTGTAAGGCCAAGAGATTAGACAGAGACCAGAGCGGCTTCTATAAAGTTATAAATGCAGAGCCGGGTGTGGTGACGCACGCCTATAATCCCAGCACTTGGGAGGCAGAGGCAGGCGGATTTCTGAGTTCGAGGCCAGCCTGGTCTACAGAGTGAGTTCCAGGACAGCCAGGACTACACAGAGAAACCCTGTCTCGAAAAAAAAAAAGTTATAAATGCAGCTCTAAACAGGGCCCTTATTCAGCTGTTGGGCCAGGCGTGGCCTGTGCAGCTGTTAGGCTCAGTGCCTCTGGACTGGTTAGGAAATAGCTATTTCCCTATGCTTCTGCTATCCCCTACCTCTGCTCCTCAGCACCTCCTGGACCTTTAGCCATTCGACAACAGCAGTCAAGCTGGCACCGTGGGATCGAATGAGCTGGGCTGATGAACCCCGCCTTACTTATTCTTGTCCATGAAGACTATCACCGGGACTTTAAGTATTACTTTACTCACTGGAAGACAGTGAGGATTGAAACTTAAATTTTTGAGCTGTAGCTAATGGTCAGATTTAGAGAGAGAAAGACATCTTCCAAACTGGTGGCTAGGCTTTGCAGAGTTGGTTCAGGAAGGAAGACCATCCCTGGGAACGTACTCAGGGCTTCAGGATGAAGACTGAGATGGTGTGGGTCTCCAGGGTGGCAAGGTCCTGTGCGGTAATTAAGCAGTCGAGGGACAGTGGGCAGAACCTTCCATGGTGACCATCAATGGAAGAAGGAAAGCAAGGGTATCCATGGGCGCAGGAAGCCAGTGTGCCCAAGTTCAGTGGGTGAATCTGTCTCTGTCCAGGACCTTTCCCCTTAATGTACCTGACTGCTTTTCTCTCATCTCCCATCTCGGGTGGGACCTGTTCGGAGACCCTCCTTCACACTGCCCCACACACACTTACTCCTCTTTCCTGCTTTCCTGCTGTCTACAGCCCTTGTCACCACACACACGAGACACGTTCTGCACATTTGTGTATGTGTATCTCCCTATTTTTCTTACTAAGGAAAATATACGCTCCATGAAATCGGGGGGGGGGGGCTTTGGTCTGTTTTGTTCACTGGTGCAGTCTTGATACCTAGAAGAGCAAACAGTAGGCCCTTTATGCATGCGTGCTGATCGAAGGATGAACGAACAGGTGACTATAGCCACTGAGACTGGGGCATTGTGTTATGCACCCCTGAGAAGGGGTGGGTGTGTCGGCAGATTGATGGCTGTAAGGTGGGAACTCGGGGAGCCTCCTGGCTCTGTCAGGGGCTGCCTCCTCTCCAGCATTTGTAATTCTAACCAAGTAAATTGTACACAGATGCATGTGGCTAGGATCGCTGTGCTGGATAGAGCAACCATTTAGGCAGCCGGCAGAGCCCATGGGCCCCAGTGCGGCCTTAGTCTGGACTCTAGGCTCTCTCATCTCCATGACTCTTTGCATTTTGTCTTGACCCAGCAGGCTGGGCATCAGCATCAGTGAGACATACACGTTGGGTAGAGAATGTAAGGGAATGACAGAAAACACAGGCAAGTGGTGATGGAGTATTATAAATCAAAAGCCACGTGACGTCCACGTGGATACAGCGACAGCATTTAAAGGACAGAGAGTGCCATCATCACTGGCTTTTCCTTTCTCCTGAAGCACAGTGCAAGTTGCCATGCACTGCTGTTGCTTATTGAGTAAAGTTGAAGCTTCTATGGCCCAGGCAGGACTCGAGGGCGAGCAGGGCCTGCGTGGGATGCTCAGGGTAGAGCTAGAAGCAGTCCGACTGAATTGTGTGTTGAAAGAGGCACATCGGGGCTGCGTCTTGGGGTTGGAGCACCGAAGGCCAGCGTGTGTGGATGTGGGAAAGAAACAGTAGAAGAAAACTAGCGATCTGGGGAAGAATTCACTTGTGCCGCTGAGCTCACTTCTAACTACAGAAACCCACCTTAAGGGGCAACAAAGAAAAAGGTCACTCCCAGGTCAACAAACGTGGGTTTTTCTTCCTTTTTTTTTCTGCACTAGACTATTAAAAATGTTTAAATAATTCTCCTTGATTACAATATACACATTTAAAAAAAAGACTTTGAAAAGTCTCCACTCCTCCCCAGAGCCAACTCCGCCCACCAAGATAACCTACACTCACACTTCATCCCCGAGTCTTGGCTTTGTTCAGCGTGTCAGACCCCTTGTGCTTGGGTCTATCTTTCCCTAAGATTCTCTTCCCCTGGTTTTGCATAGGTCCCATCGCTTTGTCTTCCTTCCATGTCTTGCTTCACTCTTGGCATAGTAGTAGGCCTCCCTCGGCCACCCTCTTCCCAGGTTCCACCCCGCCACTCCTGCCTGTCTTCCACTCCGCTTGCCTAGTCCCTCCTTCTCTAACTTACCCTAGTGCGGTGCTCATTTTCCTTCCCAAGATGTGAGCAGTTCAGGGGCGAGGCTTTTCACCCGTCTTGTGCCCTCATCACCAAGAGCATTTGGGATTCATTGTGTAAAGGGTTCAAAAGGAATTATGGGACAAAGAAGGGATAAATTGTGATGGGGGTGGGGAGGGCAGGGTAGAAGGCAGAAACTGGTAGGGATACACAACACTAAGGACTTTCCCACAAAGTCACATCCAAACTTCCCTGTAGAAACATCCTGTGTCTATATGCACACACAACGTAGTTAAAACGGATTATTCTAAATGGGACAGTAATGCTCCGACTCCATGCCAGAGGCAAACAAATAAAAACCACGCTTCCAGGAATGGGTTGCATTTCTTGGAGTTGTTGGCCGGTGAGGAACCCAAACATTACAGGCTATTGTCATGTTCTTAGTTACCCTTCAGAGCTTGACAGTGAAGACATCTCGTACACGAGTCCAGAACATAGAAAACTCAAGCTGACACCGGCCTGGCAGCCTCCTCCCTACTGGCTAGATGGTGCCGTGCGCACTAGCAAAGGAGAAAAGCGATGGTCAGTCTTACCCAGCTGTGGATCCTGTGCACCGAATAATGACCGACCCGGCAAGGTTGGGCCACTAGTGCATTAACTGCATGAATGTCACAGGAATAGCCAGTCGCTTTCTGATTCAATTCAAGGCTTGCTCCACAAGATGAAATCCATACCTGGGACCATTGTTAGGACAAGAACCGGTGGCCAGACAAAGCATAGACCTTAGGGGAGAGTCTGTTACTCTGCTAAATGGACATAGGTTTAAACCAACTCCTCCAGTAAGTTATCATTTGACCCATAGATCAAGGCCCGTCTTAACTCTCATTAGAGAAGCTTCTGTTTGCAGTAGATGATGATCATAGAGAGACCCACAAGTAGCCAAGGTGCAGAGTAAGAGACTGCAGGGTGTTTATCCCTAAACTGAGCATGGGTGCTGCACTCCTCTCGGAGTCCCAGGGGTCATTGCAGAGGAGAGGGGAGAACTAATGTACGAGCTGGAGGCAGGGGATGAGTAGGGAACTGTCTGGACACAGCAGGGCAGCTGCACTATGAGCGCACAGTGCTGATGACAGAGTGCGTAAGACCATGTCTACATCAGACCAACTCCTCCCATCAGCGAGAGTGAAGTTGGGCGAGAAGTTCGACCATCAACCTTGGCAATAGTTGGCTGCTGGGAGGAGAGTCGGTTTTCTCTAAGAGTTTAGCTTCTGATAAATCGATTATGCATGGTGGAAGATGCTTTTGGAGGAAAGTCCTCAAAAGCGAGAAAGAATTGGTTTTGAACATTAAAACATTTTATTACATTTATCTATTTCACGTGAATGTGTGTGGGTGCGTGCCACAATATATGTGTGGGATGTCAGAGAGCAACTTGTGAGAGTGAGTCCTGTGGATTCAAACTCAGGTTGTCAGGCTTTGCAGCAAGTCGCATTACTTACCGAACTAGCTCACTGGCCCAATTTGATTTATATTAGTATGTATCCACCTGTTGTGTGCCTGTGTATGCATATGTGCGTGTGCCCATGTTTGTGCGTGTACATATATATGTGTGTGTATATGTGTGCATGTATGTATGTGCATATGTGTGTTTGTGTAAATGTGTATGTGCACATATGTGTGCATGTGTGCATGTATGTGTGTGCATTATATATGTGCATGTATGCATGTGTATTTGTGTGTATACCATGGTATGTATATGGAGTTCAGACGGTGACTTTGTGGAATTATTTCTTTTCTTCCACTTTTTAACATGGGTTCCGGGTACTGCACTCACGTTCCCAGGCGTGTGCAGTGAGTGCCTTCAGCTGTCTCTCTGGCCCTAGATAATTGGTGGGAGCTGAGCCATTCCATCAGAACAACAGCAGGAAGGTGTGTTTGTACAAGCTGATTTAGAGCTGACACTACTGGCATTCTGGAGCATATTTGTTCTGCTTCTCATATCCCCGCCCTCTACCTATGATGTGATCCTCAAATGTCTATAGACACAGCCAGACATCACCTGAAGGTCAAAATATCCCTTGGCTGAGAGTCATCAGTCCATATATTTACACTAGAAAGGAGGGCTCTTCAATGATTGCTTTTATTCTGTCAGTTGACAGTAAGATAACATAATCAAATGGGAGTTTGAGGGTAAGGAATAAGAATTTTGAAGAAAGAGAAGGCTTTACTGGTCTCTGAATCAGAAGCAGCAATGGTAAATCACCAGTGTTTACCTTTCCTGGTCCTGAGAAACATGATCTGTGGAAGGAAAAGCAGCTTGCTTGTCAGAGGGCCATGAGGGGAGGCATTTTCTGTGAACACCTGTGTAGAGATTAGGTTTTCTGGCCTCAGGGTGAGAATGTAAAGGACTCAGTGAAAGAATTAGGTGGGTGGATGACTAGATGCATTTAGGCCATGTTCAGTGCAGTCTGAATTGCCCCGTTCAGACTGCTGAAAGGAACAGAACGGGTACATGGAACAGCCTAGTCCTGAGAGTCCCAGAGAGTGGGAATCTGACGTGAAGCTGCCAGATTCGTGATCTTAGAGACGAGGAGTCCCTTTACCCACCCACCCCTGCCTTCATAACAAATCTGAATGGAGCTGCTCTTTATTCTCAGTAAAGTCTTTGAGTATGAAGAAAGGCCTTCCACGCTCGGGTATCATCTTCTTTTCAACGGCATTGACAGGTTCCTTTATTTATTTGCAAATGTTTGACAGTTTATTATTTTAGCAAGGTACATTATAGGACTCATGAGTATGTTCTTTCGCACTCCACATAGCCGGCACCCACGGAGGTTTCCTGTGTGGGATCCCCTCCTGGGACCCTCTATGGCCCCAGCGGAGTCTTCTAAGGAGCAGACCTTTTATTCAGTACTCTGCTGGTCTGTGAGATGTTTGGTAATTGAGCAAACTTTCCTCCTAATAAAAAGAAATCTAATAAGTTCCAGAAAAAATGTAGAAGCTGTCAACTAGCCGAGAGGATGGCCCTACAGATCGCCTCTGTTTGAGTGGCCCAAGTGGCCCCTCGTCTGTGTGTCTGTGTGCAGCTCCTAGGCGCATCTCTCACAGCTAAGAGCTCAGGTGGGAAAGATTGTCGTGTATCTCCAGCCCCGGCTTTCTAGGCAGGCCTTAATTCTCTTTCAAATGTTTGAGATTACCTCCTTTCCCCCTAACTAGACGTGGCATCGATGTTATTTTCTGCTACCTCTTTCACGTAATAGTTTGATCCAAGGAAGAATGGTACGTGTCAAAACAGGACATGTCACCACATTCTAGCTTTATCATCCTGTCTCGAGAAACTTCACACCAGGATACCCCACAGTCTTCTGCTTCTATATTTATCAACCATGCTTTGAAGCTCATAGCCACACAGGGAGCCGATAAATCAGAAACAGGGACAATATCCTGTTGGATTCTTTTGGGCAAAGACAAATTACCTATAAACGTATAAAATTTGTTATATGAAGAGAATAGGTATTAATAAATCTTATTCACACATACAATTGCACTTTGGATACTATGAAAAACACAGAACTGAGGCCTAGAAAGATGGTTGTATGGTTAAGAGCCCTGCCTGCTATCCCAGAGGACCCAGGTTTCATTCCCAGAATCTACGTGGTGGGTTAGCAACTGTCGGCAACTTCGGCTTCAGGGGATCTGATGCCCTCTTCAGGCTTCTGCCAGTGCTGCAAGCTTGTGGCACACAGACATCATGCAGGCAAAGTGCCGGGATACATGAAATACAAATAAGCAAATACATCTTAGAAATAGAAAAGCACAGATTTCATTTTATTCTGTATTGAAAGTGATCAAGCTTTCTGTGAGAGGCTGGATCACACCACACACACACACACACACACACACATATATGATATTTATATGTATATAATATTTATATAATATAAATAATAGGCTTTGATGGCAGCACAGTCTTTGTACTAATTACTCAATGTTTTTGTTGTATTAGGGAAGCAGCCCTGGGGTAACGTAAGTGCTTGGGTAGGGCAGTGACTCATTAATACTTTATTTACAAAACTAGGTAGGGGGCTAGCTTGAGCATGTGGGCGTGGATTCCCAATCTCTGCTAAAGAGTAAAGATTCTCAGACAAGGTCAGAGAGCAGACACACAAGCAATAACGCCAGAAATGTCACCAGGGCACATCAGGTCTGCTAGAGCGGATGTCTGTGGGAGGCAGTCTGTATTTTGTCTCAGAGAAGGAACTTTAAAAATAGAACAAAAGGGGCTGGAGAGATGGCTCAGCTGTTAAGAGCACTGGCTGCTCTTCCAGAGGACCCAGGTTCAAATCCCACCAATCACACGGCAGCTCACAATGGTCTGTAACTCCAAGATTTGACACCCTCTCACATACACGCAGGCAAACATATCCATGCACATAAAATAAGTAAATTAAAAGAAATGGCACTAAAATCTGAAAGTGGGAAGGCATGAGGTAGGCAGCGTGCTGGGATCAGATTCTCTCTCTGATTTCTGCCGTGCTGTGGGAACCGGATGATGTTGCTAACCATGGCAGACAGAACCATCTTCGATCTCACTCTTACAGAAAGAGTGATGAATTCTCATCAGCACAGAGGTGCATTGTGGCTGGCCAACACTCCCCAAGGGAATATCCCAAAGCAACTGTCCCTGGAGAGTTTGGGCTTGATAGATTCTTTTCATCCACGATCGCCTGAGGGATGTAACCTGTTCACGGTCACTGCCAACCTTTCTTTCACGGTGACAGAATGGGTTGGGGGAGGGGGAGGGGTGTTTGCTTGTGCTCTTCAGGTCAGAAGGGAAAGGGAAACACATACTGGCTTCTGACACAAAAAATATCTTAGAACCCGAACGAGAGGCAGAGGCATGAGAAGATGTTTTCCAGAACTTTCTGGATGAACAGTGAGAAAGAGGTCATTGAGGTCAAGTGTTATTTAGACACGCATTCTCAAGGGATTTGGCATCCAGGCCAAACCCTCCTGGCAGGACGTGTCCCCACTCCACTTGGCCCATCCCAACCCCTCTGTCCTGAGCTGCTGTCTCGTACTGATAACCCACAGTGCCACTTGTACACTGAGAACATGTTTGACATAGCTTTTTCCTTTTTCAATAGTCAGGCTTGGGGAAATCGATGAAATCAGACCTTTATCTGCAAGGACTTCGTGCTTTTGGCTACATCGTGTCTATGTGTGTTTCCTTCTGAGCCGATAATAGCCCCTTGGAATCAGAGATTTCTTTCATCCTTCCTTTGATCCTGCCTGGTAGATACTGTAGGGCTGAGGACATTGTTGAAGAAATCATTGCTAAGTCTGTCACATACGTGGTTAATAGACTCCCTCCCAGGCGCAGTCCTGAACTGGAGTGACCGTCTGACCCAGGCGGCAGAGTTCTCCGAGGGTTCCTTCCGCTCTCACTGTACCTCCAGTCCACCCTCCAGTTCAAACAGCCTCAGTTCTCTCCGACCCTTTGTGCCTCACATGAGAGAGACCAGGATGTGAGGAGCGGCGACATATAGTTTTACACTGTTCTGAGAGTCTTATATGAAAGGGCTCTAGCAAAATGTGAGCACATTTATATGTGAGAGCGGTGGGCTTTCATCTCAGCAACTTCGCACTGTAGACCTTCGACTAGGAAGTAGAACCATTTGAGGACGGAGAACCGTGAGCTCTCAGTAAAGTTAAGAATAAGGAAGGTGTATTTCCAGTGCCTCCCATGCCATTAGTGGGGAGCCTTGGGCAGGTCAGAACCCAGCAGCTCCCGCCTCCCACCTAGACCTCACCCCTACAGTGAGCTCCAACTCCCGGAGAAGATGGCAGGTAGCCTACCCCAGGGGTTCACTGCAACAGACCCCACTGAAACAGCCTCCCCCGCGCGAAAATCATTCCTAAGGCTCTGTAATAGTTTACTTGTTATTTTAAAGTTTCCTTGACACTTTTGGAGTTTTATGTCATTTGAAAAGCATGGTGACATTTTACTTTTCTTTTCTTTTTTTCTTTTTTTTTTTTGCTTTTTTAAATTTTTTTATTGGATATATTCTATATTTACATTTCATTTCCCTTTTTCTGGTTCCCCCACCCCCAAAGGTCCCACATGCCCTTTTCCCTCCCCCTGTTCCCCCATCCACCCCTTCCCACTTCCCTTGTATTCTCCTACACTGATGCTTTGATTCTTTCCAGCACCAGTGTCCACTCCTTCCTTATTGTCAGACATCATTTGCTATGTGGATTGTGTCTTTGGTGTCCCAAGATTCTAGGCTAATATCCACTTATCAGTGACTGCATACCATGGGTATTCTTTTGAGACTGGGTTACCTCACTTAGTATGATGTTCTCCAGCTCCTTCCATTTCTCTAAGAATTTCATGAATTCATTGTTTCCAATGGCTGAATAGTATTCCATTGTGTATATATACCACATTTTTTGTATCCATTCCTCCGTTGAGGGACATCTGGGTTCTTTCCAGCTTCTGACTATTATAAATAAGGCTGCTACGAACATAGTGGAACATGTATCCTTATTGCATGCTGGGGAATTTTCTGGGTATATGCCCAGGAGGGGTATGGCTGGGTCCTCTGGAAGTATCGTGTCCAGTTTTCTGAGGAACCACCAGACTGATTTCCAGAGTGGTTGTACCCCTTGCAGTCCCACCAGCAGTGGAGGAGTGTTCCTCTTTCTCCACATCCTCACCAACACCTGATGTCTTCTGAGTTTTTAATCTTAGCCATTCTGACTGGTGTGAGGTGAAATCTCAGGGTTGTTTTTATTTGCATTTCTCTAATGACTAATGATGTTGAACTTTTTTTTTTTTTTTTTTTTTTTTTTTTTTGGTTTTTCGAGACAGGGTTTCTCTGGGTAGTCCTGGCTCTCCTGGAACTCGCTCTGTAGACCAGGCTGGCCTCGAACTCAGAAATCCACCTGCCTCTGCCTCCCAAGTGCTGGGATTACAGGCGTGCGCCACCACGCCCGGCAATGTTGAACATTTTTTAAGGTGTTTTTCAGCCACCTGAATTTCTTCAGGTGAAAAGTCTTTGTTTAGCTCTGTACCCCATTTTTGGATGGGGTTATTTGATTTTCTGGGGTCTAACTTCTTGAGTTCTTTGTATACATTGGATATTAATCCTCTGTCAGATGTAGGGTTGGTGAAGATCTTTTCCCCAATTCAAGCCCATACCTAAACATAGTAAAAGCAATTTACAGCAGACCGGTAGCTACCATCAAAGTAAATGGAGAGAAACTTGAAGCAATCCCACTAAAATCAGGGACTAGACAAGGTTGCCCTCTCTCTCCATATATCTTCAATATAGTACTTGAAGTTCTAGCTAGAGCAATTCGAGAACATAAGGAAGTCAAAGGGATACAAATTAGAAAGGAAGAAGTCAAACTATCACTATTCGCAGATGATATGATAGTATACTTAAGTGACCCAAAAAACTCCACTAGAGAACTCCTACAACTGATAAACACCTTCAGCAAAGTGGCTGGTTATAAAATCATCTCAAGCAAATCAGTAGCCTTCCTATACTCAAAGGATAAGCAGGGTGAGAAAGAAATTAGGGAAATGACACCCTTCACAATAGCCACAAACAATATAAAGTATCTTGGTGTACCTCTAACCAAACAAGTGAAAGATTTATATGACAAAAACTTCAGGTCTCTGAAGAAGGAAATGGAAGAAGACCTCAGAAAATCGAAAAATCTTCCATGCTTGTGGGTTGGCAGGATTAATATAGTTAAAATGGCAATCTTGCCAAAAGCAATATACAGATTCAATGCAATCCCCATCAAAATCCCAACTCAGTTCTTCATAGAGTTAGAAAGAGCAATTCTCAAATTCATCTGGAATAACAAAAAACCCAGGATAGCTAAAACTATCATCAACAGTAAAAGGACTTCTGGGGGAATCAGTATCCCGGACCTCAAGCAATACTACAGAGCAATTGTGTTAAAAACTGCATGGTATGGGTACAGTGACAGGGAGGTGGATCAATGGAATAGGATTGAAGACCCAGAATTGAACCCACACATATATGGCCAATTGATCTTCGACAAAGGAGCTGAAAACATCCAGTGGAAAAACGATAGTCTTTTTAACAAATGGTGCTGGCTCAACTGGAGGTCAACCTGCAGAAGAATGAGAATTGATCCACTCTTATCTCCTTGTACTAAGCTCAACTCCAAGTGGATCAAGGACCTCCACATAAAACCAGACACACTAAAATTAATAGAAAAGAAACTGGGGAACACCCTTGAGGACATTGGCTCAGGGGGAAAATTCCTGAACAGAACACCAATTGCTTATGCTCTAAGATCAAGAATAGACAAATGGGACCTCATAAAATTACAAAGTTTCTGTAAGGCAAAAGACACTGTCAAAAGGACAAATCGGCAACCAACAAATTGGGTGACATTCTTCTTTTACCTTAATTTGAGAATGCCAAGTAGCACGCACAAAAGAAGAGCAGAGCCCCGGGCCAGTGCCCTGCTAGGCTGAAGACTTCCCGAGCTGCCTGTGTGGTGTACATTACCTCAGCCACACCAGCCCTCCTCCCTGCTCTCCCTTTGATGAGCTTTTGAAAATAAAGTCCCTCTCCAAGAGAAGTTATGCTTTTCCTGGAGAGATTCCCAAGACAGGTACATCAGGCTTATTGTCCTGTGCCCTATTCTTCTTCCCTCTGGTCTCCCCAGCTGATGTTGGGTGTGCCCCCTTCAGCAGCGTCTTCCCACCAATCAGAGTCCGACAAGGCACTTGCTGAGTGTCGACTCAGGAGCTGTGGGTGCCTCAGTGGATTCCCAGTGCCTCCCCTGCCTCAGCACAGCGCTTTCATTAGCAAGCCATGTATGTCACGGAAACATGCGGCCGGCTAACAGTTCAACAGGGAATTTACACGTCTATATTGGCATTACAGCTTTAGTCAGACTCCCAATGAGAATTTATATTTTTTCATGAGATAGCAGATGCATTAACTTTTAAGTTTAAAGTGTAAAGCAAACATGGGAAAATTCTGAGGGAAATTTTGTTTTCTTGTACGTTCCCTTTTATTTTTCATCGATAATAAGGCAATTATTTAATTTTATGACATTTCTTGATATTAATTGTGTTGTTTTAGCCCTGTCAAATATATTTGAAATAAAAACATTAAAGCTATTAACTTTTTCATTGTGTATATTCATTGCACATAATATCATTGCACAAAGGACAGTTTCTGTTACATAAGTCCCTATCGTATATCTGTCTTAGGGTTTTACTGCTGTGAACAGATACCATGACCAAGGACAACTCTTATAAGGACAATGTTTAATTGGGGCTGGCTTACACATTCAGAGGGTCAGTCCATTATCATCAAGGCAGGGACACGGCAGCATCCAGGCAGGCATGGTGCAGGCAGAGCTGAGAGTTCTACATCTTCATCTGAAGGCCGATAGAAGACTGGCTTCCAGGCAGCTAGGAGGAGGATCTTAAAGCCCACGCCCACAGTGACACACCTACTTTAACAAGGCCACACATCCCAACAGTGCCACTCCCTGGGCCACGCATATACAAACCATCCCGAGTACATTACTCTCTATCTGCCTTTTCTTCTGTCCTCCCTTACTAGCCCTCTGTGTTCCTATTGACACCTTCCTTAAGTCGTATAGGCATCCATGATTTTATGTATATGCCAGGAGCCCTTCTCACTTAGATCTTGATGCCAAGAGACCTCGATCCCAGGAGCCATCCCCACCTAGATCTCGATGCCAGGAGATCTCGGTACCAGGAGTTATTCTCACTTAGATCTCATCCAGGAGCCATTCTTAGATCCCAAGACCCCCTCCTTTCGAAGGACATCCGTGGACAGGTTACTATAGCAACTCCTTTCCACTTCACCTCCTCATGACCCCCTTCTTCATACCAAGATTCTTACAGCAACAGCTCCTCCCAGAAATTATGAGAAACTGTTTCTTAGAAGTGATGCCAGCCCCCTGAGGTTGTTCCCCCCTCGCCCCTCCCCACATCTTGCTTGCTTTCCTTTATATTGTGGTGTGTAAAAATTAAAATTTACAGCTTGATCAGAATACTGTCTTGCTGTCCATCTCTTGTGTTTCTTGTCTCTCGCCTTCTCCTAGGTGGTCCGGGAACCCTGTTGACTGTCCTGAGGGTCGGGACATATATAAACTAAGTGGGGCTGGAGAGACAGCCCAGAAGTTAAAATCATTTGCTGCTCTTCCAGAGGACCTGGATTTGGTTACACTGATTTAGTACACCGAGTGACTTATGGCCACCTGTAAGGGCTTTGACTGGCACTCTCTTCTGGGCTCCACGGGTACCCACATACACGCATCACACATACACATAAATAAAGTCCAAATGAAATCTTAAGCTCCAGGGACCAAGACATTTAAAAAGCAAACATCTGACTCTTTGAGACTGACTTGTTTGATGTGATTATCTGCAGATGCATCTATTTTCCTGCAAATTACATACCTTCATCTGAGTGGCTGAAAAACATCCAGTGTGTAATACAGTTTCCTTCTTCATTCCTTTGTGATCTGTGGAACGCGCTGTGACACGCATCCATAGGCAGGTATCTCTGTGATATGTAGGCTTGGACTCCTTTGGGTAAACACCTAGGACTGGTGTAGCTCTGTCACATGAATGAGAAGCCTCCATGCCGACTTCCACGGTGGCTGCACTAGTTTACATTTGCACCAGCGGCATATAAGGGTTCACTGGTTAGTGCACGTCCCAGCCAGTATAGGCCTCTCGGCGACTGTACTTCTGACTGGGAGGCGATATGTCACTGTGGTTTTAGTTTCATTTCTCTAATGGCTAGTGGAGTTAAGTGGCCATGTTTACTGGCCATTTCTTCCATGGAGAATTGTATATTAATTTTATTGGTTCAGTTATAGATTGGGTTATTTGACTTCTTGTTTAGTTTTTTTTTTTTTTTTTTTTTTTTTAGTTCTTTGTTTATTGTGTCTCATTGGTTCTCAGCCTTCCTAACGCTGCGACCCTTTAATGCAGTTCCTCATGTTGCGGTGACCCCCACTTATGAAATTGTTCCATTGTTACCTCATAAGTGAAAATTTGCTGCTGTGTATGAATCACAATGCAAGCATTCTGATATGGGATCCCAAAGGTTGAGAGCTGCTGTTCTATACGTTACTTCTCAGTCAGCTGTCTAGCTACTGAAGACCTTCTCGCACTCTGTGGCGGCCTCTGATTGATTAGCTGTGCTTCGCTCCTAAGCAGCCTCGTCATTTCACAAGGCCTCTCTGTCAATTGTCTTTATTTCTTGAGTTATTGAAGTTCTCTTCAGAATGTCCTTACCTGAACCCGTTACTCCTCTCTCTGACCATTGAGTTTTAGGTCTCACACTAAGGTGTTTGATAAATTTAGAGTTTGCTTTGGCAGATAGATAGATAGATAGATAGATAGAGAGAGAGAGAGAGAGAGAGAGAGAGAGAGAGACCTAGTATCTGTTTCGCAAGTGTGGGGATCCAGTTTTCCTAGCACCATTTGATGAAAAGGCTATTTTTCTCCAGTTTTTGGCATCTTTGGTGTCTTGTCACAATCAGATGGCTGAGCTGGATATAAGTCATGGTTTTAATCCTAACACGCACAGAACATGAACACATTTGATAGCAGCCTGGTCTACATTGCAAGTTCCAGGATAGCCAGTGATCATAGTGAGGCCATGGCCAAAAAAAAAAAATATTAACTAGATAGATGGATAGATGGACAGACGGACAGATAGACAGATGGACAGATGGACAGGTGGACAGATGATGTTCAGGTGGCTGTAGCTGCATAGGCTTATATCTGAATCCACTATTACATTTCATGATCTAGGTGTCTGTGTTGTGCCATATACACTGTTTTTGTAACTATAGCTCAGAGTACACCTTGTGATCCATCCAGTACAGGAAATATTACTATTTTTGCTCAAGACTGCTTCAGCTGTTTGTTTACTCATCATGCTTTCACATGAATTTCATTGTTTTTACTATCTGAAGAATGGTATTGAAACATTACCATCACCCCAGGTGGCGACAAAGGCCATTCAGATCAGTATGGCCCCCAGTGGCAACATAGCCCAGGGTCTCCCAGATTGCGGACATCTGCATGGCCTTTGGGCTACAGACATCAACACAGACCCAGGCTATAATGGGACCATGGATCCAGGCATGGCCTTTGGTGGCAGCATAGCCTGGACATCACTATGGCCTCAGGTTGCAGCACAGGCCATGGATATTTGAATGGTCCTCTGTGGTAACTTGGGCCACAGGCATCAATATGGCCCCCAGCAAGGCGTGGCTTGGCAGTGGTTCAGTGCTTCTACCATGCTTGCTGGTTGGGGGAGGGGCAAGTGCAGCCTGGTGTTGGGGCTTGATGCTCCTGGCTGTTCATGTCCATGAAAGGATTTGACATTTATTTCTTTATATTTTTCAATAGTTTATTTTGTTTACCTTCGTGTATGTATGTGTACCACAGGTATCCATGGAGGCCAGAAGAGGGCATCAGATCCCCTGGAACTGGTATTCCAGACTGCTGTGAGCCACCATATGTTCTGGGAACCAAGCTCAGGTACTCTGAAAGAGTACTTAAACCTAAGTGCTCTTGACCACTGAGCCATCTCTTTAGCACCATTGACCTACATGTTTGCTATTTATCACATTCCTCATTTTTTTGGTATAGATCTAAATTACCATTTGGCACACCTTTTCTCCTGCCAGAAGAACTTCTAATATTTCTGTTAAAGATCTGGTGATGATAGATTTGTACTTCATTTGTTTTCCTGAGAAAACCTGTTATTTTGTCTGAGTTTTGACATGACAACAGAAATTAAACCAGGTGATCGTATAATCACCCCCTTCACCCCCAGCATACTCTGTTGAGTTTCCAGGTCATAGCACAGACAATGGAACTCAAACAGAGCCCACAAGTGTGCTCGAGTTGAAACCAAGTAGGATCAGCATGTATGGAGTCCTTAAGATAAAGTCCAGGGAATGAGTGTTGTGTTATGGATGGATTCTTCTCCTCCTCCTTCCCCTTTCCCTTCCTTCCCCTTCTTCTTCCTGTTCCTCCTCCTCTTCTTCTTTCTTCTTCTTCTTTCTTCTTCTTCTTCTTCTTCTTCTTCTTCTTCTTCTTCTTCTTCTTCTTCTTCTTCTCCTCCTCCTCCTCCTCCTCCTCCTCCTCCTCCTCCTCCTCCTCCTCCTTCTTCTCCCTTCTCCTCTTCTTCCTCATTTTCTTCTTCTTCATTGTCTTCTTCTTTCTCCTCCTCTTCTTCCTGCTCTTGTTCTGGTTCTTCTTCTTGCTGTTGTTGTTCTGTTGTTCCTGTTCTTGTTCTCCTCCTCCTTCTTTAGTTTTTCTAGACAGGGTTTCTCTGTATAGCCCTGGCTATCCTGGCACTCACTTTGTAGATCAAGCTTGCCTTGAAGTCAGCGAGAGATCTGCCTGCCTCTAGTTTCCAAGAGCTGGGATTAAAAGCATATGCCATCATGCCCAACTTGTGGAGGGATTCTAAAGTAACATAAAGGTTCCATTAGGTCTTCATTGAAGCACTGATCAGCACATGTATTTGAAGAAAGTTAAGAATTAAAGTCCAGAGTAATTGTATGAACAGCCTTGTGTCTAAAAACCAGATTGAAAAAGCTTATAGTTCATTGCGGTTTGGGAAAAATACTCAGAAGGTCTAGCCATATCCACGAATATTTATTAGCTCTAGATTTACATGGTCTTGTGTCCACTTACAAGTCTAACAACAAGTCTTATCAAGAGCCAAACAGTGGATCTACTTTTAAATGAACTTAACTGTATTTCTGAGCAATGCTGAGCAAGAATACTTATAAAAATATCAGATTGCTAGGGAGCTATGGGACAGCACCAAACCGCCAAATGTATGTGTGTGTGTGGAGTGCTGGAGGAGGATTGGGAACAGAAGACATTTGAATAAATCATGTTTGAAAAGTGTTCATTCTTGACAACTGTAAACTGCAAGCACCAAGCATATAAAATGTGAAAAAAAAATCTAACAAAGGCCTGTGCCATTCTAAATGTTTAGATCCAGTGATAAAGAAAATGTTAAAAGTGGGCAGAAGAGATGTGTCAGATGCAAAAGGAAAAATGATATCAGAATCTTCTCCCCAGAAACAAGATGGTGGAGAGACATTGCTGAAGAGCTTAAAGAACACACCATGTTCAGCGAGAAGCCACCAATCAGCACAAAACACACGAGCTTGGTTTTGAGACTGCACGAGTAACATTAAAACTAGGATCAATTTTCCCTTCTCCTTTTCCTCCTAAATTTGGAATCATTTAAGAAATAACCTATGAGAAACAGATCAATAGTAGTTTACTATTGATGAAGTTGATTAAAGAATTTTTAAGCTCCCTTAGATCACTGATTACATTGGGTTAAGAGTAACCATGAACCTCTGATGGAAACAGTCATAGATACACCTCACTTTGGTCCTGCCACAGGGTTGGAGGCAGAAGGGCCCCCCCTGCAGTCTGATGATGGGTCTGAAGTGAATAAGAGCCCAGATAGGCTGAGCTGAGCAAATGCTCTCACTCATTTTCCCGAACTTAGATGAGGTCAGGAGAGATAATTAACTTTTCTGATGGAGAAGTGACTGAGCAATGAAAATCCAAAAGTGATTAAACATCCCTTCCCCCAGGGAAAGTGGAGTCATGGGGGAATTACGGTTTCTCCAATAACAATCAGTAACATTATTTAAAAACACAGCATATAGCAGACTCTCTTTTGGGATCAAGACCTTGGGATGCTCACTTCGTTCCGAAGCAGAGCAGGGGTCAGGGATTTGGGTCTAAGCAGTTAGACCTAAAGACGGTTAGACCTGAGATCGCCAGTGACATCTGTGGTTTGGGAGCTTGGCTGACAGCTGATGCACTTTGGGGAAGTGACTGAATCTTGAGGGCTCCAACCTCATCAATGAATTAATTGACTATTAATTATTATTAATGAGTTAATGAATTGATTGATGGAATCATAAAATGATGGCCTTAGTCATAGGTTATGAGAGTAGGAGGTGGGGATAGTTAGAAGAAGTAGGTCTGTGTGTGTGTGTGTATGTGTGTGGTGTATGTGTATGCCTGTGTATATGTGTGTATATGTGTGTGTATGTGTGTATGTGAGCATGTGTATGTGTATGTATGTGTGTGTGTCTTGTCCTGTTTTCTTGGTCATTATGAGTGAGCTGCTCTGCCTCATTATCTGCGTCCTCCCATGATGCTCGGCTGTCTCAGGCTTACAGCAATAGATCCAGCTCACCAGGGCTGAGGCCTCTGAAACCATGAGCCAAGAAAGCGCTTCCTCCTTTAAGCTTTTACGTCACAGATGAGAACCGGACACAGGAAATGACATCAGTACTAGGAAGTTACTGTTGAAGTGAGAAGAATCAAAGGAGGGCAATGGCAGGAAGTTCTGTCGGCAGAGCCAGGCCAGCCGCCGGACCTCCCCGAGGCATCCTCTGGTAGCCTTTAGCAGTTAGCACCTGACCTGAAGGTGTAGGGATGGGTGTTAGCTTACACACATCCCACCAGGCTCCTCCCAGGGACCTAGCAATGGCTTATCTCACCACGTGCAGCCATTACCTGCTGCCACCGGTTATGGGTGGCTTATAAAATAACTGTTCGCCACTCAGTTCCCTCTCTGTTCCCACGCGTGCCTAGCCCATCTCTTTCCTCCTCTCAGGCTTTCTTTCTGTCCTCCTCCGGCCCACCTTCTCACTTCATGGCCCTGTTCCTGTCTGTCTGCTTCTATCCTTTCTCTAGATCTCCTCCTACTTCTTCCCCTTCCCCCCAAAACACCTTCTTTATACCAGGTGTCAGGGGGATACCTTGGCATGGGCCTGCCAGGTCCGGCCATCCAGCCATTGTCCCCATCCCACGCCCCTCCCCATATGCCCCATTCCCCCACCCCCCATCCCCTCGTCCCCTCCATGTGCACAATATGTTTCCCTATCTGCAGATTCACTCAGGGCACTGGAAAGCACTTGGCTATGTGTGGGCAGTTGTTAGACTCCGGAACGTTTCTACCGTCCCCGCTTCTGAGTTATGCGTCTACTCCTGAGAGGTTTCCTAGTGACTCCCCATCATCCCTAATCCTAAATATGGTACCTTTCGTTAGTTCAGATTTTCATAAAGGAAAGCCAAAAGAATCGCCGACTTGAATCTCCATCTCCAAGGTCCTCCGAAGGGAAGGCTAACAAAAGTCTATCGACCTTTTCAGCTTGGAGGCAGGAGAAAAGAAATTATCAAAAGACTAAAACATAAGCTAACTAACTCAACAGGGTTCTGCAGTGACACCAGGATGAACCAGACATTGTAGCTTTGTGTTCTGTACATTCTTCGTGTTGCTGTTAATCCCCTCACACTGCTGGAATGCCGTCCTCACCCTGAGCGGGTGCGGATCGCATAGCACCTGGTTTCTAGGCAGAGGGGACTATTCTGACTCAATAGGACCCTGCTAAGACTCAAGGTAGTCCCACATAATTAAAAAGTCAGGACTCGAATTAATTAATCCAAAGGTCACTGAAGAGCAAGCTCATTAGCTAGACGACAAGGTTTCTGGTTATAAAATCAATCTCTGTCTTCTGGTTCTTTTGTCTTAAAGCCTTTTAAAAAATATACGCACTGTAAAACCAGTCCTTTGAAGATGCAACTGTATACATTTAAATACAAATATCTGTGTATAAAAACGTATTTTGGAAACAAAACCGTTCTATCATCCAAAAATTCTATATGCTGCCGGTTGGACTCCTGATTGTGGGGGAACCCTGCTAATTAAGGTCCAGGTCTGCTGGGACAGCTCCTCTGAGCTAAGCTCAACATGGAGGACTCCCTTTACCCAAGGGCTTCCGCTTCTCGGACCTTGTCTGAGGATCCTGACCCTCCTACAGCCTGTACCTGGGGAAGGTTGAGTCATCCTTGGCAAACCTGCAAGTTCTTCTTGCCCAGTAAGAACCCGCCCAACACGTACCTGGGACTTCTGGAATGCCTCTCCATACACATGAGGCATTCACAGGATTTTAAAGTCTAGCCAATGATTTTCGTTTACCCTGAAAACTCCTTCCTATTCTCCAAGGTCCATATGGAGCCCCGATTCACCCTGAATAAAGTATATGCATGCATACAAGCACATCCTGAATAAAGGGATGCATACAAGCTAAGACCGTCTAAAAAGTCTAAAAGAGCTGAGCCACTAAGATCCTTGGAGAAGGCCTCCTCCCCTGGACCAGGGTTCTGCAGACCCCACTGGTTCCAGACTCTGGCTCATCCTGCTAGCCCAGTGGGCAGAGGCATCTGGACACCGAGAGAGAAACTGGATCCCACCACGCATACCGCATCTGATCGGTCCCCACCAAAGCCTGCTGACCGGTGAGACGCTGCACCTTCCCATAGCTTCGCCTCGTACTGAGTAACTGAGTCTGAATGTCACCGGCGAGCATCCGGTCGTCTGAGGTGGTCTCTTAGTCAGCACACTCGGAGATGCGTCTCTGCTCCGTGCACTGGCAGATGCATCCGTTCCCGTGGCTGGGCAAGTCCACACTGCGCTGCTTACTCTTCTTCCCACTGAAGGATGCTTGAGTTGTTGGCAAGTTTTTGGAAATTGGAGTAGGCTCACGACAAACGTTTGTACAGATGTATTTTCTTTTCTTTTTTTTAATTAGTTATATTCTTTATTTACATTTCAAATGTCCCCTTTCCTGGTCTCCACCCCCCCAAAAAATCCCATAATCCATCTCCCTTCCCCAATCAACCCTCCCCTGCTTCCCTGTCCTGGTATTCCTCTACACTACGGTATCAAGTCTTTCTGGGACCAAGGGCGTCTCCCCCATTTGGTGTCCAACAAGATCATCTTCTGCTACAGGTGTTCCCTGAGCTAAAGCTTTCTAGGGACCCCCCACCCCGATTTTCCAGTAACTATCTGGCTGGGATTGTGGACTGAAGCTCAGGGAAGGTCCTGCCCTCGTGTCTGTGGGAAGCAGGAGTTTCACACTCAACCGAGCCACGCCAGCCTTTAACTCTTTAAGACTCGAATGAAGCTGGAATACTGGATTGGTATTGGGCACCATTTGCTAAATGTGATGTGCCCGACTGTCCCGCCCACCACATGTACTTCCTTTCTCTTTGTTTTGGGTTAGATATTTGCCTGGTGAGTCTAGGTGTCTGAAAGTTCAGACAACGTTGTTAACCTGTATTTGATTGCAGTTTTCCCCATTATATGTGTGACCACAGTGCCTTCTCCTTTAGAGGGGGAACAGAATTATGCGAGTACACGGTCTTCTTTGACAGTTTGTTTCTAAGCTGGGATTGCCTGTATCACCTTCTCCTTGTATGGGCTCATGTTTCTCAGTGCAAGGGAACCGCTAATTAGCTCCATCCCCCAGTTATTCTGCAATCTCCACAGATATGCTTTAGATGCAATTACCTTCCACAGATATGCCGGCGTGTTGGAGGTTGGGGCCTCAGGTGGTAGGACCCACAGAGGTGGGGCCTGGCGGGAGGCCATTAGGTCGTTAAGAATGCTGCAGGCAGGACTGGGGCAGTTCTTCCTGGACCCAGATTAATGCTTACAGACTCCTACCCTCTCCTGCTTCCTGCTTAGCTAAGAATTAATTAATAAATCCCTTTCTGCCTTCCCTCCCAGTCCCTTCTCACAACTTACCTTCTCTCCAAGATCCACTCCTCCTTCAGAAAAGGACAGATCCGCCCCCCCCCCCTCCCGCCCAGGGATAATGGCATACCAAACTGCAATATCCCTAAGTGGCTTCTCTCATATTAAGCTGGACAAGGCAACCCAGTCGGAGGAAAAGGGTCCCAAAGGCAGACACAAGAGTCAGAGACAGGCCCTGCTTCCACTGTTAGGAGTCCTACAAGAAGAGCAAGGCACACAATCATACCACACATGCCGAGGGCCTGAGTCACAGCCACGCAGGCTCCCTGATTGTCGGTTCAATCTCCGTGAGACCTTCTGAGCCCCAGTTAATTTTCTTGTGGTGTCCTTGCCCCCCTCTGGCTCCTACAATCCGTCTTCTCCTTCTGCAGGATTCCCCGAGGAGCTCTGCCTAACACTTGGATATGGGTCTCTGCGTTTCTTCCCATCAGTTGCTGGATGAAGCCTCTCAGATAAGGATTCTGCCAGGCTCCTGTCTCGAGTATAGATAGGTACCATTTGGAATCATCTCGTTTACCCTCCCCCCACCCTTGTGGTGTTTGGTTCTATCTGGAAACAACCTAGATGTCCCTCAGCTGAAAAATGGATAAAGAAAATGTGGTGCTTTCACACAACGGAGTATTACTCACTGTTAAAAAAAATAACACCATGAAATATGCAGGCAAAATGGGTGGAACTAGAAAAAAAAATCATCCTGAGTGAGGAAACTCAGACCTAGACCCAAAGACGAACATGCTATGGTCTCACTTGTAAGTGAATATTAGCTGTAAAGGATAATCATCCTACAAGCCACAGACCTAGAGAGAGTAAAGCAACAAGGAGGGTTCAGGGGGATAGGGAAGACGCATACATCTCCCTGGGAAGTGGAAATAGAATAAATATCACTGGTAGACTGGGGTGAGTGGGGCCAGGAACAGAGGGGTCAGGTGGGAAGACGGATGGAGAGAATCCTGGGAGAGATGATTGTAACTGGGGACCAATTTGGGGGTAAGGTAGAAATCTAACGCAGTGGAAAGTCCCAGGAATCTTAAAGGTGACCCTTCTGGCTCTTCCCTTCCTGCTCCCGCTCTGTCCCCTCACCCCTTCCCCATCCCCTGCCCCTGGCTTTCATGCTCATGGCTGGTCTCTATTTCTCTCTCTGCCTTTCTCTGCCTCTACTACCCTCTCAACCCCCCTCCCCATGCCCTGAATAAACTCTATTCTATACTATACCATCATGTGGCTGGTCCCTTGGGGGAAGGGATGCCTCAGCGTGGGCTGGCTGAGACACACTCTTCCCCCCACACCTCACCACCCCTCCATAGAACATATTCCCCCCCTCCTCTATCTTTTTATAAACACATCCCTGGCTATCTCCTGTAACCAGGCAAGACTTCCAGTGGAGGGATTGGGACACCAACTCAGCCACAAAACCTTTGGCCTACAATGTTGTCCTGTCTGCAAGACCTTCAGGGGTAATGGTGGCACAGAATTTGTGGGAGGGAGCCCACCACGCCTGACACTGCCTGGAGGTCCAGGAACCTGAGGCTGAATAGTCCAAGGTCCTAGCTAAGAATTTTTATTCCCATGGATTCCTGGGTCTGTGCCACCACCATCCCTGTGAAGTCGTTAGCAGAGGACTGGAAGGACCTCCCCTTCTCAGTTCAGGGAGGAGCAGGCCAGCACTCCTCCTTCCTTCCTTCCGGTTTCCCTTGACTTTGTCTATTTGTCCAAATGTCTCCCATTTGCTGGTTAACTGACTGTGTTTGCAGGTCCCTGCCAGTGAGATGGTTACTGTTACTCAAGCAGCTTTTCCATGAAGACCAAGAGGAGCCCCGTCCTGGGCGGCAGACAGGTTCCTGCTACTCCACTAGCTGTGAGCAGAGTCCGGAGAATGCAGATGGCGCCTGCACTCAGTAGGAGGTTGCAGATGGAAGGCAGAACCGAGTCTGTCTCTGCTCTCTCTGCTCTCAGTCTCAGTCACGGACACGCGCATGCACGCTTCGCTCTTATTAGATGTTCAAGTGTGTGCACGCCCCTCCCAGATACGCCTCCCTCTCCGTAAACTGCAGAATGATCTTCCCGCATTTCTCTGGCGAAGGAAGAAGCAAAAATCAACCACTCTCCTCCCCCTTTAAAATAGAAAATATCCACAATGATTTCCTCTAACCGAAATGTGTGTGTGTATGTGTGTGTGTGTGTGTGTGTGTGAGATCACTGCAGAAAAAAAAAATCCAACAAAACAAAAAAAGGAGTGAAAGTCTGTTTTCTCTCCCCCCCTCTTCCAGATCAGAGCACCATGGTATAGATTTTGTTATACATTCCCCAGCAGTTTTCTGTTTGTTCGCAAAAGGCTATGTGTCTTCATCTTTAAATCGCAGGGCTAAAACACTTGACTAGTGTGAAGACATGGGTAATGGAGGTTGCTTCCTTGCTCTTGGCAGCTCCAGGCTTGCTGCTGTGATGGGCGAGTCCAGAAGTGGCCAGCCAGAGACGCTGTAGCGGGGCTTTAACCAACAGAGCGTGTGATGGCCACAGAGAGGAATTTTAAAATGACCGGGGAGGGGTGTGCACTCTTGTGTTTACAAACATGGAGTGCTTTCATGGCTCCTCCCTGTCAGCAGGTGACAGGGTCAGGGGGCAAAGCCCGAGTATATGGGAGCAGGAGCCGCAGGCCTGACCTCCACACCTCACAAGAAGAGCCACAGCTCTTCCCAGCTGCCTTCTTGCTAAAAGGTCATTTTGTCTTGTTTCTCTCCCGGCGATTCTGGTTCCCCTGATGTGCTGGCCTCAGCTTTGATCTGCAAGCCCAGGGCTCTGTAGGGAGCGCAGACCTTGGTAGTGAATGTGTGTCTGTGTCAGGACTGTCTGGTTAAGCAGGGTGCTGGCAGGACTGTTGGTGTCAGCGTGCCGCTTTGAGCAATTGCGTTCTCCACTGAAGATTGCCGGAGGGGTGGGCTCCCCGTTCTGTGCATTTCCTGAACGTTCTCAGCTGGCAGCAAATGTCTTGGTGATGGGGAGAGCCCACAGCGATCAGAAGCTGAGATCTGATTGCTCTTTAAGCCAGTCTGTCCTAACATTAGCAGCAACCAGGGACCTGCTTGACTAAGCGTGCAGGCCTTGAAAAATGCCTGAGATTTTGCCAAACAAATCTCTCATTTACGTCCAAGAGGGAGATGGGTTTCTGTCGGATTCAGCGATGAGAGCAGAACAGGGCATCTCAGATGCATCTGTAGGGTTGAACTCAGAGATTGCGTCCTCTGTTACTGCCACACAGAGCTCAGATCTCGGAGCTGGCCTCTCTGCTCAGTTATGCTCAGTCTTGATGTGACTAATAATTAAGTGTTGATTCTGTGTGGGGTGGCGCCTGCGTCCCAGCCTTCCTTCCATCTGGTAAGCTTCAGTCTGAGCCCGAGCTCCTGGTGACTGTGGAAGGGGAGAAGCCTCCTGAATGCTGGTTAATTCTCCTCTCTGCCTGAGCAAGGCCTTGGAGCAAGGGCGAAGGGGTGGGTGGGTGCGGGGAAGAACTCACATTGCCCATATTTGAGCAGCATCGGGCCATAGACTCAGGGCCACGTTGCCCCTTTTCCTGGACACCGAGGAACATTTTTTTTTTTTTCCCAGCACTACAACCAACCCAAAGCAGTGCTTGTAATTCAGGAAAACCGTACAGGGGTACACACTGCAGTAATCCAACGCTTTTCTTATTTCCTGTCGTTCATTTGGGATGAACTCTCATATTTATTCCAGGAACATTTGATTTTGTGCCAGTGAGTTAGTTGAGGCCGGGGAGCGGAGCAGCTGGGACGTACGGCTCACAGTGTACCGAGGAGTGGTGGAGGTGACGGATGGGACCCAGAGGCGCAGCTGAGGGATCTACGTTCAGAATCATATTCATCAAGTGGGCATGGAGAGGGACCCCGGGCCCCCGCTCAGCCAGACATCACGGGGGATGACGTCAAGCCCGCGAGGGGCTTGCTACTTCCTGATCTGTTTAACAAATATTACAGAATGGAGATTTCATTTTCTCCGAGATGCCGGGCCAGAATGGCGCCCGCATCCTAATCTGCAGAACCTGTGAAGACGTCTTTATGTGACCAAAAGATGGGATGAAGTCAGGATTCTTCAGAGGAGGAGTTTGTCTGGTGGACCCTAAATACAATGGTGTGCCTCCAAGCGAGGCAGAGGGAGCATTGAGACAGACAAGGAGCAGAGGAGGCGGCGTGAGGACGGAGCAGACTGCAGTTTGGTCAAATGTTCCCTTTGTGTTGTTGTGACTGTCATCTCATATTTATGGGTGGGTGGCTCAGACTTGTGAGAAAAAGGAGATTCTCTGCGTTTGGGTTGAGAAGGAGAGGCGGAGCTTTAGGGTGTGTTCTCCTTTGCTTTCTGTGGCTGTGACCTCAAGCCAACTGGGGAGGGAGGGGCTTCTTCGACCGACATGTCCTGCGTCCAATCAGTCATCAGGAAAGCGGCTCTCCTGTGTCCAGCCCAGGCCGACCTCCCCCAGGCATGGCACCACCCCGCAGCAGGCTGGGCTCCCCTGTATCATTTAGCAATCAAGAAAATCCCCCCACAGACATGCCCACAGGCCAATCTGATGGAGTCAATCTCTCAATTGAGGTTCTTTCTTTCCAGATGTGTGAGGTTGACCACCGAGGCTAACTGTGACCAGGCCAGGCTGTGCCACTAAATGAACCCAAACTCTCGGGGGTCATTCTCCTATGTATTCCTTATCCACTGTGAACTAGGGTGGCGGTGGTTAGGAACTCGGGGGTTGTGCTTATCGTTGCCACTCTGGCTCTGGAAGGTTAGAGTGGCCCTGGAGAGCGAGGCATGGACAGAGAGAATGAGGGCCCCTCGGGACCTTGGCACTGCCTCCCCAGTGGCACACGGCATCAGTGGCACACAGTCCAGTGCAATACTGATGATGGAGACGGGCTTGCTGGAACTGGATGCGAAGTGTAAAGGAGCAAGCAGAGCATTTGGTGACCATCGTTGACTTTGCTACAGACAGAGACTCTGCTCTGACTGGATGCTGCTAATGGCCTTGTATCAGTGGCAGGGAATGGTCTGTGTCAGGGTCCTGTGGTCAATTCGTCTGCTTCCTTCTTCTTGTTCTCCCTGCTCTGATCATAAAAAGAGAAAGCGGTAAAGAATATGTTCTACGCTGGGGTGGGAGAAGGGGGTGTCTCAGCGGGGCCATGCCGAGGCATCCCTTCCCCCGGAGGGACCAGACACAGATGGTATAGTATAGTATAGTATAGAATAGAGTTCATTCAGGGTGTGGGGAGGGGAGCTAAAGGGGCGGTAGAGAAAGGCAGAGAGAGGGAGAGAAGTAGAGGCCGGCCATGACCACGTGGTGAGAGGGGGTGGGGAGGGGGAGAGAGAAGAGCCCAAGAGGGGGAAAGAGAGAGGCTGAGAGGCTAAGAGAGACTAAGAGGCAAGAGAAGCAAGAGAGAGAGGAGGGGCAAGCAGCCCCTTTTATAGTGGGCCAGACCTACCTGGCTGTTGCCAGGTAACTGTGGGGCGGGGCATTCCTGGCTGTTGCCAGGTAACTGTGGGGTGGAGCTTAGAATCCTAACACTTCCCACAGCTGGTTCCTCTGCAGGCACTCTGGAAGAGGCACGGCTGTATGTGTGTGAGTGTGTGTGTGTGTGTGTGTGTGTGTGTGTGTGTGTGTGTGTGAGAGAGAGAGAGAGAGAGAGAGAGAGAGAGAGAGAGAGAGAGAGAGAGAGAGAGAGAGACTGACCACCACCTCTGCTATACACAGAACACTCAGTGCGCCTCTTTGGACTAACTGGATGAGGCCAAGGACAACGTTAAGGCGCTCTGCATAGGAACTGACCGAACATGGCTATGCTTAGCAGAGGCTTAGGGCGGGTTGAGGTCACTCAGAAAGTAATCCTACAAGATCATGGCCTCCTCGGGCTCAGTGGAGGCCGAGCCTCGCTCGGACCAGAGAACAACCCATGGTTCAGTAACCAGATAGCGGCAGAGCCCACCCTCACGAGCAGCTCCATCTGTGACTCACACTGTCCCAGAAGCCCCACTCCCTGCGCTTGGGCTCACAGCAGCGACCTGGGATATTTTGGTTTCCCCAGTGTGTTCAAGTCTGGGACCAAAACATTCCTGAGAGCCCCCTCCAGCAGTGCTGGGGTTTGAAAGCTGCTTTAGCTGGATTTCCAGCTCCAGTGATTCCAGGGTAGGAAATACCACGTGCAGCCTGTAGCGGGGAACTGTGCTAGCCTAAATCATCAGAGCTTTGCCGAGAGCAGAGAGACTTTCAGATTGGCACCGTTGAAACTCAGCAACCCAAAGCACGCGCCCCCTTGTTGCAGCTGTCGCTGTGCGGTTCCCAGAGTCCTCTGCGCTGCCCGGGCTTCCTGCTTCCCTGGTTGGGGTGCAGCTGCAGAACACTGCCCTTTCACACTGTTGTGAGCCAGTTCCTTCAGCTTGTCTTGTTTTCCCTTGTCCCTAAAGGACTGTTGCTCAAGGTGGTGTCTTCCATGACTGGAGGGTGTGTGTGCATGGGTGTGTGTGTGTGGGGGGGCGGGGAGGTGTGAAGGTGGGGGAAGCCTGCACACAAAGAATGTGTTTGGGGTGCTTCCCAACACTGTTCCTGAACATGAAAGGAAATGTGTATAATGTGTATAATGTGTATAATGTGTTTCCCAGGCTCCTCCTACCCACCCCATAGAGACCTGAATCTGACCAACCAGTTAAATTCAGTTCCTGCACAGTTGGGATTTCTTGTCCCAATTCATCTTCCCTTTAGTCTACTATTGGTACAGTGTCTGCTTCCTCTAGAAGGCAAACGCCTGCGACTAGTCGGGCCATACCTTTCTCTGCCCCTCAGCTGCTGGGGTGGGGGTGAGGGGTGGGGGTGGGGAGGAGCTGGGGACTAAGGGATGGGAGGGGCTTGGTTCTGGCGCTGCTTGCCCATGAGCTGGGATCTCACTCCTTAAACTTCCTCTGAGTAGGAAGGCCCCGATTATACACGGCTGCTTTTAGTTTCCAGAGCACCGGGGCGGGGGTGTCTGTGTCATCACGCCGGTGGACGCCGTGCCCTTTCCTTCTTTCTCAGCACAGCCAGCCATTGCGGTTAAGGTTGCTTGGCTCGAGCTTCTGCTCATTTGCATCTTTACAGCTTTAGTGCTTATGTGACCAGGGAAACCGAGGGGTATGTGAACTCTAATCGCAACATAAATGAGCTTTATGAAGGGAAATATGAACATGCCCACATCAAAAAGTCCTGTCAGAGGCCTTACTGCACAGCCCTCAGTGCCGGGGAGGGAGGGTTCTGGTCAGCTTCACCCGGCCAAATAGGGGAGGAGTAAAAGTCTTCCCTGAGGTCATCTGTCTTCAGTATGTGAATCTAGGCCAAATTTTCAACACTGCTTCAGGTAAATTATGAAACCCCATTTTTTTTTCTTTAAACCAAACTTGGTAGGAGAACCCAATTTGACAGCACCAGGTGCTAAAGAAAAATTTTTCTTGGAGCCAAAGAATTAGGAGAAAGGCCTAATAAATTAATAAAATTCCTAGTTAAGTTGGTATACTGGTACACATTGCTGGGTTTATGATCAGTGAAAACCAGAAAGCAAACAAACAAACAAACGAACCAACAAATAAACAAACCAGAGGAAATCTTCTAGGCCTTTGTCTGATGTAATCTCCCAGGTTACTTCTGTAGGAAATTCCTGTTGGTAACTCTTAAGATGCCAACTTGGTGACCTGGATTCTAATTGTAACAAGACATCCCCTGGTGGCCCAGGCTGCTCTGCCCAGTTTCTTCGGGGCTGGAAGACATCCTTGAGTGCTCCCGGGCTTGCCCAGGAGAGGAGCTTGGGCAATGGACTGAGGCAAATTTAAATAGTTTTCAGAAGAGGATTAAAAGGGTTTTCAGAGCCCAGGGAACCAGCCACTCTCTCAGCCCTACCGGGGGATTCAAAGACTGGGATTAAGGGTTAGCATTGCCTTTGGAGCGTCTTTTCTGCTGTGGGGCTTTGACTCCTGGGCTCTCCAGGCTTCTGCTGTGGTGGCGCAGCTTCTGCTTCCCTTAGAAATTCTGTGCTCTTCTCAGGACCCACGCAGGGCGCTGCACATGAAAGAAGCTTCTCGACTCCTCATACTTCTAAAGGCCCCAGTTTAACTGGAGGGTCATATACCACTCTCACCTCTAACCAGGCGTCTATGCTTGGGATTTTGGTAGAGCTGTTCTATTCATACCGAGTTTTATTATTAACATAGAGTGGGGCCTCTGCGTCCTACCAGGAGACCTACTACTGTAATGTAGTTTGTAAGGGATGGATCCATTATAGAAAACAAATGCTAATGCATGCTCGGTGCCTGCCAGGCCAAAGCACTATTTGCTTAAAGTTTCTTCAGAAGCTAAGATCAGAGTGAGACACGGGATCAAGAGGAACATGGAGTCAGGCCGGCGACACATTGAGAGATGATGCGGCCTCTCTTCAGAGAGGACAGATATGGGGGCCGAGGATAAAGTTTGGGACACAATGGTTTTATACATTTGACAGAAACCTAGCTCACAGTGAGTGCTATGATCTTGGCACTCGCTGCAATTTTGAGAAAATTATTTGTCAGTAGCTCAAACGCCCCATCCTCGCATGGAGCTTAATGCTGATGTCCCCGTGAGCCAAGCCTTTACCAGTGTTCTGGGCACGACCTTACCGGAGGTCAGATCGTAAAGGACTTCCCCGGAGTGGACAGTTTTCTTGTGAATTTCTGGAACCAATTAACTGTGCCGCACAGAGAACAGGATGACCAGAGAGTGTGTGAGGTTGAAGTCAAGTGTACTTCTCCACGCAGGAGTCAAATTTCACACTTCTCTTTTTAAAAGTGTATCTGACAGGCGTGTTTTTGATTTGTGGCACCCTGACAGATTTCAGCATTTCTGGGTGCCTCACAAGCTCACAGTGTGGGGGAGAACTATGGTAATAATTAATAATTCTTTTTTGTTTTTTTAATTATTTTTTATTTTTTTGAGACAGGGTTTCTCTGTATAGCCCTGGCTGTCCTGGAACTCACTCTGTAGACCAGGCTGGCCTCGAACTCAGAAATCTGCCTGCTTCTGCCTCCCAGAGTGCTGGGATTACAGGCGTGCGCCACCACTGCCCAGCAATAATTAACAATTCTTAAAGCAGGTTGGTCCTGCCCTACCTTCTGTGCCAAATGACAGAGTCCCCAGATTCATAGCACAGTTCAATGGATGGGCAGGAGCCGAGTTCTGATTGTAGCTTGGGATGTGAGATCTGGTTCTAAATCTCATTGCTTTGGAAAGAACTGAGAAAGGTGAGAGGGTCCCCTGATCATGAATAGATATTTTCTAAATAAAAATGTACGTTAAAAACTAAATTGACTCTCTTTCCAGTTTATAACCTTATCCACATGACACTATTTTCTGTAATAGAGATTCACTCACTTTTAGAGTCAGTGCTTTCGGATAAAGGCTATTGAAGGATTAACACAGGGTCTAGAAAGATGGCTCAGTGGTTAGGAGAACTGGTGCTCTTATGTAGACCTACGTTTAGTTCCCAGCACTCACATGGCAGCTAACAACCATCTGTGACTGCAGCTCCCGGAGGAGATCTGGATCCTTGTTTTGACCTCCAGAGGCACCAGGTATCCATGTAGTACACACACACACACACACACACACACACACACACACACACACACAGAGAGAGACAGAGACAGAGAGAGACACACAGAGACAGAGAGACAGAGACAGAGAGAGAAGAGACACACACACAGAGAAAAAGACAGGAAGAGACAGAGATAGAGAGAGAAGACACACACAGATAGAGAGAGACAGAGAGAGAGGGAAGACACACAGAGAGAGATAGAGAGAGACAGAGATAGAGAGACGACACACACACACACACACACAGAGAGAGAGAGAGAGAGAGAGAGAGAGAGAGAGAGAGAGAGAGAGAGGCAAAGTGCTCATAAGTATAAAATAATAATAAAAACCCCAAAGATTTATTTATAGCCCTGGCTTTGATTTCCTTCCATTTTTGAAACTCACTTTTCTGTATGATTTTAATATTTCTGTATTTTTGCTCTTGGCTGAAAAACTCTTATCAACTGACAACATTATTTTGGGTATCAGTTATGTCTTTAGTCACAGTGACACACTGTTTGCTGTGAACCCCACATTAGCCCCACATATAGACATGCTAAAAATAGAAAAACACATGCAAAGTCTTTTCTGGACTCCGAATCCACAGCCTTTTATGTTTCTCTGTCTGAGTTCTTAAGACACTTTGGAACTGGATGCTGCACACATCTTCAGGGCTGGCACTGCCTTAGCATTCCACGATCAATATACAAAAGGAAACAATGGTAGATGTATTTGTTATTTTGAAGGGAAAAGAAATTTGATTCTGACTAAGAAACTGTTTCCAAATGATTTATGATTTAAGTAGCAGGTGAATTTTTTCACTGAATAACAGAATAACAGAAACTAAAAGATGATTTAAAAAAAAACAAAACACTGCTCCTGTTTTTCCGAGATTATAATATAATTACATCATTCCCCCCTTCCCTTTTCCTCCTCTAGCCCCCCAACCTGCTCATGTACTGATCCCCTGCTCTCTTTCAAGTTCATACCTCTTTATTGTTTTGTGTGTGTGTGTGTATGTGTATGCACATACATGTGTGTAAGTGCTTTTAAGCCTATAAATACAGCTTAATTGGTCAACGTAACGTTATTTGTCTGTATCTGTTTTCAGGGCCGACCGGTTGGTATTGGCTGACCAATTGGCGTGTTCTTCCCCGGGAAGACCATCTCTCCTGCTCTCAGCATTCCTAGTTGCCTCTAGTGCTTTGTCTAGGGTTGAGGCCTTGTGAGCTTTCCCTCTTCCATGTTCTTGGTTTAATCCTTGTTTCAGGTAATGTTTTTGAGTGTATTGTCTCAAACAGGCAGGCATGTTTTTTTGTATATCATCTGACATTTCTAAGAGACACAAACTCACAGCAGAGTCCCTGTTCTTCATGCTCTTACTGTCTTCCTGGCCCCTCTCCCACAATGACTCCCAAACCTCAGGTCCAGGAGGTGTGTTTTATGTGCATCAGTCGACATGGCCCCAGAACTCCATCTTGATCAGGTGTGGTTTTCTGTAATGAGCTCTGTCTGTTGCTAGGAGCAGTTTTCTTGATGAGGGGCGAGAACTACGCTTATCTATGGGTACAAGGACAAATAGTTAGAATGTGGCGAAACATTGTTCTGGGTTAAATTGGTACTTGTAGGTTGTAGGATCTCCTCTAAGATCTGTGACTTCACTATCCCTGGGTAGTTGGCTAGGCTTTCCTCTTGTTGAGAGGCACTTAAGCCCTAGTAGAGAGCTGTTGGTTACCCCCAAGGTATGTGTGCCACTACTGCACCCATAGGGTTATCATGTCATGAGGTCATTGCTGTGGTTCAGAGGTGTCATGGTTGGTGGGAAGGCAAGCTCTACCTTCCTTCCTGTTGGTTATTTCCCAAGCTTTGATGTCTTCCTGTACTATGAAAGCTTGTTCAGGGAGGGAGTGAATAGAATTTTATACAATTTCACTTTCAACCCCCTTCAACCCTTCCAATCACCATTATGAGTTTTTTTTTTCCAAATTTTAAGATGAGTAGAACCCAAGGTTTAGAGCTGCAGAATAACAGAACCCCAAAAGTGTCAGAAAGGGGTGGAGGCATAGGCTACAAGTTGAACTGGAATCAGTAAGGCAGGCCCGTTCCTCTGGGCAGGAATACTTTGTGGAGACGAATGAAGAGGAAGAGGAGGAGCCAGGGCTCTTGGCTTCTGTCATGCTCCAGCCTTTACAGGGATGCTTCTCTCACTCCGCAGAGCACCGAGATCATCCAGGCAAGGGCTCCAAAAGGAAAATCAGAGCCCGAGAGCGTATGAAACAATTAACTGCCTCAGAACCTAGTTAGAAAGAAAACAAAGAGGCAAAACCAAACAAAAATAAAATCAATACAAGAACTTGATTCATTTGCCATGGAAAAAAAAAGATTGTTTCATTAAACACAGTCAAACACATGTGAGGACCCGTGGTTTGTTAAGGTAGCAAGATCTTCTCCACGGTGAGAACTAAGGACAAAGTCTAAACTGTAATTGGCTGGGTCCAGGCATATGCTATCCGATGACAGACTGATGTGGGAATTGGAGTATTAAGGGGATTTTCCAAGCAGAGAGAGAGAGAGAGAGAGAGAGAGAGAGAGAGAGAGAGAGAGAGAGAGAGAGAGGAGAGAAAGAGATGAAGGAAGACAGAATTGTATTGAGCACTGAAGAGATTCTGAGTATAAAAACAAAACAAAACAAAACCTCAGAATGCAAGACAAAGGACCCTGCCCTTCAGAAGGAATTCACAAACCCAGGCTTTTCCATTTTTGGAATAGATTGAGGGAAGGCTCTGTGTGCTTCTAGATGTGTAGATCAGAGTTCTGGGTTTTTTCTGGAGCTGAGAAATGCAGAGGAAGAGAAGTGAGGGTTAAAAACGGGATGGCTTGTCACTTCCAGAGGACCCTGGCATACCACTCCTGGGCATATACCCAGAGGATTCCCCTGCATACATAAAAGACACATGCTCCACTATGTTCATAGCAGCCTTGTTTATAATAGCCAGAAGATGGAAGGAGCCCAGATATCCCTCAAAAAAGGAATGGAATACTACTCAGCAATAAAAAATAATGAATTCATGTAATTTGTAGGCAAATGGTTAGAACTGGAAAATATCATCCTAAGCGAGTTAACCCAATCACAAAAGAATACACATGAATTGCAATCACTGATAAGTGGATATTAATGAGCCCAGAAGCCCTAAATACTCAAGGCACAATTAGCAAGTCAAATGATTCCCAAGAAGAAGAAAGGAGAGGACCTTGGGCCTGAAAAGATTGGATCCAGTTTTGTAGGAGAGTACCAGAACAGAGAAATGGTTGGGGGGTGATTGGTTAATAGTTGGGGGGGGGAGAGGAATTATGGGACATATGGTGGGGGGGGGGAAACTGGGAAAGGGGAAAGCCTTTGGACTATAAACAAAGAATATAGAATAAAAAGAAAAGAAAAAAAACAGAATGGCTGTAACAAAAAAAGCAGCAGGGCACAGAGGGCTGTGGATTGAGGACTGCAGGCCCGGCCATGGAGTAGGGACTTAACAAAGGTGAACCACTTGGCTCAGCCATGGTCTCCCCATAGACGTCACTCCAACTCAAGAAGCTCTAGGCCCTGTTGGGGAGGAAGGGCTGCTATGCTTTCTGTGCATTTCAATACAAAGGGGAGATGACAGCAGGGTAAATGTATAAATACACACATGAGAAGGACTTCTGTCTCTTCCTGCCCAGTGCAGCCAGAGTAGTGGACAAAGACAGGGACATGCAAGACCTTTAAAAACTTCCTTTTAAAAATAAATTATTGATTTTCTTTGTGGATATTGATTATGCATGGTGCAGTTACACAAAGGAATTCCCATACAAGTATATATTATATATTAAGTACACCTCACACCTACTTATTTCTATTTTCCTCCCCCTCCCAATGGTACCTTTGGTCACCCTAGACAGCTTCACTTGTATGCATTGTAAATACTTGTATGATTTTAGGTATCTACCTGCAGGCTTTAAAATATTCTACAGAATATACTAAAAAGGAGAAAGAAACATAACTAACCTTAACATCTAAGTATCTTAGAAATTCCATTTTAAGACAAAGCCGATATGTCTTAGACAGGAACAAACAAACACAAAACATCACCAAGGTGACTTAGGCAAGAAGGAGTTTAATTTGCCGTATGATTCCAGAAGGTGAGCGTCAACTCATTAACTGATTATTTCTACAGAGACATTATTTCCAAATAGGGTCACATTTTGAGTTTGTAAATGGGTAAGGCATTTTGGAGGACACTTGGGGATAGCTGTGCCCTGTTGATAGCGGAGGAAGGAGAGACTCACAGCACACAGTCGTCTGCCTTTGATGGCCACACCGTTTGCCCCTTTGAGTCTTGGCATCAAGAAAGATCAAAGCAGGCAGGAAACTCCAAAGACCCTGGCTGTGAAGAACTGAGGAAAGAAACAGCCCCCTCTAGCTTTAGTCACGTGGGACTTACCTTCTAGCTCTTAGTCCTCTCTCCATCAGGAATTACTGTCAAGACTTTACAGGAAAATTATTTTCAAGGGAAAGCCAACAAATTCTTTTTTTTTTTGGAAAGACTTCAAATAATACTCTTAGTTAAGAACACTGTTTTCTTGGGACTCCTGAGGAAGTATGTGGTTCACTTCATTTTGCTTTTTAAATTAACAACATTTAAACATATATCACATACAAAGCATAGGCATAGGTTTGTGCACAGGCACGGGCAGAGGCACAGGCAGAGAGGCAGAGGCACAGGCAGAGAGGCAGAGGGACAGAGGGGCAGTGGCACAGAGGCAGAGGCAGAGGCAGAGGCAGAGGGATAGAGAGGCAGAGGCAGAGGCAGAGGCAGAGGCAGAGGCAGAGGCAGGAAGAGGGTTTGCCTAAACAGCAAGTGTTGGATAGGAATCGGCCACCTCTGGTTCTTTCTGGGAACTTGGCATCACGTAGAGTTTGAATAATCTTTCTCACGAACAGTTGGAGGGGGTGGGTGTTGGTGGTGCCTTTGGGTTTGAAGATGGCAGGTTCTTTGTAGAGTGTCTCTGTATCTGCATTTTTCTATAGTATTTAGAGATCAAAATTAGTGTGTTTCTTATTAGAAGTTCTTTTCAGAAATTTATTCTCTCTCCCACTTCCAGTGTGTGTGTGTGTGTGTGTGTGTGTGTGTGTGTGTGTGTGTGTGGTTCAAAAGGAAGTTTGGGGGAGTCAGTTTCCTTCCACTATGTGGGTCCTGGGAATTCAGGTCGTCAGGCTTTGTAGCAAGTGCTTTTTTTTTTTTTTTTTTTTAACCCAATGAACCATCTTATCTTCCCTTGGTGTTTCTGGGAAGGAAAGCCTATTGGAGTCATGGTGTTTGTGAAGTTCTCACGGGCACACAGAATTGAGAAACAGCTCCAGGGAATGTCATTGTCCTCTTTTTACTGCAACCAAAAAGGAAAAAAAAGTGTGAATAGGTATAAAGACCTTGGAGGATGCCTTTGCCACCTAAGAGTGCACACACACAAAGCATTGTCATAGATGTCAATGAATGGCTACCTCATAAATAAACCAATGGATAAACGTCAGCGTAGGATTCTAGCTACAGCGTGATTTGTTGATGCTGCTGCCTAGAATTGTGACTGTGAGACTCTGAGATGCTCCCTGACCCTCACTGCACATGCCCTCCTGTAATCCCCCCATTGGACGGGAGCTTGGCCCACTACAGAGCTTCTAATGAAATGAACCAGCAGAGTCGATAGGATGGCGATGCAGGCCAAGGCATTCTTTCGGGTCCTTCTCTTTCACCTTCACTTCCTCTCAGGTCCCTCACTCTGACAGAATCAGGCGCCATGTTTTCAATAGCCCTGTCTGTACAGGGGACCTGTACAGGAGGGATGTCTGTCTCTGGCCAGTGGCCATCAAGAACTTGAGGAGGTCGCTCTGCCGACAGACAGAACTTAGAAGATCCTGTCCTCAGCTTAGTCTTCCTGTGACGACTGTGGCTTTGGCTGGGAGCTTTGGTGCAGCCCCTCAAGAGTCCCCAGCTTGGCAGAACTTGGGTTTCTGACCCAGAAACAATGAGGCAGGGTGGCTGGTTAAGCTGTTAGGTTTTAGATGGTTTGGCATGCATAAACAGATAACCTCACATAACCACTTGGTACTTGGGTACGGAACTTAAATTCTTTGCAAGAGGAACAGAATTTCTGGATTCTCTTTGCAGGATTCTGGATACCTCTTTGCAGGATTTATGGGACACAGGTACGGGGTCAGAGGTTAATGAGAGTTGCTGAGGGTGTAGAGCAAGGGATACGCTGGTCCTGGATTCTAAGGACACTGAAGGAATTTGCCACTCTGTGGTCGTGGTATCAAATGTCCTCTCTTAGAGGAGGAGCGATGGCTCAGCAGATAAGAGCACTGGCTGCGCTTGCAGAGGGCCTGGGTTTGAATCCCAGCACCCACATGGCGGCTCACAACCGTCTGGAACTCCAGTTCCAAGGAATTTAACATCATCTTCTCATCTCCACATATATGTTTCACATACATACATTTAGGCAAACACTCATCCATATAAAAATAATAAGGAAATAAATATATTTTTAAAGGTGTTGTTACCTTAGTGATTTTAGTTATGTATGCGTCAATAACAACTTATTCATGCACATATGAGGAACAAAGAAGCCTAAAACTGAAACAATTTTACATATCTTAAAAATAGTATAATGCATCACAATAGTTATCTTAGAGATAATATATTTATATTATGTTTATGTGACACAGTGTGTTGTTATATGAATTATAATAAGTTATATTTTGATGATTTCTTACATTTACAGTCTTCTACATTTGACATTTTCTAAACAATACCAACATGTCAAATTATTAGTTTTTCCTCATTCCCATCCAGGACTTGAACCCAGATCTCGCAGAACAGGCTCCAGCTGGATATCCTGCAGTGACTTGGTGCCATCCGCAGCCTGAGGCTGTCAACACCTCAGTTGTTCGTTCTGGCCACTGCTGTCCTGCTGTAATCTGCGGTTCGTGGGTTGTGTAAAATGAAGACGATTTTAAAGACTCTGTTGTGTGTCTCATGTCACATAACAAATAACAACTCTCGACAGTCGTAACGGAAGAGCAGTCAAGAGGGGAAAGGGAACTCTCGCAGAACACACTTCATTGTGGCTTTCACCGAGACTCCACCCTGCTGGGGTCAGCAGGAAGCCTGTGTCATAGTGAATCCTGTCACAGTGAGTGGAAAGGCTACACAGAGACATGCAAACGCAGCCCGTGAGACACATTCTACTCAGCCTACTTTATACAGGGCAGCTCCGGGGTGTTACGACAGACCTCCAACAGGCTGGTTACAATGCGGACCCCAGGACTTTGCAAGGCCACCAGACTCCGCAAAACCTTCTGGCTGACTGCTACTGGGAAACGTGGTTCACTGGAAGACACATCACACTAGGCTGTCTGGCAGAATTAGCAGAGATTTCTCACCTTCTAACTCTCCAGGGTAAGAACAAACAAACAAGAGCAACCAGAGTCTGTAATTAGCCGAGTTTCTAGAAAACAGCGCGGATCTATCGACAGGTCCCTCGGATACAGTGTAATTCTCTGCCCCCCCCCTTCACATGCTGGGGCACATGTGAGTGTGTGTGCACACACAGTGTACAGACAGATCTTTCTGTCCTCTATGCTCACAT